>PYHX02000467.1:105111065-105676065 GCA_004302925.2 Cochliomyia hominivorax
TAATACCCTACACCACAATATTGGTTATAAATGGTAGTAACGAAAAATTAATGAACGACCGTTTTATAATTTGATTTTCTGTTCTGGACTTACACGTGCAGTACATTATGGTGAAATTAATAATATGCATTTTAAAATAAATTTTTGTGGAGATTTAAATGAGAGCTACATGAACCGACCCTCGTATAATTTTGTATTTAAATTGTTTGCTTATATTTATCTTAATTTGACTAATTATTATTGCAATACCAACGTATATGTTAGATTTATGCCCTTCAAAGTGATATTTGAAAGGGAGCTTGTATGAGACCTATGAAAAGCAATCGATCGACCCTCCCATAATCACATCGTTTTAGAATATCATAAAACTTATTTTTGCAAAATTTCGATAAAATCGCTGAGTTTAAGCCTCAATCCGGGAGGACAATTTCAATTGGCTTCGTTTCAAAAATTGCGACCTGTAGAGTGTTCTCAACGTTTACATAGATAGCCAACTGGACAGATATTTGAACGGTATACATAAAGGTGGATGTATGTTACAAACATCAGCACAAATCTATAATACCCCAATCACCTACGATGGTGTAGGGTATAAAAACAATAGTAATTATATTGTAGTTATTTTAAAGAATGTGAATGACTCAAGATTTTTCAAAATCTTTTGTACAAGATCAGTTAATAAACCGAGATCAAATTTTTTATTTATTTTGTATAAAAATAAATAAGTTGTTTTTGTGGTTTTTGCGTTTTACTTAAAATATGCGGTTACTAAAGATTTTGATCCTAAAAATCGAGTATTTATAAAATGTTTGATCTATTCACATCTATACACCCAGACGAATATACGAGTTTAATAATATTTATATTAACCTCCAAAGAACTTTTTACTGACCATCTGTTGCAAAGTAAAGCTCATTATTCAGTTTCTATATATTTTATAAATATTAAATTCTCCCGTATAGTCTACTAAACTGATATTCCATATTAAGTATTTATATATCTGCACTTAGTAACTAAGAACAAAAATGCATTTCAAATATATATTAAATTTTGAATTCAGATTAGATATAAATATGCCGCCGTTCAAATAGTAACACAAATGAGAAAACATCTAGAAAAAAGGGGTGTGATTGGGGGCACTTGCCAGTGTCAAGAGATTAAATAATTTATAAATAAAAATACAAGTTTTTTTATATATTTAAGGTTCGGCTAGTTAAAGGGGTGAGGGGGCCAATGCATAGAATTGTATATGAACAATGAGAGTAATTTAAATTCCGTTTGGAATTTGCGGCGAATTAAACATCACGATTGTGTTGATCACTGCACCAGTAAATAAAATTATTTTTTTTTAATAATTATATAAATTTTATACCCTACACCACCATAGGTGTTTGGGATATTATGCTGCACAAGCGCATAATATGTTTGTAACGCACAGAGAAAATATTGCTACTATCAAGTATGTAAGACTCAGAATCATTAAGTCGATTTAACGAAGTCCATGCAAACCTTGCGAACAAAATGCAGATCGTAATTTTTGAGATACCGCGATGAAACGTGGCATGTTTCACCTTAAAATAAATTGATCGACCCAAATTGTAAAACCTTGGAACTATTAAATACTTTTTAGCGAAATTTAGAAAAATTCCTCTAAAAGGCAATTTTTAGAAAAACTGCTTTAAAAAGGCAATTTTTAGAAAATTTTTTCTAAAAAGGAAAAATTTAGAAAATTTCCTCTAAAAAGGGCAATTTTTAGAAAAATTCCTCTAAAATGGCAATTTTTAGACAATTTTTTTCTAAAAAAGCAATTTTTATAAAATTTTTTCTAAAAAGGCAATTTTTAGAATTTTTTTCTAAAGAGGCAATTTTTAGAAAAATTATTCTAAAAAGGCAATTTTTAGAAATTTTCCTAAAATTTCCTCTAAAAAGGCGATTTTTAGAAATTTTCCTTAAATTTCCTCTAAAAAGGCAATTTTTAGAAATTTTCCTAAAATTTCCTCTAAAAAGGCAATTCTTAGAAATTTTCCTTAAATTTCCTCTAAAAAGGCAATTTTTTGAAATTTTTCTTAAATTTCCTCTAAAAAGGCAATTTTTAGAAATTTTCCTAAAATTTCCTCTAAAAGGCATTTTTTAGAAAATTTCCTCTAAAAGGGCAATTTTTAGAAAAATTCCTCTAGAAAGACAATTTTTAGAAAATTTCCTTTAAAAGGGTAGTTTATCAAAAATTTCCTCAAAAACGCAATGTATTAAAAATTCCTCTTAAAAATTGCTGGAAGAAATAAATTTTCATAACAATAAATTCAAACCATTTAAAATAAACTGAGTGCCATTTTCAGTAATTAAAGATTAATTTGAAATTATTTATTTCAAAAACATTTCAATTAATCTCTATATCAAGAAATAAATCTTAACAAACTAAATACAAAACACTTTAATTTCCATAGAAATCTAATTTGTACAATTTAAATTATATCACTCTCAGTCACTATTTGACACATTCAGTACATTCAACAGAAATTGCCTTAAATGGTTTTATAAATTTATTTAAAATTTAAAAATAACTGCAAATTTCAAGTAAAACTATTTAAACGTGACTAAAGTTTTCTTCTTGTGGTTTTTTGGATCACAAAAAATATGCAACTTTTACGTTACGTTTAAAACTGGTTTAGAAAGGGATTTCGAAATTTCCACTTTAACAAGTTTAATTGATTAAACTCCGAAATATTTACCATATAATATTTTTTACAAGTCATTGTACCCCATATGACTATAATACTCATGTAGAGTACGAGTGTGAGTCATCATGAAACTAAATATTTCTACTTTTGTTTTAATTTATTATGAATTATTTTTGGTGATTTTTATGTTCACATTTAAGGTGTTTTGTTATTGCAACCTTGAACTAAACCTACATTTTGTTTATATTATGAATAAAATAATAAATAAAATTAGTCTGGAAGTTTTAGTATTTGGCTGTGAAATTGATAATAAAAAAATTTATAATAAAGAGTTCACCTTTTTTATTGGGGAATTAGTGTTTTTGGATGAAGCAAAACAAATTTGGAAAACTTTATAATGAATTACTTTATATAAAATATCCATTGAAGTAATACATTATTGGTAATACGAAAAAAATATATTTTATTGAAAATTTCCTATAAAAATATTTTGTCGAAAATTTGCTATAAAACATATTTTATCGAATATTTCCTATAACAGAAATACTTTTGGAAATTTTCTTAAAAAAGATATATTATGGAAAATTTTGGTAATATCTACACATATCTTATAAAAAAATTTACCGAACATTTCCTATAAAATATGTTTTAATTTTTTATAATATCTAAATTTGTTGAAAAAATCTAAATTTAAAGGATTCAACAATTTCCTATAAAATATGCATTTATCAAAAAATTTGTATAAAATGGAAAAAATTTTTGTAAAAACTATTCTCCAAAAATTTTGTAAATTTTTAGAAATTTTCCTTTAAGAAGACAGTTTTCTGAAATTTCCCTCCAAAAAGTCAATTTTTAGAAAATTTCCTTTTAAAAAGGCAGTTTTAAGAAATTTTCCTTTGAAAATGCAACTTTTAGCAATTTTTAGAAAATTTCCTCTGAAAAGGCAATTTTTAGAAAATTTCCTTTATAAAGGCAGATCTCAAAAATTTTCTTTTAACAAGACAGTTTTAAGAAGTTATCCTTTTAAAAGCAGTTTTAAAAAATCATTTTTTATAAATTTTATGTATAAGACAATTTGATTTTTTTAATTTTTGAAAATTATTCTTTTAAAGTTAAATTTTTAGAAAATTTTCTTTAGAAGGACAATTTTCAGTAAAATACCTTAAAAAACAATTTTTGGAAAATTTCCTCTTTTTAGAAACTGTTAATATTTTTAGTAGATTATTTAAAATGTAAAAAGTCTTATCAGTTTTTCGAGTGTTTTAGTTTCATGTAATTTTATGCAAAAACTGATTTCTTGTCAATAAAAACTTTTCGACATTTTTTGCTATAAAGAAAACGTGTAGAAAAACAAATTTGAAGAAAATAACAAACAAAAACTTAGTTAATAAAGTAATCAATTGAATTAGACAGAGATAGTGAAAAACAATTGAATGTAAATTAATTCCGATTGTCGGTCCTCCACCTCCTTCTCCCATATATAATTCTTAAATTTTTGCATATTTTTTAAGTTTTATAATTCTTCTTTTATTTTAAAGAATAATTGTCATTATTTATAAAAATATTTTCTCTTAAAAAAAACACTAATACTTAAAGTAATTTGAAACTATTTAAATAAAAACTTAAATTAATGTCATAATTTGAACTTTAAATTCGTTAATGTTGGTTTTCGTTATTCCTCCTCCCTCTCTATTCTTATTGATTAGCATTTTCCTCTTCCTGTACAACTTTCTGTAATTCCTTATATTTACGTATAGCAGTACGTACAAATTCCGAAGCACGTCTTACTCGTTCGGGTGTCATTTCTTCGGCCAACATGCGACCCACATCAGCAGCACCATTTCCTCTTAAATAGGAAACAGCTTTAAAGGAAATATTACACAAGGGTGTTAGATTACAAATGGCTGTGGTGACGGCACCACCAAAGAACATCATTAATATAGCACCTAATATGGTGGCAAGAACACGGAAAATGGGTGAATTCATAACCGCTGTGGCTAGATTGGAAAGAGCGGTTAAAAAGTTACCGCTGGTATTTGTTACAGTACCACTAGCTGTTAGGCTGGTAGATGTAGATGGTACCAAAAAGCCATCATAACCTGTTTGTACAGCATAGGGGGCGGGATAAACTGGAGCTGGACCATAACCAGGATAGGCATAAGGTCCAAAAACTCCGGCAAATTGTGCCAAATATTGTTGAAAAGCTTCTGGGGTTAAATAGCCAGCATATAACGAGGGATCAAAATTGCCGGTAGCGCCAGATGCATGATGTTCTGGTAGCTGGAAGTAATGTAATGAAAAGGTTTAATTAATAGAACCATTATTTTTAGATTCAAATCTTAACTTACCACATATGTTGTTTCTTGATTTGAATTAGAGGTTTCCAAATCCTTTTCTGCATTTGTTGAAGGACTGCTTGTAGGTGGCGATTTTACATCATCTTTTTTCTCATTTTCGCCAGTTGTTTTCACTTCTCCTTCCAGAGATGAGCCATCAATGGGCACTGCAATAGCATGAGATCCTAACGCTACTATGGCTGTGATATAA
The DNA here is from genome assembly GCA_004302925.2 of Cochliomyia hominivorax. NCBI lineage: Eukaryota > Metazoa > Arthropoda > Insecta > Diptera > Calliphoridae > Cochliomyia > Cochliomyia hominivorax. The sequence continues at coordinate 105,116,291 of PYHX02000467.1, forward strand.
AATATTTTTTGGAAACGTTTCATTTTTATCTCCTTAATCTTCTCTCTTTTAAACTCTAAACACAAGTGATAATATCCTGTGACATGTCCTTAACTATTTATACTAAAAATCACTTAAATTTAAAAGGACATTTTAAAACAAACACGTTAATTTATTTGTTTTGTTTTCCCAGAAATACGATAATTTTTATTTGCAATTAGTAGATCTGTTAAATTATCCATTTTGTTTTGCATATGAGCTACCTGAATTATTAAAAACTTCTTCAAGACACATTGTAAATTTCGGAAAATTTTATTGAACACAGGTATTTTATTACTTTGAAATACTTTTGAAAAATTGAAATGTGAAAACATCTTAATTTGCGGAAAAATCTTTGTACTTTTAGCAGGTATGCGCTTCTTAAGGAAAGTATAACCTTTTAAGTAATCAATGCAACTAATAGAGATTTAAAATATTTACTTAATTTCCCTCAAGTGTTTTGCTTTATTCTGCTGTGGGTTGGGTAAATAACAGTCTTTGTCCATGTAAATTATTCTTCAATAGTTAATATTTCCTTTTCTATTTTAACCATCAAAGGGTAACGATATCAGAGGTGAAAAATGTATTTTGTTTTCTTAAACTTTAAATGACTTCGGGAATTTTATCAATATTTCTAAAAACTTAGCTGGAAGCGTGGTTTAGTATAATCATTTAAGAAAAATAATCAGAAGTACTGCTTTCAGAAATCTGTAATGGGTCAAATCTCTTATAACACTTATTTACTGAAAAAAGGAAATTTTTAAAATAAGTTTTCCCCGGATGGGAATTTTTTGTATTTTGGAATGAAAAAGTGGAAATAATTAGGACAACTTAGTCGTTATTATATTCAAATTTTAAAACGATATATTAATTCTTATTTAATTTACTTCTTTAACCGAAATAACATTAACGAACAAAAATCAAAAATTGAAAAATCGTATTCAAAAGCATGAAATAAATACATTTGTATATTTTGATTTAAGGGTATTTTACAGGTAATACCCTTACTTTTTACCCCTCTTTTTAATTTGAACTTCAAACTTCCGAATAAAATTTCATTCGAGTAGTTTATACTCACAGATAAATAAAAATATTAAAACTCAAAAATTAAATAGATTCAAATTTCCCTTATAAAAGGTTTATGCCCACTTTAAATATTTAACAATTTATTATTAGTTTCAAAAGATATTTAGACCAAAGTAAAGTTTTAAGATAAGTTTTTTAACTTAATTCAGGTCCAAACGAACATTTTTAAATATTGTCTGGACAGAACTGTTGCCTGTAAATACGGTTTTGAAACACCAATGGGGTCCTTACATGAAATCACATCTACTACAGGTAATTAAATTTTCCAATTACCAAATAATAATTTTTAAATACATAATCAAAATTAATATCTTATATTCCATTTGGGTCTCCTGAAACCGTTTAAGGTTTAATAAATAATATGCTTAGTATATTTATTTGGCCTCCACTGTTAAACATCGATAGTGAGGATTTAATTGTTCAAGGTTCTTAATGTCAACATGTTTCTTTTACTCGCCCTAAGATTTTTTTCTTTTATTACCATAGAACTTCATCTGAAACTGTCATTAGTGCAAAGTAATGTTTATGCATTTTTCCGGTTAAAGGTTTAAGAACGCATAAACACATTAAGGTGACGCCTTTTTATGTAAATCACAGTGTCAATATCTTAATGAAAAATTGTGCTTTTCATTTGGAACGAAATTTTACACAATTGTCATTAAAAAATCGTTATCACAGTACAGATAACAGGAATTCATTTGAATTCAAGAAGTAAAGGAATTATATCAAATTTAAGTTCGAATAATATTTCTAGAAACCTAAAATTCTTAATGATATCCAGCTGGATCTGTACATTTTCCCCAATTTTGTTGAATTAAATTGATTTCGAAATTTTACATATATCTCGTTGAAATATTTCATTAGAAATTTATGGTGGAAATTTTCTTTTATTTTTGGCGGCAACTTATTGTGCGTTTATCTTAATATTTCTTTGTCCAATGTGTTGCAGATATTATTCAATATGTATATGATTTTTGTTGCATCATTTTAATTTCTATTATGTTCAGGTATTCTAACTCTCTTTCATCTATAATATTTTTATTATTTTATCTGTAGATTATTTTGAACTGCAATTCGTAAACAAACCTGCAGTTATTTTTAGTGAAAGGTCTGTTACTTTTCCCCTTTTGCTTTGATTTTTCCGGATGTTCAACAATTTTACTAGAAAGATTTTGTGGTCTGTTCCTCTATGACGAAATAAAGCTTTTTTAGCTTTTGAAACAAACGAAAATTGATTTTTTTATATTTTGGCGAACAGAAATTTTAACAAAATCCAACTTGGTCGTACAAGAAATTTTCCCAGTATTCAAAAGACTGCCCATTAAGCTGTTTCCAATATATCGGGAGAACTTGTCGGTTGATAGAAAACCTGGTTCAGTTAGAAACAATGGTCCACAGAGCTACCAACACATCCGATAGAAAAGCAGCCTGTTTAAGTCAGAGTTCAGATTATATAAATCAGGTTTAAAATATACAAGGCTCAAGAGTACTTGACAGGAACGTTGCTGTATGTTCTGGAAATTTTCGCAACTTCCTGGTAAAAAATTATATGCTGTTAATGCTCAAGTGGTAGATTTTAAACGGTGAAAACACAATAAAAACCTCTTCGAAAAAGATTCAAAATTTAATTAAAATTTAAAAAACCATAAAAATATTTTTTTCTATCTTTTTATTAACATATACGTACGTTAAGAATTTTTCGATTTCATTCCTTATATGAGAGATTTTCCTGTTTACATTAAAGTGAATTTTGAAAGTTTGTCTATGAACTATGGTCATTTGTGAATACTTGACATTTGGTACATAAATCATCATCAATTTTAATATCTTTCCCTCGAGATATCTCTCTAAATAAGATCTCTGTAATATTCAACCGGTCAAACCAATAAATTTAAGTCCATCAATAATTTCCATTCCCTTTAAATTTTTATAACCAAAATTTCAATTTAATATTTTTCAATATTATAAGTGCAACATTGTTGCACTAATTCATAAATCAGGAAATTTCCAAATAATTATTTAATTGATTTTCCGTCTACGACACTAAACTAATTAAAATTTTAAACATTCACCACACTCTTCTAGAGCTTTCTTTGTTGAATCAAAACCTTGAGCCAAACAAATAAAGTTTTAAAGAAAAATTATTGCTCTAAATAAAAAAGATAATAAATACACTTAGGAAAAATAATAAAGAATTAATATTGAGAATTGTTGATGTCAAACAATGTTAACTTTATGTAAAATTAATATTACTAATTGTTAAATTTTCAACTTCAAATAAAATTAATTGAACATGAGTACAGTTTCAGATTAAAGTACCATTCGATATTGTTAAAATAATATAGAACAATATTAAGTATTTCAAATTGTAAAGGGTTGTTTCATTATAAAAACCATTTTAAATTAACATTTTAATAAGTGTTAATTATTATAACATATAAATTAATAAATAAAATAAAATAAAATCAACATTTTCTTTTATTGATTCAACACTCTAAAATGTTAATTTTCAACTATTTTAAAGCAATGTTAAAATAACTACTTTCAACTTAGACATAATATCGTAAATGAAACAATGTTGATTTTATACATTATTTCTCCATGTGTAACATAAAAGGAGGGAAGTATAAAACTATAAAAATACCCATATTAATTTTTAAACTGCTAAAAGTAAATAAGTGTAATTAATATAAAAAGGTGTTATTATAAAATATTACTTTATGGATTACCTCGCCCACACTCTGCTATTTTTAAAACACTTTGATAATTTTAGTCCTTCTCCTGCTCCACTTTCTGTTTACACACATACATACACAAACATATATCTCGAAAAAAATTGTCAGTCATATAGAAGTGGAATAAAAAGCAGACAATTGAATTTCGTATCGATGTAGGTTAGTAAAACGTAAATTTCGTCATGCGTGTTCTTAAGAGTCTAATGACCTGGTCCTATTACATTTACATATATATTCATACATATATATGTACATATTGGAATTAACTGACTAATTAAATAGAAATAGACATTGTCATTCATATGTAAATGTATTTTATAAATAAATACTAATACTATGAAATTATATTTTTTATTAAATAGAAGAAAAGCTTTTATTTCGTTTTGCTAAAGGGGCGTAGAAGGTGGGGCACATATGGACGAATGGACGAATGTGTCTACATTTTCTATATACAAATTTAATTGCACTTTTTTATTTTGATCAATATTGTTTTGAATTATATACAATAACAATAAAAAGCAAGTAGGAATGCTATATTCAGCTATGCTGAAACTTTAAACCATCCACCACAAATACACACTCACACATACACTTACAAATGTACGTAATATATAACCTTTTTCTTTAATACAATCAAGTAACACTTAATGAGTCATAAAATTAGTTACATTTTTGGCTATAACTTTTTTCTACTGAACCGATTTTGATAATTTTAATTGGAATGATAATGAAGCACATATAACTTTATATTTATGCCAAAATCTTATTCTAACCTGTTGATTTGTAATTGCCTCAGATATCGGTCTATATCTTTTGATATTATTTCCATAATAATTCTATTGATTATTATGGATATGAGCGTGCCAACAACAGACAGACGGACTTGGCTAAATCGACTCAGTTTTTTAATTTGATGGGTTCTGTGATGATTCCTTCTGAGCGTTACATACGAAATGACAAAGTTAATATACCCTCTTCACCACTTGAAGTGGTGGAGGGTATAATAATGGTTGTTAGTAAGAGAAGCACTGTCGATGACCAGACTGTATGTGTAAAAAATAATACGAATATTAACACGTCATAGTTGAAGTGAATTGGCAGGAAAAACCCCACATATGTGTATTAAAAAAATTTGTCAGAATATTTTCTATTGTTGTTTGTGTTAAACTTTTAAATTATTCTGAATTTTATTGTTGTTTATAAGTCATTGATATGGGTACTTTGAATATGGGTAATTCCATTAAGAGTTAAAATATTTAAAATAAACTTTTCTATGTCACAGTGGTTTCCAACACGATTTTTTGGAATAATTCTGTAACTTGGAGATATCTGATAACATAAGGCGTGGCTATAGTTGATGATTTTCAGGTTGATTTTTTATGGACCCTACAATTTTTAAAAGCATATGACAATTACTTATAACATGTAATATATGAGTCCTCTAAAATATATTATATATACCAGTTTACATATATATTTATTTACAAAAAGGTGGCAACAATTAAAAATATATTTTTATTCTGAACTTTTTAATTTCTTTATCTTACTTTGATATTGGGATTTAAGGCATTTTCGTTTGAGTAAAAAATTGTTTGTTCTAAAAATTTTTTTTTGTTAATTGATTTTTTTAATGAAGTTTAAAGTAAAAATAATGTTTTATGTGAAAAAATAGTTTTTTAGTAAAAAAATTAAATTATAATAAATTTCAATTCAAATTAAATTGAAATTTGAGTGAAAAATTCAGTTTTAGTAAAAATCTCATTTGTAGTTAAAAATTTAATTTTTAACGAAAAATTGCATTTTTAGTGAAAAAATAAATATTTAGTGATTAATTAAATTTTTAATAGGAATTAATTTCTTTTTTCAAATCAAATTTTTAACAAAAAAATTGAACAAGTTCTAATTCACTTGTAGTTCATGTCTAGTTCAGTTCTCATTCTGTTCCAGTTATGTTCTAGCTCAGTTCTAGTTCAGTTTTAGTTCAGTTCAGTTATATTTAAATAAAAAATTTATATTTAAATAAAAAAGTATTTATATTTTGTTTTTATATCCGTTTTATATTGAATGTTAATTATATTAAATTAATACTTTACTTTAAAATTAATTCCCACACCAAAAAACGTTGTAGCAAAAAAAAAAATACTTTAATTATTTTTAAACATTTCAAATGTAAAATAGGACAATGTCCTTTTAAATTTTAATCGACTCTTTGCTTAAAAATCTTTACATATTACACGTGTCCTCATTCCCTTTTGGATACAATGCACGATATGTATTCACCCATATGTTCCATAAAAAGGGTAATGGAAATTTTTTGTTGCTTAGCAACTTTTTTCGGGTAATAGAACAACTAAACAAAAAACAATATAATTTCTTATTTGTATTAGCCATTAACATAACGGTATAAGTTCCTACATATACATATTTATAAGTTGACCAAAGTCAAATAGTCTATTACCAGGACATTTACCATTTATATATTCATTTATTTTTTTACGAAATTATTCACTCAATAGCCAGTTAAAGATTTAATAGTGTAATAGACAACACGGATAGCGGAGCAGGACAAACAACAATTTTGGTGTAGTTTGTTAAGTGAAGAGTGATTTTTGTGGTCATAGCAAAACTGGGGAATTGCATAGATCAAGTTCAAGTGGTGCAACACAAATTTGTGCATCAACTCAAGTAAGTTGTAAAGTTGTCTTAGCGGATCGTTGTCAAAGGATTCAAGAAAAGAAGATTAAATCTATTCAGATATTGTTTATAACAATTTAATTTCATTGTTTATTTTATAATACAATAATTCAAAGCCTACTTTTAGGCAGTAAGAGAAAAATTATTATGATCAACAAATAACAACCTCATTAACCATTTATTCAACCATCTATCATCTATCAATAATTTTATTTATTTAGTAACTTTTCTTTCATTTCTATTGTATTTTGATTATATTGAATTCTAACTGTCAGCCTTGTTATTTTGTTATTGTACTTTTTTCTTTTTTAGCAATTAAATCGATTTTTTATTTACTTTATATATTTTTTATTCGATATATTTAATTTTTTGTTTTTGAGTATTGTGTTCATATATGTGAAAATAAACATTCATATAAATTCTAACTCTTTATATTGTTATAACCAAAAGAAAGAAAAATTAGTTACAAGAACGACAAGAAAAAATATTAAAAAAATAATAATTTTAACATTTTGTAAAGACATTTGTCATTTTCATTTGCATAATGTTAGAAGAAACTACGAATATTGTTAAAGAATTTGTCTATTGCCTTTTAATTAGAGGCGGTAAAATGGCACCAACATTGTACTATTTACCACCAAGTCCACCTTGTCGTAGTATTTTACTATTGGCCAAAATGTTAGATCTCGAACTTGATCTAAAGGTCATCAATATTATGCAGGGGGAACAAATGAAACCCGAATTTCTGGAAATGAATCCACAACATTGTGTGCCAACTTTAAACGATGATGGTTTAATTTTATGGGAAAGGTAAATAACTGATAATTGAAAATTAATTAATTTTTTAAATAAATTTTATTTCATAAAATTTCATATTTAAATTTTAGTCGTGCGATCTTATCTTATATGGTTTCTGCCTTCGGCAAAGACGATAGTTTATATCCAAAAGATGTTCGAGTTCGAGCATTGGTAGATCAACGTATGATGTTTGATTTGGGTACTTTGTATCAAAGAATGACCGATTATTTTGTAAGTTTTTTTGATTTTAATAAATGTGAAATCAATGCTTTTTGGTACAATTTTTGAAAATTTGTATGTTTTTGTTAATGCACTGCCAGATTTATTGCTTATGTTCAAAATTGTTCCATTGAAAATATTATATTAGAAATTTTTAAAATACTTAATGCAAATTATTTAAGTCGAAAGCAAATACTTGAAGCGCAATTTTCTTTATAAATTCAACTTTACTCCCACACATTTTATTTATTATTAATTTTTATAATTATTTTTATATTTTTAATTTTCTTTACAAAACTTTTATAATTGCAGTTTTAATTTATTTTTTATACAATACAGGAAAAAACTTTAAACTTATTTTTTTAAGGAGTTCCAACAATTATTTAAAATACTACAAAAAAGTCAAGTTTTGGATATTTTTTCTCATCAAAGCACTCTCCAGTTAGCAATTTTTGAATGAATGAATATTTTAATTAAATCCTATACAAATAACTCTTGGAATGGGACCATAAAAGTGCTAAATATAAAGCGATAAGATTAAATCTTATAGAATTCTCAATTTACATGACAAATTTCTGCGGTCCATTGCTTTTAATAGGTCCCATAAAAACCCCCATCTTAACACTTTAAATGGCATAAATTTCACATATACATTAGTATTGTAATAACAACTGGTCAAATTAAGATAAATATAATCTAAAATCCATGTTCGAAATTATACGATATCCATCATTTCTTCTAGATGCGATATAATCCTCCAGAAAAGGTGTTTTCTAACTCAAAAATTTGACATAAATGCTAGTATTATTGTGATACATTTCACACTTTATTATAAATCATAAAAGAAAATTATGGAAGATTCGTTCAGTTCAGGGTATTACATTAGGCTTGACAATCTGTAACATTTTTAATTGTTTTTGGACAGATGTTTTTTAATTCTATTCGGGTCCAAAAGAAAATCTAAAATATTGCCTAAATTATGCACAAAATTTTGAATAATTTTAATGCAAGAACCATATACCTATGCGGATTCAAAAAAAAAGATATATTATTTTGAAATAGGAATTTGGAAAAAAGATTTTTTTCAAATTTTTTTCAAAAGAGTAATAACATTTTTCACTTTAAATTCAACTACTTTTTTCTGGATTTGAAATTTTTTTCTCAATTCTGAAAGAATTTCTAACATAAATGCATATAAAATAAATCAAAAACTAATGAGAAATCAAATATTTCTCTTTAGTTTTTTGAAGAGAAAAAAATGTTCAAGCCAAAATCGTTCAAAAAAGACCTTTGTTATATAGCTACTCAAGAAATCTGTAATGGGCCAAATCTCTTATAAGGGCAGAGTATGTAAGTTACTGAAAACAAGTGAATTTTTAAAATAAGTTTTCCTTTGATTGGAAATTTGGATATTTAGGAATGAAAAAGTGAGAATATTTCTATAGTACTACAATAAGGACAACTTTTTCCATATTATATACACATTTCATAATAATATCTTAATTTGTATAGAACTTATTTAATGTCAAATATTAGAAATTTTTTATAAGAGTGCACCGAAAATAAAAATGTTTTAAAATGTTGATAAATTTATAAATAATAATAATATATTTAATAAATAATAATAAATTTTACACCACGCTTCAAAAACTTTACTAAAGCTTGGCTTCAATCTCAAAATTTTACAAATTTCTTCAAAATCATCAATTTCAGCATGTCTTCAATTAATATTACATAACTTTAATCACTAGGAGAATATTATTTTATGGGTAATGATATTCTCCTGAACCCACAAAAATATGTAAACGGCTACAAACATTTTACTTAAATTTAAATTTAAGATGTTTTTATACCATTTCCAAATCCTAAAACCATATCTTCTTAATAATATTTATTTCATATACATTAGAACTCCGACTTGCATCGTTTCGATTTGTGTCGCTTTTAAAGAACTGAAAAAAATTAAATTTGTTTCGTTGCAATTTCGTGTTGCTGCGGTCCGATTTGCGTCGATTTGTCCATGATTGGGGACGGTTCGATTCGCATCGTTTTGTATAGTAAAATAATAAGTTTGGATTTAAAAGAAGATGAAATAAAACGTTTAAAATCGGGATAAAAGGCTGTTAATATAGGAAGAGCTCTTAGAAAAGCACCTACAACAGTAACAACAATTTACAACTGAGACAGTGATAAAATAAATCAATTATCTTAATTAGCCACATTAACGATGAAAGACTAAAGGCTCTAGTGTATTGTCAATTTCCTTTTATCTCTTGATTTCTTTTAATTTTAATAAAATATTTTTAATTTTTTATATAAAAAAATTACATAAATTATATTGCACTCTAATATCGCCCTTAAAAATGCATTAGTTCGCCTTTTATGCTTAAATAATGGTGCTTGTTCGCAATTAATTCAGTGTTAATACAATTTGTTTTTGATTGAATGTTAAAAAAGAAAAATGAGTTAATTTCATAAAATTTCTTAAGTTTCCAACCATGTTTATGGGTGCACCCCTAGATGAAACCAAAAAGGCAAGATTGCATGAAGCCTTAGGATGGTTTGATATCATTCTAAAGGGTAGAAAATTTACAGCAGCTGATCACTTTACCATTGCTGATTTAACCCTAATGGTGACTATATCACAAATTGAGGCATTCGAATTTGATATATCATCGTATGCACGTATAAAACAATGGTATCAGAGATGTAAACAATTTGCTGAATCATATGATTATGAAGTGAGTAAAGCATATGAAAAAATATATATAATAAAAATAATTAATATTTTTCTATTATTTTAAAGAATTTAAATGGAAATCCTGCTTTGGTTTTAGCTGAAATGTTTAAATCGAAATTACAAAAATAAAATTTTAAAGAAATAGCACATATAGAAAACAAAATGCTTGTTGGGTAACACGAATTTAACAAAAAAGAAATAAAAAACTGTAGCATACTTTTAGCTGTAACTATAATAACTTTAACGTAACGTAATTATATATCTATAACGTAATTTATGTAAACCTGGTTGAATTTAAAATAGAAATAAAAACACTATTATATTCTCTTTTTTTGTTTTTTTATTATTTTTATAAAATGACTTTATTTATTTTTTTACCTTTAAGGTATTTAGCTAAAAAGGATTTTCTATTTGTTAATATATGTGTTAAAAATTGATTGTTTACACTTAAATGATTCCTTAATTGGGTCATCATTCCCTGATATAATTTCATTCTAATCATATTAACTTTTTTGTTCTTTATTTATAAACCCAAATTTATGTTATAAAAACTATATAAAACCAAATGTTTATGGGATACACGAAAAAAAGTAAAAAAGCTTAAAGCTAAATATAAGGACTTTCTACAGGACAACAAAACAATTACCTAAATAGATAGCGAAAGTTGTGTTGATTGTTACATTTATTATACTCTTACTGACATATTAACTGATATAATAAATGAAACAAATCATACAAGTTGTTTGTTTGACGATATTGTCTAATATAAAAAAGTTTTCTCTTTTTTTCAGAAAGTTTAAATTATTTACAGTGTTTCGAATAAAGTAAATATTGAGTCAAACTTGTTTGAAGAATTCTTTTTAATAATATAATCAAATTGCCATGGACATGAACAAGACGATATATATATATGCGAAACTAGATACTTAATGAGTTGTCCTGTGTTTTCACTTTTTGCAATATCGCACAGATTTTCTTTTAAAGGGACTTTAAAAGTTTAAAGAACTTCAAAATTTAGGGTGTTGTTTAAGTCATGTAAAACATATAAAACTCTAAAAGTCCGTCAAAACTGACTATATAAACTTAACGCGGTGATAAGAAAATATGAATCGGCCCTCATCTAATTTGATTCTATGATTTAAAAATAAATATTAACATTTTTGTGAGATTTAGGTGATTTTCGGAAATAGAGATTATAATAATTCTATAGGAAATAATGGTTCAATTGTAATAGAATTTAGAATATGGATTTGGATTAATGCAGAATTTATTTGCGACAAATTTAAGATTAAGAAAAAATTTCATATATAACAAATTTTATCAAGATGTAAAAATCATTTTGATAAACATTTCAATTTTGATTACCGTTAACAAAATACACGATAGGAGGAACATTGTTCGTTTCCACGTCAATTGAATCTCCGTTCCGAAACTCACACTCGAACAAAGATTGTTAACTCATCGATTGCTGTATCAAACGAAAGTTTTTTCCCAATAAACATTGTTAAATCGACTCGGGAACTAATGGTTTAATTATCATTCAGTTTAAAATGTGGACCAATAATACGAGGTAAATGCTTTAGATCTAGGTTGGCAATAATATCTCATAGAGATCAGTGAAACCGCTAGCAATAACCTGAGAGTTAAAAATAACCAATAAATAACATAAACAATACCTCGACACTGTGCCGTTGGCTTCCAAAGTTAACTTAGTTTCATAATATATGATGCTGTTACTTATTTGTTCCTATAGAAATTCCATGATGAGTTCTTTTTTAGTGCATACTTTGATATTATTGTCTCTTAACTGGGTATTAATATAAACAGCACGTAGTCAGTCATACACATTCTATAGCATTTTTACAACAGTATATTTGCCATATACTGGAGTTAAAGCCAATGCCGCTTCCACTGCTGGTGCTGCTGCTGATGCTGACGATGATGATAAAATTGATAATAATTAAGATGATAATGGTGGTGATTATGATGAAGACGTAAATGTAGGTCGCAAATGTGACTGACTGTCAAAGTAACTTTGTTGTGTGTTGGTAAAACATGAGAATAACAAACTAACTTGGTAGACACTATTTATAAAAAATATATAATATATAAACACAAACACTCATTCACACATACAAACACACACACACACAAAAAGAGACAAGCACCTACCACAATAGACAACGTATAATGCTATTTCCGTTTCCTCCAATGAGATGAAAAGTAAAGAAGGAACATGTCTAAATGGAGCATACCAAAAACAAAGCAAAACAAAATTAAAAAATAGTACAAAAAAAAAAGAAGTAAAAAACCATAAAGATACAGGCAACATAATGACCACACATATACGTACGAACATACATACATACATGCATACATACATTAGCAAAAGAATATTATATTTATATAAAATTTATTATGAAATTGCCGGCGAAGATGAAAAACACTTTCAGTCAATCAGTGACGGTTAAAGCGCGGAGTTTTCAAATGATTATCAAGTAGCAGGTGGCGAAACTAAATAAATATTTTATTTTTCTAAAAAACAAAATCTATTAAAATTCAAATAATTTGAAAATTATTAAAAATTTATTGCCTGAAAAAAAAGAAAAGAAAACAAAATGTTAAAAATCTTTTTAATATTTTTATTAATTATTTTACAAAATTATGATGTCAAATTGGTTTTGGCTAATAAAACCAAAAATTTATTTTTGGGTAAGAAATTGTGTTTTAATTCAGAAAAATGAATAAGAAGAAAACAAATGTTGAAATTGAATAAAAATACATCGATAAATTATTTTAGAATGTTCCTGTTTACATGCTCAAGATCACAATGGTACCTCAACGTCACCCTCGATGGTGGCCTTAAATGCTTCAATGGTTCGTCATGCTAAAAATGATTGTTTCGTCATTTTTATAAGCGGTTCAAATGAGGAAATCGTATCCGTGCGTTTTAAACATTTACATTTAAGACCAAAGTAAGTTGAAATAAAAAAGATATAGTCGGCTATGTCGAATATTAAAATACCCAACATCTTGTAGATGTTTTCTATATAAAAAAATAATTTTCAATAAAATTGTGTTATTTCACTGGATTTTCGTCAATCTATATATAAAAATTAATCTGTGTTTGTTTGTCTGTCTGTTTGTTTGGGACTAATAGACAAGTTTGGGTAGGACCAGGGGGAGGGGCACCCCCTATACAAATCAAATATTGGTTATAAAATATCTAATGAAATATAACAGCTACAATTTTCAAATATGGTTTCAATCACTTCTTCAAGGAACTATTTTACAAGACAAAATGTATGGCGGATAGAGTCAGGGGGAAAGATAGCCCTCATACAAAGCAAATTTTGATCATCGAATATTTTAAGAACTATAACAGCAAAAATGTTCAAATTTGGTCCCAATAATTTTTTCAAGAAACTTATTAACCAGGCAAAAGGATTTAAGGCGGATAGGATTAGGGGAAGAGGTAGCCCTCATATAAGGTAAATATTGACCATCGGATATTTAAAGAACTACAACAGCGAGAATTTTTGAATTTGGTCCCAAGAACTTTAACAAGGAACTGCTTTAATAGACCAAATGAAGGACGGATAAGATCAGGGGGAGAAGTAGTCTCCACACAAAGAAAATATTGATCAAATATCTAAAGGACCACTATATCGTGAATTTTCCAGTTAGGACTCAATAAAAATAAATATAAAGGGCGGATAGGATCATGGGGAGAGTTTGGGTCCATTGGAAGGTAGGTCTCAAAATAATTTTTGTTTTATTTTAAAGGGGCAGTAAAGCGCATCGATTCTTAGAAAGTTATTAATATTTTTGAATTAGCAATAAAATATTAATTGCTGAAGATACCACGCAAAAGTTTTCGGGGTATATGGTCTCTACTGACTTAATAGAAGCGCTGATAAAAGGGATGTGAAAAACAATTTTCTACCATTCCCAGGGTACGAATAAAAATTACAAAAATTATATGTATTGGATTTTCGTCTACACAGTCCACATGTAAAGAGAGACATTTAAAGATCGTTTAGCAAGTGACTAAACAGTCACAAGGTTTTGAAAGCTACATTGTTGTTTTAAAATTCTGGCTTAGGAATTTAAAGACATACAATTAAAAACCGAAATTTTTATTAGAAATGGGTCAAATTCTGCCTAAGTACAGACCAATGCTTGTTGGACATTTCGACATATTGTTTTCAATTTGAGATGTTGGTGATCTTTTCGTTTATAATTAGATTTTTATAGTCCTGTTTTACGGTTTGCTATCAATATAGACTCTATTAAATCGGTCTTTATTGTTGCTGTATATAGTTTATTATTTAATGAAAGTTCAGCTACTGATGATTTCTCAAACAAACTTTGGCAACCAATTTTAGATAATATGTTTTGTTCTTGAATGCCGCTGTGGCTAATTTCCCGCATGTCCAGCTACTAACGAATGGACATGAATACGCAGAGCAGTGTAGCCAATTTTTCTCTAACGATTAGCGGAATTTATGATTTAAAATTCGCAACTTACGCAGTTGCGATGTTATTGGAAATCAAATCCGAGGAAATATTATTTGAGGCCCCATAACATCGTGTTTGGACTTCGAAAGTAATAAAGCTACGCTTCTCTGCTATATGTGTATTAAATTTCGTTTGAATCCAACCAGCGAATCAATATGATTAAATTTATTGAAAAAAAAGGATTCCGTTCCACTTTTTGATATACTATTATATACTACATTTTATTTGTACAAAATTCGTATCGCCTCAAAAATCGCTAGAATTGTCGCTAATCTCTAAAACTAATTTTTTCCCGCGATGAACATTTAAAAATCGATAGATTTAGCGGAATAATCTCGAAATTCGCAACTCTGACGATGAGGCAAAAAGTAGCGTCTCGAAAAATAATTAATTTTGGAACATACATATCTTATCGTATTAATAATATGATTTATATGCAAATAAAAGCTGGTCCAAAGGAATTAATTGTATTTAATTTTGTACTTTACTTTATAGGATCTGAAACTATTCCTTCTTGACGTTACAATCGGAATGACAAGTTAAATATCTTTTCACAATTTGTGGCAATTCAGGGTATAAATAGAGAGTTTTATAAAAGTCCCAGCAAAAAAATTTATAATGTAATTATAATGAACATTTAAAAATATTATGAAAGTTTTAAAATTCGGATAAATCCAAATAAATTTTACTGAAACTATTTCCTTCTATTCTGAAATTGCAAATACCAAAATTTGCTGGGAAATTATGATTTTCTTAATGTCTTTTGAAAATGATCTGTAAAAATTCTTTTCAAATGTATTGAAGCCTATAAAAATAGTTTTATTTCCTCATTTACCATATTCATAATTAAGTGGGCTCCTGAATTATATGTTTATTAGAATAAAAATATATATTTTTATTTGCCTTATTAAACATTTAATAATTTATACAATAAAAAAATCTTAATTTATATTTAATTTAAATATTTTAATTTATATTTTTTCCAATCCATCTGTTCAAAATTTGTTTATCAGAAGAGATATTGACCAAGTATTTGAAAATATATAAAAATTATTTCTTAATTTTAATTGAAAATTGATTTTATTATGTTTTTGTTGCAAATCTAATAAAGATTCCGCAAAAATTCTTATTTAATTTCATATTTAAAAGTATTTTTTTGTTGTACTTCATTTGCATCAATCAATCTTTGGATTTAAACCGTTACAATTTTAGTTTTGATTTTACTCATTAAAAAAAGTTGAATAAATTTTATTTTATTGGTCGGGGATTGTGATTGAGTTTGTAGTGATGGTGGATTTTGTCGTTCGATTGATGCAGCTGTGATAGAACATCATGTAAAAATGATTTACGTGAATGCTGAATAAATGAAGAAATACCGTAAAATATAAATGAAATAATAATGTTATTTTATACACAACTAGCAGACCCGGCAAATTTCCTTTTGGCCAAAGCAAATTTTTAGATCGTTACTACACTCAGCAAAAAATTCTTGTTAAATCGTCATATGATTTAAATAAATTAGAAGTTATTTAAATTTGCATTGTATGGGAGGTAACTCTCCCCCTGATCCTATTAGTCCTATATTTTTTACTGTGATGGTGTTTCACAAAAGCATAATTGCATAAGACTTTCGCTGTTATAGATCTTTTGATATTCCATACTTGCTTTGTATGGGAAGTACCTCTCCCCCTGACCCTATCCGTTCAACGTTTTGTCCAGTAAAACAGCTCCTTGAGGAAGTTGTTGGGAGCTCTCACTGTTGTAGTTCTTTAGATATTCGAAAATCAATATTTGGTTTGTAAAGAGGAGACCTCGTCCCCTGGTCCTGTACGTCCTACTTCTTTTCCTGTAAAACAATTCCTTGAAAATGTTGTTGGTACCAAATTTGAAAACTCTTGCTATTATAGTTCTTTAGATATTCGATAACGAATATTCTGCAACTATATGAAATTGTTGATTGCAAAGTATGAATTTATTTTATGGGAGTATAAGAAATTATGGACGACCCTTGTAGATTTTTGTTTATATTTCTCTAGATTAAACTAAATATTATTACAATATCAACGCATATTTTTGCACTACAACGGTCGAAAGTGTGGTTATATGGAAGAAATGAGAAATAATGGATCTATATATAATTCAGTTAATTGTTTAAGAATATTATTAGATTTATTTGTGCTAAAATTAGTCAATCGCTGTATGTTTAGAAATGTTATGACCTTAAAAATCCCATGACGGAGAGAAAGATTTGTATGAATCCATCATCACTAAATAGACGTCGTCCTTGTTCACATGGTTTCACTTCACATGAAGACAGACATCGTTAAATCGACTTAGAGTGTGATTATGATTCGAACGGTATACAAATAATTTGCAACAAAGTCATCGATAAAAATATTTATGTCTTTATGCTTTATTAGCTTTAACCGGGACAATTGACTTCCGTATATTTAAATCCTTTGACCCAAAAATTTTACGCGACTTGTAAAGTTTCACAATGTTACCACCCGGGCAGACGGATAAAAATTGTTAAATTTACTCAGATCGGTATACTTTAAGGAAGATATAATATTTTTTTGTTTGTAAATTTCAAACTCCTTCGCAAAGACACAGAAGCCCAACCAAATCAATAAATAAACAGGAAAATAAATAATTATCATGAAAGAGTTGAAATCAGCTTTTTTGCCAGAGTAAAGTGGTCTTCAAGGACTCATTCCAACTCAATGTGAAAACAGGCGGACATTACGATCCTACTAAAAAATCATAAAATCTAATAAAATTAACAGTTTTTCCCTGAATTATGTGCTTTCAACCTTTGAAAACCCTGTGCTTTGTTTTATTTATCTAACTTCTAAGAACTCTATAGATTAATCTTTATTTACAAAATAATTTTTTTACAACTTTTTCTTAAAGGTTTTTAATTTTATATAAAATATGCAAAATTTACCAATTAATATTTGAAAAGTGTCAAGTGTCAATTTTAATTTGTCATTTAATAACTTTCATTAAATCATATATAATTTCCTGTTGAAATATAAGTTTTAATAATTGAGTAATATTTTTTAAAAACTGTTACGAGCTTTATTTTGCTGACTTCAAATAATAATTGTAAAGTTTTATTAATAAAACTTTCAAAATTATATCATTTAAATAATAGACACATAACCTCTCAAATTATTAACAAATAATTAAAAAATTTAGTTACGTATTACAATCATTACATTATTACTCTCAAGGGGGAAATCAGTTCCCTATGAAACAATATCGAATCGAAATTGAAACTTTTAATATTTAAAATAATTAAAAAAAAAACACTAAATTCATTGTTTTAGATTTTCATTTGATTAAAATTATTATTACAATTTACAAAAAAATATTTTTGTAGTTTTAATCACTTGTGATGAAATTTTGAACCTTTTTCGGAAACTCTTCCATTTACGTTTTTATAGGTCTTTCTGTCGCATTGCTCGAAAAAGTAGTCCCTCACCGTTCAAAATCGACTACACTTTTGGACAACGTTTGAGTCTATCTCTTTAATTATTGTTTGGATTTGCCTCTCTTGGTTCAAAGGGCTTGTCTACCATAGAAACAGGATGCCAAGTGAGGCCAAAAATAAGTTGAAACAAATAGTAGGCTTTTTTTTGCCCAAACTGCATATTCCTTGCCATACAAAAATCTTTTTGGTAAATTTTGAGTGCATTTCTGTCCTAAATTTTTTATCAGCAACACAATGTCAGTGACGTGTTTTTTAAAGGCAATTTGAGAAAAAATCAAATTATATTTGGTTGATTAAAAGTTTTAATGAAAACGTGTGGTAAGATTTTTTAGATTTCACTCCTTACTAAGTGTAAACTTTAATAGATCATTACATAATTTCCGCCAAGTGGTAATTTTTAATGTTTATAATAATTTATTACTTATAAACTTATTTCAATAATAATAATTGTAAAATATGTATCTCCTATTAAATATTAAATAAATTTTAAATACTTTTAATTACTTTATTATTGTTAAGAGTTAATCCTTTTTTAAAATTGTTAATTGAATTTATTGCGCTTTCGACAATTATTTTAATGAGTGAAAATATGCTCGCACCCTGTTATCATAACAATTAAGAACAATTTAGTTACGTACCCTGTGCTTTTATATGCACACATGTTAAGTACCGCTATTTCAGTTCACCATTTTTACAAGCGTCCTAAAATTTGCTTATTTTTATTAAACGTTAAAATATTAAGTTTTTATAAAAAAAAACATCGAAATTAAAATTATTTTTGCAAAAGTGTTAAAAAGTGGTAATTTAATTTTAACTTTAAATTATTTCCAAAATTGGTAGACAATTTTAAATGCAGCAATTTCACAAGGAAAATGTAAGTTTTGTGGACAATATTTGATTTGATATTTGTGATTTGTTGGCGAATTTAACAAATATTTAAATAAAGAATAAGAACGTTTTTAATACAAAAAAATATATTTGGAACAGGAGAACAATGTATTGTAAAGTAGTAAAGTGATTGACTTCTAGATCAGGTGGGAGGTAAACAAATTTGAGTCCACTTGGGAAACAAAATTGAGTCCACTTGGGAAAAGAACATGAACAGGCGAACAATGAATTATAAAGTAGTAAAGTAATTGACTTCTAGATCAGGTGGGAGACATGTGTAACTAAACACAGTCCCTGATAGAACGTTTAATGGCCTTATTTCGAGATAGTTGACCATCCTAAAGAGATGTAAAGATAGCCCTGAAGGGCTAGACAGTAACAGAAAAAATTTGTAGTTGTCTCCCCTTCTTCCTCGCTTCAACTACCTTGACCTTGAGACCTATTCTATCAGCATGAGTACCAAGCATAATTTCGCCACTATATTCCAGAGGTGAACTCTCGGGAGACGAAATACCTGGTACTTAGCTGGTCTAGTTTCGGCCAGTGAACTTCGCTGAGCCAAATTGTAGAACACGAATTACATGAGTCTCTTACATAACTCCAGAGAACTTATAGCGACTTTGCTATTAAAATATTTAAGACAGTTCGTTGATATTTTAATGGATAGAAATTCATCCTGTAATACATTACAATCGTTGGACAGTTTCAGCAAAAGACTAATACTAAATTCGTCTATAAACACAATATCTGTTTAGGCTTCGCCACGAGCCTCGTTAGTTAAAAAATTTATAATAATTAGTATTATGATTTTAAAGGAAAATATTCTAAAACTATACACATCTTGTGGTCGCAGAGGTAAAACTTCGTTTTTCTTTAAGACAACCTTTCAAGGACAGTACTAAACTTTGGATTATTTGTACCATTCGCCATTTATGTTAAAAAAATAGTCAAATATATTTCGAATGCTCTTTTAGTAATTTAATTTTAATAAATTTTTAGATCATAATTAAATATTTCCATTTTAATAACTATTTACGGTATAATCATAAATTAAGGAAATCTAGCAAAAACATTAAGCAACAAAATGGTATAATACAAATCCAAAAGAAAAAAACTCAGATAGAAACGATTAAAATGTAATGACATTTGTCTTAATGTAAAATCAGCAATAGAAGACTTATTCAAAAAACAACCATTAAATGTGAGGGTAATGTGTCAAGGAAGAGCAAGTTGCAAGTACGGAATTAACTCAATGGACGTACACACGTATAAAATACTTAAAGATAGAGCTTTTTTGTAGGTGAATTTATATATAATTATATGCATGTATGTATATATGTATGTATGTATGTATGTATGTATGTATGTATGTATGTATGTATGTATTTACGTATGTTCAAATATTATGTTAAATATGTGAAAATTTGTGTCAAAATTGTAAATCAAATAATTTTGAAATTTTCAAATAAAAATTGATTTACAATGTGTCGATCATTAAATTAAAGATGTAAAGAAAAATTTGATTTTAGTTACAATTCAAACATCAACGAAACAAGCTATAATTTAATAAAAAAATACATCCCTTGAAAAAAATCAAGTGACAAAAGGATTTGAAAAAATAAAAAGTTAAAATTTATTAAAATAAAAAAAACATAATGACTAGTGAACATGCTATTTCCTTTGAGGACTTGGAAAGGGTATGTATATATTTTATGTAACAATATTAAGAAATTTGGAATTACAATTTTTTTAGCGCCGCCAAAAAGCGGCTGCAGCTCGTAAACCTTCTAGTACTCCACAACCCGTAGTGGAAACAGAATCTGAGGCCATGCGTGTTATTAATGAAATTTTCAATCCCACCTTAAAATTACCTGTATCAACAGGACCCTACAAACCACCCGATGAACTTACCACTGAGAATTTTGATGCTATGCGAGATTTAGATGTGAGAAAATTAGCTGAACTAAAGGAAGTAAATCTTAAAATAATTCATTTTTAATTAAAGATAAATTGAAATGTTTTTTTAGGTTTTCCTATTATTCGATACGGATTGTGATGGTTTAATATCAAAAGATGATTTACGTTTTACATTTGGAGCTTTGGGTTCTGAAGTTAGCGAAGAAATGCTAGAAGAGATGTTAAAGGAGGTATTTCTTTGGTCGGGTTAAAAAAATTTAAGATTTATAATGATGATCCGTTATTTAGGCTAGAGAACCTTTAGATGTGGACGCATTTGTGGAATTAATGAGTCATCGTACAGTTGAGCTGGATCCTGAGGATGTATTGCTTGAAGCCTGGAGTAAATGGGATTTATATGGAACAGGAAAAATTGAAGAGAGCAAGTAAGTACGATATTTTTACCTTTATAGAACAAAAACTAATGTGAAATTGTTCGATTTTGAGTAAAATATTTATAACATTTCTTTGTGAAAACTGTTCTTTTTTATTTGATCTTTTTTCAGGATGTATGAGGAATTAACTAATTTTGGAGATAAACTTTCATTGGATGAAGCCCAAGAGGCCTTGAGACATGCTCCCTTAGTTAAATCCAAAAACTTGGAAGATCCTCCCATGATTGATTATCCAGCATTTTGTCGTTTATTAAGTGGCGTGAGAAAACGCAAAGAAACTAATGAATAATTTAAAAATTGGAATAATATTTTAATTTTAAATATACTTTCGATATTAAGGAGTAAGATCGAAAAATTCTTAACACACGTTTTTCATTAAAACTTTTAATCCAAGTATTACATTTTGAAATAAGGTACCTAAAACATGTCAGTTATTATGTTTAATTTCAAACAAATTATTATATAGTTAATCTGATTAAAATAAGTGTCCAGAAAAATGTGCGTACTGCAATTATTAAATATTTTCAGCAAAACCTAATTTGGTCCTACATAAAGTTGGCCAATTCTTCAAAGGTCAAGTTTTCTACAAAAAATAACATTTTTGCTACATATTTGGATGACGAAATGTAACTTCTAGCAGTTTTTTCATAAAAAACTGTACTCGAAAGAATTTTGAAGAAAATTTTTGGACCATAAACAGTCAAAATTTCCCAAAAAATTCTTTATATGGAAAATTATATGCCGTTGGGACAAAAGATACAATACAAATACCGAAATTTTCATCAATGAATGTTTACAAAAAAGTGTGCTTTCATTCATAAGATTTCATAACGTGTCCTATGCCCTTGAGTGGCTCAAGAGCAATAATGTGGTAGAGAGGCAAATCCTTTAAATTGCCCAGAGCTAAGGCCGGTGGAGAGATAATGGGTTCTTGTTAAAAGGGAATAAAACGGTACAAAAAAAGGTTACCGGAAGTGTTCGAGCAAGGTGAAAATAATCACTATAAAAACGTTAATTGATGTGTTTTCGAACAAAGGTTTAAAATTTATTACCAGTCATTACAACTTTAAATATATTTTTTTGTAAACTGTTTAATGCTTTCGTTGTTATTAAGATATATGAATGTTAAGAATTTTTCGATCTTACTTTTTATATCCACTCAATTATGAAGTATTTAGTATTTCTTTTAAATTTTAATTTCCTAATTTATGTTTAACTGAAAATTATGTTTGTGTATTTAAAAATTTAAAATGATTTAATATAATAAACTTGTTATTGATTTAAAATCTTAACAAAAATTCAATTTTCATTCATCCGTTTTATTTCCAACATAAATGCAACATCCGTTTTCTATTTTAAATTTATATATTTGTGAATGCGTGTGAAATACTCAAGCATTTTTTTTAATATACATATATTTTTGAATTTTTATATTTAACTTACATCTTATTTTCTCAACAAATTCTTGTTCTTGTTTCTTTTTTTCAATTGCAGCTGTTTAGATTATATTGAGATTTTTCCATATCTACGTGAAGCAGTTGTTGAAAATACCACACTACCAGAATATATATTTTGTAATCGAACACAAACATCTAAAATAGTGTCGCCACAGAGTAGCGGCAACAATAACAACAGTAGTTTTAATAAAAATAACAAGAACAACAATGTTATCTATAATAAAAATGTGTCCAGTCCATTTACCATGTCTAATATTGGCTCGTATGCCAATATATCTTCCACAGTTACAACCACTACCACCACCATCATGCATATAGATGATTTACCATCACATGAATTTATTTATAGTTCTGGTAAAATATTTGCTATACGTTTGCGTTTCTCTAAACCTCTGCCACTAAAAATCGATAATTGGCGTTTGAATGTCACCGCGGAATATCGATTTTTAAAGAAGGGTAAATATCTAACTAAAGCAAGTAAGAAGATAAAAATCTTTAATTTCAAATTTAAATTGTAGCAAGTTTTAAAAACGATGGTCGTCTAATACCCGGTACTTATTGTGACTATTATTTCTTTGCTAACCCTGAGGTACCTCCTACTAATTTAGAAATATGGAAATATTTTCATTCTCCACGTTTTCCGGCAAAATATCCTGGACATATAAAATGTTCCTATAAATTTATTGGCAGGTAAGTTTTTTGCTATAAAAAATTAAAAAAAAACATCTAATTTAAGTTAATTTCAGACCTGAGACCCGTGTTGAAGTAATATTTGAGGAACTGCGTATACCTAGAAAAGGCACAAGGTAAGTTAATTATTTTACAATTAATAATTTTTAAATTATTTATTTTTTTCATTTAACAGTTGCAATTTAGATAAACTTACCATATTTG
Source organism: Cochliomyia hominivorax (assembly GCA_004302925.2). NCBI lineage: Eukaryota > Metazoa > Arthropoda > Insecta > Diptera > Calliphoridae > Cochliomyia > Cochliomyia hominivorax. The sequence goes on from PYHX02000467.1 coordinate 105,140,188, forward strand.
ATGCTGAGTCATCAAATATGAATGCTGTCATTGATGTTTTATGCGGTCTGCTTACTAATTCACGTCATATTCTCAGCACTGGTCCTGATCTATTAATTGAATTTAATGCCAGTTCTAATGAAACATCAAAAGGTTTTAGAGGCAAATTTAAATTTGTACAAAATGATGTGGTCAATAGCATTATAACAGGTGGGTGGAATAATACATGTATTTTTGTTGTGTATTTTTTTAATTTGTATTTTTTATTTCCAGATCCTCCCATTGTGGGAGAAATACATCATTCAACAGTCAAAAAACAAAATAATATGTTTGCATTTAATGTAAAGGAAAATACAAAAGTTTCTAAAGGATATAAAGATGGTAAGTGGAAAAATTCGAATATTTGTTACAAAAAAGAAAAAAAACATGAAAAATATCGGATTATATTGAAAAATAATGAGTTGAAGGGAAACAACATAAATTACATTCAAAATTAAACAAAAAGTTGCCTAAAATAATAAAAATCTACAAAGGAAATTATTAAAAATTATTGGAAAAAACAAACAAATTTGTTCCCAAGACGGGTTTGCTTTTAGATTTTAATTTTGGAAGTAATAATTGATTGACCTTATTTTGGTCAAAACCGCAGTACTCTGTGAGTTACAGACGATTTAAGTTTCAAAATAACGATTTAAAGGTTTTATCAGTTTAAAAATTTTATTTTTTATTTTTTTTTTCGGAAATTGGCTCTAGTTTACGAAAAAATCGACTTATATCAAAATTTTTGAAAATTCGAAAAAGTGATCATGGATTAAGGGCCTTTTGACTCTACCGACTCTAGTTTACGAGAAAAATCGATCTTTATAAAAATTTTTGAAAATGCGAAAAAAGATCATAAATAAAGCCCCAATAGGCTTTAGTGGATCTAGTTCCGAAAAAATAGACTGTTATAAAAATTTGTGAAAATTGAAAAAGGTGGCCATGGGTGAAGGCCCTTAGAGCTCTGGTTTAGGAAAAAATCGACTTTAATAAGCATTTTTTTAAATTCGCAGAAGTGATCATGGATGAAGCCTTAGTAGGTGATCATAACTAAAGCCCCGTTACGCTCTAACTGCTATAGTTTACGAGAAACAGAAGTGGCCATAGATTAAGCTACGCAGTATTTGGTGAATTATAGACAATTTGAGTTAAAAATTTCAAATTTTATTAATTTTTTTAAAGTGATCATATTTTGATCTTGGCGAAAAACTCATTATAAGGCATGTAACACGCCTTGGTTTCAAATTTCAATTTATGACGAATAAGCTCCATTCGATAACGGATTGAGTTTATTTGTATTTAAAATTAATATGAAATTTATGAAAATATAATTTAAAATATATTTTCCTTCAAATCAGTTAATATATATGTGATTTTGGTTATTATTTGTAAAATTGTTTCTTTTTTATTGGCGTTTTTTAAAGGTTCTTAAACCCAATATAACACTTTGGCTATAAAAGTAATTATTTGGAATTTTTGCCAACACATAGAATAATTCCTTTGAGACAAATTTTATCAAACTCTGTTCACAATCTTTTTATTTTTAATATCCAATTCGAGATAAAACAAAAAAAAAAACAATTTGAAATATTCTCTAATTCTTGTTATTAACCAGATTACCGTCAAAAATTCAATAGCAAAAACCACAAAATACTTTGACGAAAGTTTTATATTCAAACACACAACTGTATAATTATTGTGAATTACATACAGTCTTCATATTTGATATTTGGCCTTAATTTTAAACGGATACGGAAATGAACCTAAGCAACGGATGTGGTTGTAGTAGTCATAGTAGAAGTTGCGGTAGTTTGTTATTATATTAGCATTACTCGTTTTATTGTTTTTGTTGTATTAACTACATTTACACTTAATAGACAAACAGATATAAAATATTGGGGTAGTGCTTAAATGTATAAATTCTGATTTTTACCAAACTTAAGAAGTTTTAACATGAAATATACACAGGTGGATATTGTTATAAATCAATTATTATTGATTTTTTTAATATATTAGTTATAACTTATCAACTACAACACATTAGTGATTATCTCATTTGAATTTATTAAATATCAGTTTTAAGTAATTTTAATTGTTTAAATATAAAAAAAGAAAGAAAAGAAAATGAGTATTGTGTTACACAAATCGCGTATAGAGGAAAATCATTTAAAGTTTGTTCTCAGATACATGAAATGGATGAGAAGAAGAATAATGTAATTTATTAAATTTGGACGGTTTATGACTCATATTGTGCCAGTGTCATTTAAGAGCAAATGATTTTTGATTGTCGAAATGAAATTTAGATGGAGCCAATAATGTGAATTTTTGAAAATTTTAGTTCTATGACGCAGGATATTCAAGTACATGTCTGATTTTTTCTCTTTTTATGGATGCAGTCCTTAACGCATATTTCGTAATGAAATACTAAATTTCAAATTTTTTAGTTCATATTTGATTTTGATCGTTTGTAGCATAGTTTTGCTTTGTTAAGAAATATCATTTGAGTTTATATTTAACGCATTTTTATGGTTGAGTATTCCAGAAGCTTTTTACGGAATATAAGTTTTAATAACATCACATGTAAATGCAAAAAATAGAGATGGTACTGTTTGGTATAAAAAATGCGACCTGCAACAAAGTTAGTATATTTTAAACTATGAGATAGTGAGGTTGAAGGTAATCTTTGATCTGTACTATCAGTGTAGTTATGTTGTGTTCACAAAAACCAACGTGTCTTTTTTTGGGGGGTCGAAAAACATTCAAGCCACATTTCCTAAAGCTCTGACTATTAAGGAGTGAGATTGAAACATTCTTAACTTACATATATGTTAATAAAAACAGAACCACTAAATTTACAGTTTATTATTTTTCCATTTGATAAAGATGATTATTATATTTTTTTTGTTCGGACAGGTAGTTCATTTCCGTTTAGAATCTACCACACTTTTCGACACCTTTTTGAAAGTGCTCTTCAATTCCTTTTTAGCAAAAGCTCAATATCAACCTACTGGCCTTAGTTGCGGATAGTTTGGAGGATTTGACTCTCTTGGTATATCACTCAACGGCTTGTTTACCAAAGTGACAGGATGCCTGTCACTTTATAGAACCCGTTGCAACAAATATTGGTTTTAGTCGCATCTGAAATTTCGAAAGTTTCTGAGTCCTAATTTTTTTTCAAAATTCCTTCGAACTTCAGAAACATTAAATTTTAGAAAAGGAAATGACGAAAAATCTGTCAGAACATACGTTTCGTCATACATTATGGAGCAAGAATATTTTTTTTAGAAAACTTGACGTCAATTTCCGTTCTCTATTTTTGGCCTCTATATTCAAATCAGCGTACAGCGTACTCAGCTTTATATTTTAACTGTAACTTTTCATACCAAATAGTTGACCGGGCTGCTTTTCTACGAATAGCTTGGGAGCTCTTTTGAATGCTTTCTATATCTTTTGTATTTAGAAACTTGTAGACTATTTCTTCTAGCTGAAGCAGCTTTTCTATCAACGGAAAGATTCAACCGGTACTGTTTAATAACATTGGAAATTGTTTGACATCAGACTTTTGAATGATTGGTCAACTTTTTGTGGGACTAATGTGAGGTTTGTTCGAAATATTTAATAATATTTTAACAGTATATTTATTTGTTTGACATTAAACATAATTATGTTGACATATTTTATAAAAGTAACTTGATAAAAATACTTGTGTTAAAAGATTTGATGAAAATCGTGAGCTAAAAATTTTTCGATCTCACTCCTTAGTATTAATGTGGGCGTAGTTGACGGACTGACAGGTGAACATAACTGAATCGAAACTGATTTTGACACAAGACTATATATATTTTTTACGGTTCTATTTAACTATTACACATGGAATGACCACAAACGGTGGTGTAACATGATGTGCCTTTATAACAATATGAACAAGTTAAGGAGATTGATCACAAATGGTGGTATAACATAATGTGTCTTTATAACAATATGAACAATTTTATGAGATTGATATGGTACTAAATATGCAATTAAAATTTCAAGCAATTTTGAGGAGAATTATAGAAATTTTATTGAGAGGGTTTTCAGTTTTTGTTGTTAAAGGGAAATCTAAATAATTGATTTTCGATTTAAGGGTGCAACTTAATGTACAAAAATACCAGTGTAGTGTTTTGTGTTTGGCTGACTTTATGTCTACGTTTTCTCCAACTTACACATTTGCTCAATCTTTTTTTTTTATTACTTAGTTGGACTATAGAGTCCTGTTGTTTTTATATATCTTAAACATTTTTATTATTGTTGCTCTTTTTGTGAATTGTTTTAAATTTCGTTTTTATGCTCTTCACTATAGTTTATTCCATGAATGAGTTTCGTTTATAGTATTTTTTAATACTTTTTATTATCTTGTACTTTTACTACATTACAAGCACAATGGTCTAGAAAAAGACTTCTTTAAAAGAACTAAATTAAAAATTTAGTTTTTGTTAATTCTTAATACCGTTTTTTTTCATTTAAATTTTTTTCATTTCTTCATAATTTACATTATGTTATCTTTATCTTTTAATTATGTATATTATATACATATCCCATGGTGCAGTAGTAGTAGCTGGCGAAGCACACAACAGAATTTTGCAGGAGTTTTTAAATATTTTTGTTGTTTTTCTTTTTCCTCCAAAATAGAACTAAAATGCAAAAGAAATTGCAGAAATTATACGGATGATATTTAATAATAATGAAGAAGACAAACATGATGATAATAATGATGCTAAGAATATTTCCAACTTGCACTTCATATAAAAGAGTTTAAACGCCAAGTTTGTTATTCAGTTTATATTGGTTTGTCTTGTGAAACGCATCGTTGAGCAATAAAATAAAACAAACAATATTTTTGAAATAAAAAACATAAAAAGTGTTTAAATTTTTGTAATTTTGTTGCAATAAAAAGTTTTACGTAAAATTAAGAAAAGAGCGCCAAAAAATTTGAATGTTAAATAAGATGTTGGCATCCTTAATGTTTATTGTAATATTGTTTACAACAGCATGTTGTTTACTTTGCTGCCCCAAAGCTCAAAGTTCAACTTCATTATCGTCGTCTTCATCGTCCTCGTCGTCTTCATTATTACTTTCAACTTTGTCATCATCTGTGTATTCGTTTAATAATTATGAAGATGTTACGCAGAATCCTTTATGTTTATTTACTAACATTTTTACCATTCAAAATAATACAGTTAAAATTATAAATTCATCCAATAATAGTAAGTTTTCGGTTGTTTGAGATTTTTATTAGAATTTTTTTAAACGTTCATAATATTTGTGTAAAGTTTTTTAATTTGTTTACGTTTAATTAATTATTTGAAAATCTAACAAAGTATTAAAGTGAACTACGCAATTATGAGCAAATTTTGCATTCTATCAATAAATTCTCATTTGATAAAAAATGGAGATTAATGGTATTAATATCATTTAAACTGGTACATATTTTTGTAAATACATATGACGTTTATATTCTTTTTATTTTATATTTTGCTATAAATCAATTCTTCGTAAATCGAAATTAAATTCTTGTTTTATAAATTAATACAAATAGTGATAATCCTCAAAAATCTTTCCTCACCAACCCCCCTAATGATTTAATGGTCAAAATTAAAGTATTAAAGTGAACTACGCAATTATGAACAAATTGAGCATTCTATCATTAAATTCTTTTGATTAATAAAATGGAGATTAATGGTATTAATATCATTTAAACTGGTACATATTTTTGTAAACGCATGTGAGTTTTTCAAATTAAACAAATTTTAGTCTATCAGGGCCGAAATCGGTTATTAATAATACCTTAAAAAATTGCAGAACGACCTTCGTATACATTGGTTTTCTGATTTCTACTTAAGAGTTCAATATATTATGATATGATATTAACATATTGAGATTTTTTATAAGGGGATTATATGAGAAATTATTGTCTGCCCTCTAGAAATCAAGAATAGCGAATGCAGAAAAAAACTTAAAAAACGACAACTTCTGTTTCCAAATAAAGGCAAAAAAGAAGCCTTAGCCGATTTAACGATGTCCGTTTATAACGTTGTGAATACTCAAAACGTTGCAATTTTAGAGATATCTCTTTTTTGAACTATCTATTGTCTATTTCAGTTTTTGGTAAACGGTCGAATATTTCTGTTAGCTCCTATACAAAACTATTTCCGGAAAGTTTTAAGCTAGTTAAACACACAAATATGTAAACATTGATGTTAGTTAAAACTCAATGCAAATTTTGGAAAAATCAGTGCACAAATGACCGTAGCTGCATTATAAGGAATGAGATCGAAAATATTTTAACACAGGTTTTTAAAACTTTTAACTCAAATATTATTTGATTTTTTTCTGATGAAGGTAACTTGACCATTCTAAAACATATCAGTTATTATGTTTTATGTCAAACAAATTTAATCTGTTACCAGAAAAAAAGTGCGACAAAACCCAAATTGGCCATACAAAACGTTGTCCAAGCATTCAAAGATCTACTGTCAAACTTTTTCGTTGATAGAAAACCTGGTGCAGATAGAAGAAATGGTCCACAGGATGTTTCTAAAGCCAAATTATAGAAAGCAATTTCAAAAGAGTTTTCAACACATCCGATAGGATTAATGGGACGAAAAGTTAAATCTAATGCAGGTATTAAAATATCCAAACATTTAATCGGATAAAATTGTACTGTTATGATTAATGTAATAATGATTTAGAGGAATGAATATGACTCAAAATGCATTTATAGCAATATGTGCCAGTGAATATAAAGTGAACAACTAAATCAACACCATTTTTACCTTATTCGTTTTAACTTTTATAATTGTTATACTTAAGTTATAATATCAAGTAAATTGTACATGAATTATAACAATATAACAATTACATTGTAAAATTCATCGAAATTCAATATTCGTAATAAATATAATTTAAAGCTATTTTTATAAAATAGCTATTATTTGTTAATTACATTGAATGTTAAAATTTATATGCACAATAAGAAAAATTAATGATATTTTAGAATTGATGGCGGGAAACACACTTTTTATTACATCATAAAAAATACTAAAATAATAATTGTTTGTCAACTCACGATTTTAGAAAATTTCTAATTTATTTTTAATTAATTATGACAATTTAATGTATCCCATAATTCGTTTTTGTCCCTTAAATTTCTGATCACCATAATTTCAAATTATTTCGGTTATAACTAAATTCTTCGAAATTTAAAATAAAACAAGGAGGAATGCTATGTTGGGCTATGCCGAATCTGCAACTCCTTCCACCACAAATGCCTGTGAAATGATTTTGATAATTTTTGGAATTGTAATAAAGTACATCTAGACGGACATAAGTACATAGATTCAGATTTTGATTTGATATAAGAATATATATACATTTTATGGGGACTAAGATGATTCCTTCTTAGCGTTACACACAATGTTAATATACCCAGTTCACCACTTGTGGTGTGGAGGGTATAAAAATTCATTAAGGTTGAATTTTATACGAGTAAATAATGATTATCTTTATTGATTTTTAAGAGATTAACGTGTTGAGTGAGTGTCTGATTGACTCTGTGAACGTTAGAACGTTAAAATTAATAATACAGAATTCAACATGTATAAATAAAATAAATTACAGAGAAAAACGTTCTAAGAAATGCTTTTAGAATTTAGATTTTCAATTATTTAAAAAAAAATGATATAAAAAAATAAATATTAAATATTTGCATTCATTTCTTTTTAATGGAATTAAACAAAAAACAGAAGCTTTTTCTCTCTCAAAAAAAAAAAAAAACGATTAATTGATTGAATAAAAAATAATGATAAAATTACGGTAAACAAGTTCATTTCATTCGGAATTGTTAGCCAATATTTTTCGATTCGAACAATACAAATTATAACCTACAAAATATTATTTAATAAAACAAAAAATATGCAATTAAATTGCACTTCCCAGGGAAATTTTAGTCAAATAGATAACTTTATATTCGCAAGGTTATTGAATATTTAAAATTAATTAAATATATATTTAATTTATTTATTAATAATTACGCAGAACTTTATCTACGTTAATCAGCTTGTAAAATTAAAAAATTATAAACAATGTAAGATTTAAAATCTGATAAAGGTTAATGAATTCAATAAACAATTATACCCTACAATCACTGTTGCCAGATTTGACGATTTATCGTCTTTTTAACGTTTTTATGACGCCATCTTGATTATTAATTATTAATGCCCTAAATTTGACGATTTTCTCTAGCATTACAAATTTTGAATTATTTGTTTTCCAATGTTTTAAAAATTTCTGTCCGCATTAATAAACTCAATCCAATAACAATTACAAGATAAAATCAGTTAAATCAAGCGCAAAGAAAAAGTTGCGACATACTGTTCAAAGAAAGTTAAGCCCTTTTTAATAATAAATTTCGGGAAAATAACTTCAATACGGTTTCAATGTCAATTAATCTTAAAGACTAAAGTAAAACAAGATATCTTGAATTTTAGTGTGCCATTATGTTCCCTCAAAAAGTTTTGGAGAGTATCCTAGACAAGCCTCTTCAATATTATTTATGTTTTAGCGAAATAAGAACGCGTTTTCTGAAAATTTTCCGGAGCATGTTTGTTGAACGTGTTTTTATGCAAATATTGGCAACGAGCAGAAAAAAGAGTACCGTCTGAGTTGAATTGAAGATATTTAAAAATAAAATTTGGTACGTAGGATTATTATGAATTAATGGCAAATTCTATTGCACAATTATTGACGACATTTTGAACCTTTTTCGAAAACCATTCTATTAACGTTTTTATGGTGGTTTAAAATATACTACACTTTTGGACATCAAGAAACAATATCTAACCACTTACCCTTAGCTCCGGGCTGCTTGGGAGATTTTTCTCTTTTGGTACAAATACTACATTACTGTTCTTGTACCACTAAAGGTCTTGTTTACCATTGTGCCAGGATGGACAAAAATAAGTGGACTAATTTTGAAACCATTAAAGCTCATCTCTATAAAACAATTAAGAATGTTATAGTCGATTAAGCTCGACTATATAATATCCTACAACCCCAATATTGGTTACAAATAGTAGTTAAGAAATAGTAATGAAGAACCCTCGTATAAATTTATTTTCTGATGTTCTTATGTGTGCAGTATATTATTGTGAAACTAACATTTATGTGCAAATTATGCGTTTTAAAATTTTATGGCAGCTACAAGAAATTATCGGCCAAATAATTTTGCACATCGATTTTTGGTTATATTTATCGTAGTTTTATCAATTATCATTACAATTCCAACGTATGTGTGAGGTTTTTGCCCTTCAAAGTGGTATTTGGAAGGTGCCTTATATGGGATTAATGAGAAGCAATGGATCGACTGAAATATTGGACCGAATAGGCTTCGTCCATGGTCTAAAAATTGCGATCTGTAGAGTGTTCACAACGTTTAAATGTACAGCTAGCCGAACAGACAGACGGACGGACATCATTAAATTGGCTTAGAAATTGATTCTGAGTCGAACTGCATTCTTAAAAGTGGGTGTAAGGTTCTTTTTTCTGTATGCTATGAACTTCGACACAAATGCATAATACCCCAACCACCTATTGAATTTATAGTTTTTTGGAAATTAAAAAAAAAAAAAAAAAAAAATTGAACCTCAGTAAAATCCAAACCGAGGGAAGGGCCGACCAAAAGCTACAGATTTATTAAACAGTCACTAAATTTTATAGCAATATTTATATCCCTACTTGCAATGTAATTCTGTTCTAAGAATTTGAATTTTTTATGGAAAACTTATTAAATTGAATTTTTTAATTGAAATTTCTTAATATAATCAATTTAAATTTAATTTATTTTAATTAATTTACTTACTTGTCGATAGATTGATTTAAGAAAGTATGATTTTTTTATATTTATCCATTATTGCTTTTGACAGCAATTTAATTATTTATTTAATTTTATAATTCTACTAAACCATTTTATGATTTTTATTATAAAATCCCTAATTATATATATTTTTACAAAACAAAATAATTACAAACTAATTAATAATCAAAAGACTAGTCTAAGAAAGGAAAATTAAATTTAAAATTGTCCATAACAGCCATAAGACCCCAACACAAACCAAAGTCTGAATAGTACAATGAGCAAAATATAATCTGTAATGAAAAATGTGAAATATTTTAATAAAATTATAAAATAACATAAATTCATATTGAACTTTAAAACATTTAAATAATAGTTTAATAACAATTAATAAATATGTTGTAATAAGTGAACAAGATATTGCGGCTTTAATTATATGAATTGATGCTTGTTTCTGTCATTATTAATACACTAGAGCCCCGACTTGTGTCGTTCCGATTTGTGTAGTTTCGATTTGTGTAGTTTCGCTTTGCTTTTTAAGAATTTGCAATTTGAAATTGCGTCATTTTAGCCCGATTTGAATCGTTTTAACTTCGATTTACGTCGCTAGAATCGGTTAAAGTTTTTACTGCAGCAATCTGATAATACTTATCGTTATCTGAACTGTTAATATAGGACAAGAACTGCAAGAACAATTAGAAACGTAGACGGTGATAAAATAAATAAACTAGCTGAAATTGTCACATCACTTCAATCTGAATAAGATACTTGGATACATAATCAAAATAAGCGGAGAATGTCACTAATTATGGACGTAATATAAAATAAAGAAAAATAATGCATCTAGTACTAATAGAAATTCTGATGATTTTGAAGCCAGCAACTATTGGATTAACTTTTTTATAATTTTTTTTCCCAAAAATACCATTTTTTGCCTTGTTTTTAATATTAATCCTAATAAATTAAATTTCAGTAAATTTATATAAAGCCGGGGGTCTAGTGTAGATCGATTTTTATTATAAAATTTACCTTTTTAATAATTTCTTGGCTTTTGGTATAGTATCCGGTTCATCTTTGGCCAAAAATCTTCTCAATCCGAATAAACTATTATAGAAATAATTACTCCAATTTAAAGAGCTCATATCAAATTTAAATAGTTTTTGATCTTCAGGACTCATAGATTTCCATAATTGTTTTGCATTTGTAGTATCAAAAGTGAATTCATTATCCAGAAAATAACGTAACAAGCCACATTGCATATGAATCTTTTTATAGGCTTTAGTCATTCTTAAAAAAATAAAAATAAGAATTATATAATCCATTTTTTGAATAATTCAAAATTATGCTTACCTAGGTTTTTTTCCTATTAATAACAGCATAAAATCAATAAAATATCCGGGAACAGTATGATAAACAAAACATAAAAATTTATAAGACCACATATTGCTGGCAAATATTAAAAATGGATACCAAATCATGGTGGATAAGGGAATTTGTACACCATGAACTTCTACATATTTTTTATAGGCACCCCATTCTAAAGTATTTGATTCATCTGGTACTAAACTATAAATGGGTGGATCCTTAGAGGGTCTAAAAATTGTACTTATGAATCAACGTTCTTAATCGTAATTATTCCCGACTTACATTTGTTTAACAGCTGTAGCTGTATACCAAGCACATGCTAACATCATATTGGCACAAAAGTCTACTGGCACTAAACCCGCCTTATTTGTAGGACAACCATACATGACTCTTAGTACACCGTAGGCACTACCATATAAAACACTCATGGGTCCATATAAATTATCTATCCAACCATTTAAAGGTTCATCACTTGTGGGTAAAACTGTTTAGTAAAAATTTATTATGAAAATGAAATGTATTATAATTTTTAAGTTCCAAATGAATCTTACTTATTCCTGGTCTAAATATACATATTGGCAATGTATTGGCTTTTGTTAGTACCGCTTCTTCTGCTACCGATTTTGTAAAACAATATGTATTGGGAAATTTTCCCACCAATTCACTTTCCATACGATCCAATGTTTTATCCCCTAAAACATCTTTGATTTGTAGCAATTTATCACTGGTGATGCCCAAATATTCGGTATAATAACGTTCACTAGCATTGAATACCAAGCAGTTGGCAAAGGCCGAGGAAACGTGAACAAAGGACTGAAAGAAAAAACAAAGAGAAAATAAATGAAAAATATTTATAAATTTCATGTGTCTTTGATATTCATAAGATATTTTTAGGTTACAGAAATTAAGTATTGAGAGTTGGAGTGGATGTTTTTTTTTTTTTTGGGCCTGTATGAACTGATAATTTTTGAAAATAAGTCTGTAAGTTTTGGTGGGCAGGATGGAGTATAGCATTATATTATAGTTCGAGAGCGTCTTTTTCAGTGGCCGTTTTATGTGTTTATAAGAGTTATTTTTTAAAGGAATCCTTTCTCAAAACATTTTCCAGAATAGAGATATCAATTTTAATTTCAAATTTCTTAATAATAAAACATATAAGAATGCTATATTCAGCTATGCTGATTCTTCAAACCCTCCACCACAAATACTTATAAGGCAAATAAGTTAATGAGTCATAAAATAACTTATATTTTTGGTTGTTCGTATGTTCGGAAGACAGATTTTCGCACTTCTGGTCAAAAATTTTTTTGCATATGTTCAAAGGAATGTTAAAGAAAAGTTGAGGACCCAAAAGCAGACAAATTTTCTCAAAAAGTTTTTGGTATGAAAATCAATATGCAGTTGCGGCAAAAGAAGGCAATTACTTATTACAACGGGCAATGTTTATTTGACATCCCGTCACTATATTAAACAAAGCTTTGAGTGGTTCAAAAACAATAGTATGATATTTGTACCAAGAGAGGCAACTGTTCCAAACTGCCAGTAGCTAAAGTCAGTAGAGAGATATTAGGCTCTTGTTAAAAGAGAATTGAAAAGAACACTAAAGTTGTCGAATGTGTGGTAGATTTTTAACGGGGATGGAGAACCTGGTCAAGGAAAATGACAGAAAGCATTATAAAAACGTGGAAGGTTCTCGAAAAAGGTTCAAAATTTCATCACTAGTGATTGAAACTATGAAAAATATTAACTTTTTTAATTGCAATAATAATTTCAATAAATTGGGAAATAAGTAAAACTATAAGATTAGTGCTTTCGATTTGATTAACATATATGTATGTTAAGAATATTTCAATTTCACTTCTTGACATTGAAAATTAAAAAAATTTTAATAGTAATATAATAATTGAAATAATTTGTTATTACGAAAAAATATATAAACAAAACTCCTTGATCTTGAATTTTAGTTGCAACAACTAATTTGTATATTCAATTTCCAATTATTCAATTGCAAGCAAAATATATATTTACTTCAAACAATAATTAATTACTGGGTTAATTACAAAGGAAACAAGTTTTTTCTTTACTTTCAATTTAAACAACAGACTAATTAGTATTTTTTAGTTGCAAAATGCTAAAATTAATTATTGATTATAGTTTTTTTTACAGATTCTATAATGTAAATCTTACACTCTTTTATAGAAATTATTATCATGATTATTAATTATCAGTTCAAATGTTTCATTGTTTTGAACTGCAAATAATTGGAAATATAACTGAATTACAAAATATCTGATAATTTTTTTAAGTAAACACAGAAAAAAAATCAATATGAAATTAAATTGAAAAAATTATAAAGATAAAAAATGTTAATTTAACATTGTTTTAGAGTAAATACTATTTCTTGAGAATATTCTTGTAATTTTCCTTCTAGAAATTTTGCAATTTAAAAGTAATTTTAAAAATTCATCGTTGAAAAATTTTATATTATTAATATCGAAATATTGTAACATGTACAATATTAATTCACCACCATTGAAGAAACGTTTAATTTAAGCTAAATGAAAAAGAATTATTCAATTTCAAATCAACTATGTTCAACGTTGATTTTGCTTCATGTTTTTTTCTGTGTGTAAAAAAATGGTTAAAATGTTATAAAATATTGTGCAACCAACTACTTTTTTCTGTTAATATTTTGTTTACATAATTTTTTAGTTTTCTTCTCTAATCAAGGAATTAAACTAGAGAGTAGTGTTTAAAGTCCAAGTCTAATAGTGGCTTTTACTAAGAAAAACATACGCATGCACACACACTGGGTTGTGGAAAGAAGTGTAATTTGTATAAAACAACTTGTAAAACTAGCCATTCAAAATATAAAAATGATTATTTTAAATCTTTTTTTTGGAAAATTAGCTTTTTTGGTTTCTCTTTGCAAACAAGTCAAAACCAAAAAAGTATTATATTTTCTATTAAAGCATTTTCTTTCTCTTGTTTAATTTTCTTACTTGTTCAAATACTTAATATTGTGGCAATTTTATGTTACGTGATATTTTGTTGTCTTATAACCCATATAAACTGGCCAATAGTTAGATATTAAAAGTGTAAGTGGTAACATTTGTTGCGGTATCACGTTTTCAAACTGTTACTCTACACTGCGTTTCAAGGTGTTATTGGTTTCATGGAATCATGAATTTTTTATGAATTTAATAAAATATAAAAATTTCGAATATAATCTATAATACAAATAGAATTGACGTTTGAATTCATTAAGAAACTTCTCAGGGCAATAACAAATAATTATGCCAAATTTCGCTGATAGCCAAACATCGACTCGGATTTGAATATGTTGCAAGAATACATTATTTGTGGCGCCTTATATGATTCCTTCCTTAGCGTTATATATGGAATGACGAAGTTCACATACTCTTCTTTTAATGGAAATAATTATATTATTTTGCTATATCTATTTCAAAGTTATTATACCCACAAGTTATTATCACCACTTATAAAGATAAAATTTAAAATCCCAAATTCTCACAAAACCAGACGATAATGCTTAAGATTTACTATATGAAGGATAAGTAAAAAATTTTGATCGTTTTGCAAACGACATTACGTAAATTTTCGCCCATATCTTCTTGGGATATAAGAGATACTTGCTGTAGAGGTCTAACTAATAAATGCTTCATATTTGTTTGAAGAAGAAAGTTATATAAATAAAGTATCAGTAGCTAGACTTGTTGTTAAAATCCTTACATATGACGTGATCTCTCCTCTGCTTAATGTGATTGTTGCATCACATTTTTGCATGTTAATACCCTCCACTGCCACTATTCGCAAATGGAAGTATATTTAGTTTGTCAAGGAAAAAAACTGTAATGCCCAATAAAGTAGAATATTCCTAGACCAAAAAGAAATTTTAGCCGATTTAGTCATCGAACATTCTTATTGCCTTAACTTTGACTTGAGTTGCCAGATTCGTATTATTATTTGCCTTGACATTTTAAAAAATACTTCAAAATATATGTTTCTTTAATTTTTATAAAATTTATAAAATTACCGATATTTCAAAATTCCATTAAAAATTTTTAATGTTTCCCACAATCAAAATTTTTTATTAAATTAAAAAGTTTTCTTAAAGAAATTAAAATCTTTATGAATTTTTAAAATTTTTATGAACTTTTTAGGAATTTTCACCAAAAATCTGTGTTCACAAATGTTGTTTTTTAAATAAAATCTGAATTTTAATAAACATTTTAAAATAAAAAATGTTTAGAAAAAAATCATCAGTTTAAATTTTTATCAAGAATTTAAATTTTACTAAAAATTTTTTAAAATATTTACTATTTTGACAAACATTTTTTTTAATTGAATATAAGATCAACTTAATTTTTTTAATTTTCATCACAATTTTAGATATTGATAAAAAATTTCGATTTGTACCAAATAATAAAATAATAATTAAATTTAAAAAATATCACCAAAAATTTAAATGTTCAGTTAAAAAAAATTTCAATAAAAATTTTAAATTTCAATAAATCGATCTTGCGAAGATTACTACGTAGATAAAAATTGATATGTAGCGATTAGGCCTTTTGACATAGGTGGCAATCGATCTGGTTAAAGTTCATCAAATTTCCAAAATAATAAGTATTTTTCATCAGCTAATAATAAGCATTAAATTTAAGAAAAATGGGTTCATAATTGACGGTAGATCTCATATGAAACCCTTATCCCTTAACCCCTACAATGAGCACAACTTCGGAAAAATATGCACATACATTTTTAATATTTAAGAGGCGCAAGCCTCATGGAATGATTTTCCATGAATCGGTGGAAAATTACCATTATATTGGTTAAATTCATTGTGGTATCAAGTTTTTTCAAGGTCACCTTATAACTCTATTTGCAATCCAAAGTTAATGAATTTTAACAAGATTCTTTCTCAGACAAACTCAAAAAATAATTAAAAAATCTGAAATTCGATGAAGCCAAATTAAATATTCTTTCTTTAGTTTAGCAAATAACTTTTTTTCTTAAAATTTCATAAAATTATTCACATGCAATTTTATTTGGATTTTTAGCTGGAAAAGTTTAAGCTTTTTCTTGCTAAATCTCATAAAATATGTGTTAATTCGTTGTTATTGTTTTTGTTTTCGTTATTAGTAAACAAAAGAGAAAAAGAAAAATATTATTATCTTGTAATACTATACCACTACTATTTCTAACACAAGTCACTAATTAAAATTACTTACTTTAAGTTTTTTCATTTCTTTGGCTAAATTTATCAATTCCACGGTTGCCTGAACATTTATTTTTGTAGCATTGCTCAGTGGTTCATTAAATCGAACTGTTGCTGCCACATGTACAACAATATCAACATTTTCAATTAACTCTTTACGATCTTCCGCACTTGATATTCCCAAATTTGTCAATGTACAATCGCCAGCAATCGGTTTAATATATTCCATTGGATTCGGTTTGATGGTGCATAATTTTTCAAATAACTGAAAAGATAAAAAGTTTTTTTTTCCAAATTATGTGTTTAAAATGTTTATTTAAATTATTATTATTTAATTGTTGTTTTTGTATATATAATTTGATTTTTTTACTTACGGGATCTTTTAAGATTTTACTAAAACGTTCATTGATATCGACTCCTGCCTTGGGTCGTGTTAAAACATAAACTTTTGCCACATCAGTGGAACGTAAAAGTTTTTCAATAAACACTAAAATAAAATGGAAAGTTAATATGAGATAAATTATTAATGTTGAATTTGTTATAAGGGGTATTCAAATATGAGGCCTGAAATAGGAAATATATTGAAAGATAAAATATCCGTATAAATTTTAACTGCTATAACATGAGAAAATTTTGAACTTAAGTTTCTTGTTGCTTCGACTTGATATATAACGGGGGGTAGCAGGTGTTGTAAATAATAACAAAATATATTCACCCCACTACCTCAAACTTTCACTTATATCCCAACGGGAAATTAATTTAAATTAATTAAATCCTGGACAAAAAGCTAAGAATGAAAATGTTAAATTCTTATCCCGATTCAGTTATTCATCACTTTAAAATTATTTAGTCTGGGTTTGTTGTTATTACAATTAAAACTATATTTTTTTTACAACCAAATTTTCAGAGAACTGGATTAAAACCGGTTTGTTGATTTAGAATACTCTAGCCTTAATTGTTAATTTTAAGATTCATTTTTTTAAACCCTGACGAAAATGTATTAACTCTCTCTATAAAAGTGAGCCATTGGAATGTAAGTATATCCATCCTACATTTTGTCCAGTAAAACAGTCTTTTGAAAAAGTGATTTGGACTTAATTTTAAAATTTGTTGAAAGAGTTCTTTAAATATTTGATTATAAACTTTTTAGGATGGGGGAGGGATTCCTCTCCCATTGATCCTTTCGACATTTTTTATAGTATATGCTATTTCTTATACTATTCGCATATATTGGGATACCAATTCTGATCCTAATTGTTATAATTAAAAAGTTCATTTAACTCCTTTATTTTTCATATAATAAGAAATAATTGACTTTAATTTTGTCATTTTTAAACAGACTTTAATTAAAAAATAATACATTTATAATTACGATGTTTTTATAAAAAATAAATAAATCTAGTGGAAGTTTTTATTAAGTTAATTCTTAAAATGAGTCACTCTCAAAATTTCTAATTATCCAAACAAAATTGTCATTAATTCAATTAACACTTAAATCTCGTCTTTTTAATTTATTCGATTTTTTATGTTCGTTAATAAAAAATTATCTTATTTAATTTATCTTCTTAGAATTAATACTTTTTTTCCATTTCAATTATATATTATATAATATATCAATCTATATCTTTTAAGATATTATGCATTAATAATAATACTTTTATTGTTGACAATTTTAATTATAATTTAAAAATAAAATGTATATTTTATAATTTGAACTTTAAAACGTTTTAATCACTACAATTACGTTGAATAATTAAAGGAATTGCAATATATTTGTAACAAACAACATATTTTTCTTATAAATGTATGTTAAAGGTTTTTTTCCATTGATGGATTTTTTATTTTTGTTTGAAAATTTAAATTCAAGATATCAATTAATGTTATATTGACTTTAAAAAATTAACGTCAGAAATAACATTTTCGGAGCAAGTAATGACGTAGTACTGTCTTACGTTATTACCAACGTAAAGAGGAATTCGAAAAATTCTTAATTCTACATAGTTCTCATTACAAGTGATTAAATTCTGAACCTTTTTGGTAACTCTTCCATTTAAGTTTTTCAGTGCTTTCTGTCACTTTGGTCGAACACGTAATTACTTTTAAATTTTTTGAGACCTTTTTTGTGCTCTTGGATTCTCTTTTAACAAGAGTCCATTTTCTCTCCACTGGCCTAAGCACCGGGCAACTTGCATCTCTTGATACAAATTCCACATTATTGTTCCTTTACCACTCATGGACTTATTTACAGTGGGCATAATGGTTGCCATACCAAGAACTTTTTGGGAATTTTTGATGGCTTTTTAGAAAACTTTACTTTAGTTGCCATGCTCTATCTTTGGCCCCTAAATTTTCAGCAGCGTTCCTGTCAGGAACTATTGAGCCTTGTAAGTTTTAAAACCTGTTTTAACCTTTCGTACCAAACAGTCCGAGCTTACTGGGCTGCTTTCCTACCAGCTATGTTGGAAGTTCTTTTAGAAATCTTTTTGTGTTTTGAAAAACGTTTGTAAGAAAATTTTGGATCACATTCCTTCCTTGTGTTGGTGGAGATAAAATAGTGTATACTACTTTTTTTAAAAAGATGTCAAAAAAGTTATGAAATTTTTTATGATCATATTTTTGTTTACCCTGATTATTACTTGTATTACAATGATTAAAAAAAGTAGTCAATATTTTGTTATGTTTTTTTCTATATGAAATACATGGAGATACAACAAATAGCAATGTCATGGGTTTTGTTGTTGTTAGTATTGAACTTGTCTATTTATTTAAATATTTTTTTGATATTTAATAGTTAATGTTTTTTGTCTATATTAACTTTTTCATTTATAGATTTTGATTTGTATAATCATTTAAGCATTAACACTATTATGATACATTTCACAGTGGGACAAGAACGAATTTGGTAAGAACCAAACGTGAACATAATTTATTTGGAAAACAGTTAAGAAAGGTTTAGAAAAAAAAACCAGAACTCTCACCTTAAATAGAGTTAATTATTTATTAAATTTGAGCAATTTTAAACAATTGACATTCTGAAATGTTATTTTAATGTTATGGAATGTTATTTTTAATGTTTAAAATTTTATTTCAGCAGGTATCAATATTGAATTTTATTTTCTATAAAAAAAATTAATTTTTTATTATTTAATATTAATTTAATCAAAAATATTTCTATACCTTCATCCATCACAAGCATTAAAGAATATATATAGTAACAGTTAGAATTTTCCAAGACCTTGGATCATATCAAAATCTGAGTCCGTTATTTTAAATGATGGTCCTATATCAATGTTCAAAGGTTCCTTACAAAGGAAGTTATTAGATAACATCAAATTCTAACAAAGAACATTTATTTTTTAATTTAAGGTAAACCAATTTAAATTATGCCAAAAATCGGATCAGTCATAAATATTTAAAATTTAGAAAAAAGGTCTAAATGCCTTCCGTATTCAGTGACCATTCAAAATATTTTGAATTTTAAAAAAGAATGTCTTTAAAAATACGTTTATATGATTGGACTATCTCTTATAGTTTCTGAGATATTCAAGTCGAAATACATTTTTAAGCCATTTGAAACCCTGTTTATTTTTAGTTGTTATTAGATAGCGGACTCACTTTCGGTTCTAAATTTTTAGTAACTGCCAAATTCCCTATAATATTTTTAGAAATATTGTTGCTATAACTATATAAATATATTAATCCGCTAAAAAGTTGTATTAATCTGAATTAGGAACTTAAAAAATTATATATTTGAGATTTTTTTTAAGATGACAATCTTTATTCACTTATAAAACCCTTTTTGTTCTGTGCTTTATAACTTTTTTTATTGTGTGTAAACTAAATCCGGATAAAATTGGGCAAAGGCATTCCCTATCCAAATCAATTCAAATCAATGCATCAATTCAAAATCAATTTAGCCATGCTCGTCTTTTTGTCACAATAATTGATAGAGCTCAATGCAATTTGGCCTAAGTATTTGTTATAGTCATGTAAAGTTTCTTATTTAGAACCAGAAAAATCGGTTCTAGTTCTAAATAAGTTCAAGTGACGAACTTTCGTAAAATTCGTAAATTATAAGTCGATAAATTAAAATGAAATATTCCATAATATTAGGTTATGTGAACTTCATTACCATTCCGAAAATTATAAGAAATGGTTCAGTAGAAAAAAAATTATAGGTTTTATGACTCATTAAGTGTTCCGTGTTATATTGAAGAAAGACTTATTAAAAAAATCGATTTGGACACACTGTGCGCAACAATTATAAAAAATTAATGAAATTTTATAAAGTGATAGGCTATCAGTGGGTTAGTTTAATTTCCAACTAAATTAGTTTAGATGAAAGGAGTTTGGATATAAATTTGTATAAATCAACTTTAATGCCCATAACACTTAAAGCAAAATTTATTTATAAATTTTTTTCTTATTTTTTTAATAACAGGAAGAATAATTATTAAATTCAAATTTTATAATTGACGAAAATTTTTAATTCAGCTTTGGAACATTCATTAAATTTTTAATTCGTAGTTATTTCGGATTAATTAAGTTTTTGTTTTTAGTTTCTTTATTTCATTTCTCTATTTTCATGCACTCCACCACAAGTGGGGAAGAGGGTATAAAAACTTAGTCATTCCGTGTGGAACGATAAGAAAGAATCATCTCAAAGCCCATAATGTATATATTCTTGCATCAAATCAAAATCTGAGTCGATAAAGCTATGTGCGTCTGTCTGTTCGTCTTTCTGTCTGTCTGTTGTTGGCACGCCCACATCCACAGTAATTGATAGAACTCAATGCAATATTATAAGATATAGATCTGAGGTAACCCCTATATTGATGGGAACAACTTCACAAAATTGTCAATTATAAATCGACAAATTAGAATTAAATTTTGCCATAACAAAGATGTTCTACTTAGATGTTCTTCATTAGCATTCCAAAAATAATCATAATCGTTTCAGTTGAAAGAAAGTTATAGGCAAAAATATAACTAATTTTATGACTTATTAAGTGTTAAGAGAAACTTTTATATATCGTATACGTCTATAGGTGTATGCGTTTGTAAAAAACATAACGTATTTACTCCATACGCATTTGTGAGGGAGGGTATTGAAGATTCGGCATAGCAGACTATAGTTTTCTTACTTGATTTTTTTGTAAGTAAATACTTGTGATTTTTTATTTGTTTTAAAGGGTTTTTTTCTCATTCACATTCTTTATTTACTTATTTAAATTTGTTTAGGTGATTTTGATTGCAATCATTGATTCGTTTCGAATACATTATTAACAATTTTTATAATTTAAATTGTTTTTAATATTATTATTTTTCATATAGAAATAGACATCTAATTATTTATTTAATATAAATACTTTTCACTCAAAAACACAATTTCAAGATTTTTGTTTTTTCGTTGCAAAAATTCTTAATTAGTTTTTTTTTTCATTTTTTTCATATATTTTTTAAAATTAAAAAAGCACACCTTTTCCTAAAAATCCGGTACCGCCTGTCAAAAATACGACTTTATTTTTATAAAAGTTTTGTATAGTGGTTTCCATTTGTTTAGTTTCCATTTTCATTTGATTCACTATTAATTTGAATTCCTGTCTGATGTGATTTATTTTCTTCCTTTTTGTTTATATCGAAATTTCATGGAACATAAAATGCACTACTTTGGAATACAAATATATAAAATTTTTATTTTGTTATTAATGTTAAAAACAAAATCAAACGAAATTTGAAGAAAATCTATTGCAACTATTTCCGTATATGGCGCACGCGCGCGTATTGCAAATCTTACACTGACGCAAATAACTTGACTGGCGTAACACGAATTAAGAAATGAACATAAACAGTTCCGCTTCACTTTATATCACAAATGAAATCTCAATGTACGTTGATAAATGCTTTTATATGCAAAAAAATGCACTTAATGTTGAAAATGTTTAAGCACGAGCTTCAAGTGTGTGTGTGAATGAATTAAAGCAGCGCGTATACGCCACCGATGTGCTAACTTATTCTCTCACACACAGCCTCCTTTTGAAACAAACGCTAAGCTAACTACAACGTTATGTGGCTCAAATGAAAGTGATTACATTTTCTATAAAGTTTAATCAAATAAATGAAACAAAGCAAAACGACCGACTAGCCAGCCAACCACACAATCATACAAGTTCACAAACGTTCATTTCTACGTGCAACTTTGAAGTCGGCAGTCATCATACATTTATAATACGTACATCGAACTCAAACAAACCTTTTATGAGTTGTAAGCTTCAATATGTTAATTGTAAATTATTACTAATTGGTGGAGTTAAGTTCGATGAATGCATTTAGGGGTCGCCGGTAAAGCGCCTTCATATGTATATGTTAATACATTCACTCTTCGTATTTATTCGTTAGATTTTAACGTCTTTAATGAATAATTTTAATACATTTTACTTATTGTTTTATGAATCTTAAGTTAGTTTTAGTGTAAATAATTTATTAGTAAAGTACAATGAACAATAGGACTGAATACAGAAGCCCTGTGGACCCAATGCTTTTTTGGGTCTACTCTATAGCTTTGTAAGTTTTTTATTGAAATTTCACATAGAAGTTCATTCTTGTGGTGAGTAAGCCAAAGGGACGATGGTTGGACTTTCAAAGTAGCCTGGGGTATGAAATTTGTTCATACATTTTTTTTAATTATTAGGTTAAAAAAGTGTCTCTTATAGTTTAAGAGATATTTGGACCTAAAACAATTAGACACACATTTTGTGAGCTAAATTCGATTTAAAAAATAATAATAATAAAAAGATGTATATTTTCTAGATTTTGTACCGAATTTCAAATCTTATACCTCTGTGAATCTGATAAAAAATTAGATTATTTTTAAATATAAATTTAAGGGAGAATATAGTATTTGGTAAGAGGATGGTAACATTTTTAATTTAATATCCCCAATTGCATTTAAAGATGACATTAATGGTAATCTTTTCCCAATAATCCTATCGAAATTTCGTTTTTTTTTTTTTTTTTTTTTTTTTTTTTTGAGGAGAATAAAAATGCCATACGTAACTTAAAAAAAAAACATTAAGTATTCGGTAGTTCTAAAGTTACATAATTATTTTAATTTTAACCTATATGTTCCATATTCCCAAACCTAGACTTGCAAAAAGGAACTCGGTTTTAAAAACCTACATATGTTCTAAAGCATTTGGTTACGCCTTTTTAAGACCTCAAATAAATGTTTAGATATTATGCATTTCTAAGATACCATATCCTCTGAAATTTTCAAGGCCAGTTGGCACATATTAGTATTACTTGACTAGCCTAAACGTGGGCTCTTTAGTTTAAAATATAAAAATTGTTTCATTTTTTTAGAATCTTATCACAAAGAGCTGCCGTCAAATGTTTTTAAACATTACCGGAAGAACTTGTCCCTTGTTCCAAGGTGGAAGGAAATTTCCACATGCTAAAAATGTAGAAGCCAAAAACAGAACACAGAAATTAAAGTCAAGTTTTGTAAGAAGATGTTCTTACTGCATAATGAAAGTCCCGAAAACAGTCAAAGTTTCCCAAAAAAGTTCTAGTTTAGGTAAGCGATATTCAGTTGCGGCTCTAAATACCAAAATTTCCATCGAGGAATGTTTACAAAAAAATAAGACTTCATAATGTGTACACTTATTTTTGGCCTGACTTGGCACCCTGTCCCATTCGTAAATAAGTCCTTGTTTAGTCAAGAGCAATAATAATGTATTTGTACCAGGAGAGGCAAATAATCATTTATTTAAAATATTAAAATATGTTAAAATGTATAAACTGAAATAAAAATAAAGCTTCATAAGAATCTAGTTAATCTGCATAATAAAATACTTAATACAAAACGTGTTAGAGTATTCAATTATTCGGTTTTATTCGACAAATAATCATTATATTATGAAATAATATCTTTTTTTAATAAACTGAATATAATTGAAATGTTTGGTATTTAAGTGAAATAATTCTTTGGTTCCTTAAAAAAAACTTGATTTGAAGAACTTGTTAAACTCGTGTGTTTTGTTGAAGTTAATGCTAATGTATCTTAACTTAATAATTATTAATTAGAGATTTGTTTATAATTTTGAAGACTATTAATTTCAAAGTCTTGTGCAATTTAAGACTTAAGATTGTTTTCAATAATATTTGAATCTTTTTCGATGACGTCATTTTCATGGTTTTATTCTTTTTTTTATTTTAGTTCACATTTTATTGTTTTATATTTCAATTGTATATTTTATTCGTGTAGTTAATCGGCTAATGGTTACTTTTCAGTTAAAGGTTACTTTTTTGAATACCCTAAAATCTAATGTCTGTAAAATATAAATTAATTTAAAACACCTCCTTGCGAGATGAAATGTTTCATTATTGTATTTAATAAGATATTTGTTTAGAATTAAGCTAATGACTTTAAAAAGTTAATATATTTATTTAACTTATTAGAATTTGACTTATTTAAAATAAATATTATTTAATTACATTATTTAGTGTTTCCCAAATGTAATCCCGTATTTCCCAAATATATTCAAAAATGTCAAAATATGCTTTTTACGATTTTTGATATATCTCTGCAACCAATTTTGGGTTGCAGAAATGTCCATTACAATTTTTTTATTATTATTCATCAAGCTATGTAAAAAATATATTTTCTAAAATTAAAGCCTTGAAGAAATTTTATGTATTATGCAAACAAGGTCGAATTCGGAAAACGCTGATTCGTCCAAAAGTTCATTTTTTTAAATAACCTTTTTTGGAAAAAAAATATTGAAATTGAAAACTTCACCAAGGCAAACCCTAAGAGATAACCTATTCATACGGTGTGCTTTTTTGTAGGTCTTCACTAGCTGAATCCACTCTTATAAAAAATGTATATAAAAATCTTTAAAATCGGTTCTGAGAAACGATTCGGGTACGTTTTAAATAATTTTGTGACGCCTTGGCTGTCACTTTGTATCTATTTCATTGAAATCGGACTAACCGTTTTTCACAAGTTACAGAATTATTTTCGTTAAATTTTTCATTTGAAAAACTGTGCGATATATACACTGATGTTCCTATAAATGCACATAACTTTGAATAAACTTTAGGTGTCATGTATCGTCATAATATCAAAAATGAGTTTAAGTCCGGACTGCAAGCCAGTTAGTCCAACAGAAGATAAACCGAAATTTGAATGTTTTGAAAGATGTACCACAGCATCAAGTTGTTAGAATAGGCAATCTTCTCCAATTTTTTCATCCATAAAAGAGAGAAAAGTGCATTCGTTATAAATTGTACTGTTCATTTTTGTTGGAACAAAACAAATTTAAGAAAATGCTGCCCAAACCATAACACTATCGCATCCGACATTACGCGTTGACATCCGAACTTCGTTTGATCTTAAAAAGTGCCAATAAAATTACCTTTTTGCATTCCTCTGCCAATTTTATGCATTTTTATGAGAATTTTAGAAAATTTTTTTGAGCATTTTACTGTCTTTTGTAGATCTAGGATTCCGGACTTCATAATTCTGTTCCTTCTTCTAGAAATTACTTACCACACTTTCGCAACATTTAATTTTACGATTAATTACTCTATTGGAACATTCTTTGTCATTAAATAAAATTAATTTGGATATTTTATGGATTGGACAGAAAAGTTCCCATGGTCTTCTATAAACGTTATGAAATTTATCGATTAAATTAGAAAATTATGCAAAATTGAGATATTTTCATTAAAAACATATCATAATTTATAAGAAACAGAAATTAATATTATTTTATTTTTGGTAATTTTTTTAGAAGCAATTTCACATCTGTGTTTTTAAAAATGTTCCATATAAAGTACCTACAAGAACATTTGATCGCAAAAATAAGGCAACAACAAGATTAGGAAAAAATCTGGTTTATTTAAAAAGTACTGTTAGTTAAAAAAAACTTCAACTTTACTTTTGGATGAGAACAACAAAGATCAAAAGAGAAAATAATTAAGTACGAATGTGCATCAGTGTATGTGAAAGTAAAAGTAAGAATATTATAGTCGGTCAAGCCCGACTTTGTAATACCCTACATATCAATGTTGGTAAAAAATGCCTGTTACGGAAAATTAATGAACTATCCTCGTATAATTTTATTTTGCGATTTATTCTGAAATTAGCACTACCTTATTCTGGAACTTAAATTTATGGGAAATTTATGCGTTTAAAAGGAATTTTTGTTGGGGTGTTCAATAGGAGCCACCCTCGTATAATTTTACATATCTATTTCCTGTCTTTATCTTAATTCGACCAATTATTACAATACTAACGTATATGTAGGATTTATACTCTTGAAAGTGATATTTTGAAAGGGGCTTGTATGGGATTTATGAGAAGTAATGGACCCATGCTCGACACGTCGATTTTGAATACTATAAGACTTATTTTTGTTGAATTTGGTTTATATAAAATCTACCTAATATATTGGGCGGAATTTGACCAATTTCAATAGACTTCGTCCTGGAGCCAAAAAAATAACATGAACCAAATTTCATCAATATATCTTAAAAATTGCTACTTGTAGAGTGTTCACAACGTTTACATGGTCAGTCAACCGGACATCGTAAATCTACTCAGAAAGTGAACGGTATACTTGAAGGGTAGGTATTACACCGTTTTTTCTGTATGTTACAAACATAAGCACAAACGCATAAAACCTCAATCACCTACTGCATACATGTATTAATTTTTATTAATTGGCATCGTAATATCATTTGCTTGGTATTGATATAACATTGATTTTCTAATACATTTGACTGAAAGGTTCAAGGTTTTCTCTAATAATACATATTTTTAAAATTAATTTATTAAAATTAAATATTTCTTTACTAGATATTATTATATTTAATGAAATATTATTCCGGAATAATAAAAAATATTTCTCGTTTATCTATTTTATTTTATTAAATTAATTGTTGACTTGACTTTCATTGGAATTATTCAAGTGAATGATATTATACATATATAATTTTCTTTATTAAATTTTTTAAATTGTATTTTACAAAAAGTTGAATAAGACTTAACACAATACCAAATAATAACGTATTACTAAGTTAATAAATTTATTAAAATATTTAAAAAAATATATGAATTTAGGCTCTGGCAGAAAAATTAAGCCAGAAACCATTTTCGGGTATCAATTGGAAACCTTTTGCTGATAACTTTAAAGGTACACAACTTTTTTCGGCTGCTTTAAGGTGAAAATCTCTTACCAAATAATAAATTAATACTTTAGTTTCTAATAAAGCAAAACGAGATCCTAAAACAAGTGAAACAAATATTAATCCATTAGAATTACAAAAAATTTCAAACTTTTCTCCTGGAACTTACCTATACAATTACGTGGTCCCACACCGAAAGGCAAAAACGTAAATGGTTGTATTTTATCTTTATTCTCTTCACTAAATCTTTCGGGATCAAACTTCATTGGATTTTCAAAGTATTTGGGATCACGATGAAAACCAACAACAGGTATCCATACGGCATCGCCCTTTTTCAATTCTAATTTTTCACCATTATCGAAATTGTATGTTATATCCTTATTGCAAACACGATCAATGGCAATGGCACCAGGCCATTTACGTAAACACTCCTGTACAACCATATCCATGTAACGCATATTCTGTAAAGCTTCATAGGTTAAAGGTTTACCATCTAAACTTTGTTCAACATCTTGAATTTCTTGTAAAAGTTTGTCTTGACATTCGGGATTTTCCATTAATTCATGAGCTGTAAAACATGTCAAAGCCGCAGAGGTTTCGAAACCAGCAAAGAAGAATAGGAAACATTGACCTACAATATCAACATCACTCCATTCACGAGTAACAGTTTTGGGAGTATCGCTCTTAATCGTACCCTTAGCTTCCATAAGCATATGAATCATATCGGGACGAATGATATTGTGTTCTTGACGATATTTCATAGCATCTAAAACTAAATGCATAAAGTAATCGGTTTGTTTTTTATCGAATAATTGAATATCTAAAAGCTGTAAAAAGGAAAAAATAAATTTTATTTATTATATTTTAAAGCTTTAGCGAATTTAACGTTTAAGGGGTTTTTAGTACTATCACCATGTTTAAGTATACCCTTCTAACCAGAAAAGCTTCCTAAGCCGATTTAGCGATACCTGTCCATCCTACTGATTGCCCATATAAATCTTTTTATCAGAGTACAGGTCGCCGTTTTGAAGATGTCTTAATGTAATTTGGCATATAATATTATTAAAATTTAAGGAACAATTATGATCGGTCCATTATTTCATACATTATATTTGCTACATGTGGTATGTAGCAAATATAATGTGGATCGGTTATTACAATACCATACAATACCCACTTTCGAATATTTTTACTAATAAATAAAAATCGGTATTCAAAATTTTATGAAGGTCGTTATGAAGTTTCCCATAATTCCCATATGTCTCTACAAATTACCGAATTTTGGTGAAAGTAGAGATCATAACTTTTCGATCTATTTGATCGGGACATTAGGTCTTTAAGATTTTTGAATTTTATATTTGTTAGAAATTAAAAATGATCACCAAAAAGGAACATTATTCAACTTAAAATCAAAAATAATCTTTTGGATCTAAACACATTTTTATAGGTACTTCAAAAATCTAAAGAACAGACATCAAGGATATCTTTTTAATATTAATACCATATATCCAACTTAGTAGCAGTTATTAGTGGTCATAAGATATGATAAGATAAGATTTCTGAATAACAATTAACGGTTAATTACAAAGTTCCATTATTCTATATTTTCATAGAAAATATTGATCTTAATATGATGTTGTTTTGTTCATTATATAGAAGATTAAGGTGATCAGCTTATAAGTCGAGATAGTTTCTCAGACCTTCATAATAGAAATATTTCAGAATTTAATAATTTTTTCACTTACCTTCATTATTTTCTTAAAATTCACATAACACATGAATTTTAGATTTTGTATAAATGTAAATGTGGTCACTTTCTTGCCCATTGTGTAAAATTCATTATTTTTATCAGTATAGGAATTAACTTTCAATCCAAATGCTGTAGAAGCGATAATATCATTGGTAAAACGTGTTATAAAATCTTTGACATCCATATCAATGCCACTACTAGTGCACGCTCCTGGTTGACTCTTTACATACTCCAATGTCTCCTGAGCAACCTCATTCATTAATTGAAACATTTGACGCATTTTACTGCCAGTAAATACAGGACTTAAGGTACTGCGCATATCCTTCCATTTGCTGTCTTTCATCATAAATAATGAAGCACTAAATAAATTCTTATTATCATCATCGCCAAATATGGTACGGTGATTGACAAAGTGATCAAAATCTTTAATGGCAATTTGTTTGACAACATCAGGATCACGTATTAGATACAAAGGTTGACGTTGATCGAAAACACCATAAATTCTGGAATTTAATAGAAATAAGCAATAATTACAAAATGAAACAAATAAGAATGCTATATTCGGCTATGCCGAATCTCTAAAACCCTTCACCGCAAAGGCTGCCTTAGATATCGGTCTATATCTTTTAATATACTAAACCGATTGTAGTGGTTTTAAACAGAAAACTTCTCAGGACAATAACAAATACTCAGACTAAATTTCATTGAGCTAAATCGACTCAGATTTTGATTTTATATGAAATCTTAGTTGATTCCTTCTTACCATTACCTGTTTACCTCTTGTGATGGTGGAGGATACAAAAATTGTTCAAAAATGTACTTCAATTAATGGAATCAAAATTTTTTTCATGCGAGAAAAAG
Source organism: Cochliomyia hominivorax (assembly GCA_004302925.2). Lineage (NCBI taxonomy): Eukaryota > Metazoa > Arthropoda > Insecta > Diptera > Calliphoridae > Cochliomyia > Cochliomyia hominivorax. Next base: position 105,170,506 of record PYHX02000467.1, read on the forward strand.
TTTTTAGTATAAAGCTTTACTTAAAAGTTTTTTCTTATAATTTGTATGTTAATAACAGATAACTTTTAAGTTGAACTTTATCATAAAGAGTTTTTATGTGATAAAGAGAATTTGATTAAATTTTGTATAAAAGCTTTTGTATAAGCTTTTTTCAAAGCTCAAATTGTGAGATTTTTTTTGTGATAATTAAATATTAATAATGACGTTTATAGTGAATCATTTACGGTTTTTAATAAATAATTTGTAAACAAATAAATAATAAAAGCATTTAAAATTTATGAGAACAAAATTGGGTGGAAATGAGTAAAAAAATTGTGTATTTTTAATTCTTATTTATTAAAAGATATTAATTAAAAGAAAAAACATATACTAATGATTTTAAAGTCTAAACATTATGACCTTCCATTTATCTGATATCTTCCTGTTATTATAACTATATTTCATTAAATTTAACGAAAAGAGATTTATTATGTTATAGTTTAATTAACAACTAGAAATGTGAATAATTATACATCAATTTAAAACTGAAAACGCATCATGACTGAAATAAGATAAATATGCAAAACCAATAATTAAAACAACTTGTAGTCGCACTATAGTTCAGAATTATTTTTATCGATCAAAAATTTAAATTTCATTCAATAGTGAACGTATCGAAACTAAAGATTCAAGAAATATTTATCAAAGTATTGGTAATTGCACACAGAAAAAAAAACGTTGAACATAGTTGAAAATGTTAATTTTTTTCTTTCAGTTTAAATTAATCGTTCTTAAGTTTGGAATAAAATAATATTCTACATATTAGAATCTTTCGATATTAATTTATAAAATTATTCAATAATAATTTTTTAAAATTACTTTTTAGTAAAAAAAATAAAAGAAGAAAAAACTGCATTTACTGCGACAAAATGTTTTAGTAGTTTACTTTTATGAAGGTTAATTTAATGTTTATGCAGTTATGATTTTGCTTCGTAGATAAAAAATGTTAATTCAACTTTGTTTCACAGTACATGCAGTTTTTTTTTAATATCGAAAGATTATAATATGTACAGTGTTATTTCTCCCTAAAAACCTTTAATTTTAACTGAGAAAAATTTAGTCAATGTCAAATTAACTATGTTTTCAATGATGATTTAGTTTCAAGTTTTTTTTTATAATGTCAGATGTATTTAAAAATTTCAACAAATGCTTTAATTATTTTAATTAAAAGTAAACGGATTTAAGCAATTTCTGATTATAGTATGGAGCTGTATTTTATTATTCTTAATCAAGGACAGAGTTATTTTTTAGTCTGTGCAAGATTAAAAATTAAGATCATTCCAAAATAAAGATTTTGCTACGAGTTTTTCCATACTCTGTTATATACTTTGCCAAAAGTTATAAATCCTTATGATTTTTTCACAAAAAGTTTAAGTTTCTAACATAAATTAAATTTTAGCCATAAATTACAATTTAAAAAAATCATATTTATTATTTTTCATCCAAATTTTACATTTTAAAGATTTAAGTATAAAATTCAAATTTTTAAATTTCCCCAAAAATTTATTTTCACATAAAAATTGTGTGTTTTAAACAAAACTTCTTTATAAAATATTATATTTTAAGAGAAAATTAATTTTCGAAAAAATTTTAATTTTCGCTAAAAAATGAAATTATAGAAATGTTAAAAGTTTTATATTTTTAACAACAAAACGTGTAATCATCGGTTAAGATAACACCATGGCTCAGGCCATGTCAACCCATTGTGATAAAATTGACTCTATGATTTGTTCTTATTTGAAATACTGTAATAATATAGTGTTTACTAGAGGTTTATGCTGTATGAAAGCAACAGGATATTATGTATCGATCCTCATGAAAATTGTAACATTATTTTCTGGTTAGATTAATTTTATATGGATGGAACAATATAAACAGATTTATAGAAATAGGTAAAGTGTTTATAACGTAATATCACATCCAGGCGTACGACATCGTTAATATGACTCTGAAAGTAATTCCGAGTCGAACGAAATTCTATCTATTATAGTAAAGGATATAATAATGTAAAATTGTCTTGCTCTAAAATTTTTATTTATATTGAATTTTATTTCAAAAAGTGGCGTTACGATATTATACAAAAATATTTTGAATTTTTTAAAAACAATTTTAACACAGCCCTCGTATCAAAAAAAAAAAAAAAAATATATACATTATATGCAATTATAAATTAATCAGCTACAACAAACGAGTATTTTACACCCATAATCTATTAATTGCGTATCGATAAATTTTTTTCTATGTAAATTGCAAATACAAAATAGATAAACAATGAATTTAAAAGTTTCTTTATAAAAGATCAACAAAAAAAAAGAAAATATAATAATTTTTTGCAGAAAAAAAAACAAATTTTTTTATAATTATGATTTAAAATTTGTTATCGCTAATTTATCAGTTTAATGAACCCAAATTATTTCTAATTATAACTTTCGATTTCTTCTTAAAATCAAAAGTTATATCCCAGAAACTGATTTATTAATAATTTCGTCCATCTATTTAGAACGTTTATTTTCCAATGTCGCACAGTGTTGTCTACGTAAAAAAAGTAATACAAATTAAGTATATATTTTCTTATGTTCCTATTTCAGTGCAACCTTTTCAAATGTTTACTGATAAACTATTAGAACCAAATTTATAAACCAAATATTAGGAAATTAAATTTTGTTCTCTTTGACATTAAAACTAATAATAAGATAACAATAAAACAAATGTTCATTAAATTTATGTGTAGTTAGAAATTATTTAAAAATATTTAATAATTTAAGTTCATCATATACACTTATAGATTTAACCCAGGGGCAGTGTTGCCAATTTAGCCATTTTAATTTAATATTGCCATTTCTATAATGGCTAAATGAAAAGATTATAGTGTTCACAAAGTAGTTAGGAAGGAAGTTCCTTATCAAATGTTGGTTAAATATGAATACCATTCTCTGTAACTTGAGGTAAATCAGTCTCTTACTTTGCCATTAAATAGGTTATCAGTTGAAAAGTCAGTTTCCAGAATGTTAGATCAATAAGACAAACTTAAGGATAATTTTTAAAAATCGTATAACGACGAAAAATGTCATAATGCTAATATTCTTAAGGGAATGTATAAAGATATATTCATTATTGACGAATCTAATTTATATTTTTATACCCTCCACCACCACAAGTAGTGAAGTATAATAACCTTCTCATTCCGTGTGTAATGCTAAGAGGGCATCATCTAAAACCCCATAATGTAAATACATCGGTTCATATATAACCAAAATATAAGTAATATGAGCCACAAATTACTTATATTTGTATTTTTTTTTTTGTTATATTTAAGAAAAACATTCATATATTATATGCGTTTGTGAGCGTATATCTGAGTATGTATGTACGTAAACTATATGTACGAATCATAACGTATATACTTCATACACATTTGTGCTGAAGGGTTTAAAAAATGAGACATAGCCGAATACAGCATTCTTATATGTATTTGTATTATTTGTATAAATATTTTGATTAAAAAACTCTTATCAACAAATGTGTTTTAACAAAAACTTTAATTAGTGATTTACATTTGTTTTTATTCTAAATTTTCTTCAAATTTTTAGTATAATTTTTAGCCATTTGAAAAAAATTTAGTCACTTATGCTCTTCAAGATTGGCTACACTTTTTTTCAAAAACGACATGTCCTTTCTTCACCGAAAACTAATTTGCAACTGAATTGTTTTAATAATTGTGTTTAGTCTGTGTAACAACCGAATAATTACATGTATCCTGGAGTATTGTGTGGTCACCATTGATTAAACTGAGAAGGGAAGAATCCTTTTGATCCGAATAACTATATGACTGGGAAATAGTGATATCAATTTTTAAATCAAAATCTTCACTTTAGTATTTTTTTTCTTTATCTAATCTTGCAATATCATTAGTAAATACAAGCTCTTATCACCTTTTGAGATACAAAATTTTGCAGGTAGCAAATTTGATTGTTTTAAAAATATAATTTTAAATAATTATTTTTATAAATATTGATAAGACTTATCAAATAAATATCAAAAAAATATTTATCAACTGCTAACTCATTATAAATTATTAAAATACAACAATAAATTGCTGGTGTAAATAAAACAATCAAAATCAAAACAAATATTTTCAACTGTATGAAATATAATTTAACATCATTATAGACGAAGTGTTTTCGAATTGGTATCTTGATCGGGGTGGACTTTGAATTTTTAAGTAATCTCCAGAAATTTATTCAAAATATAAAACAAAATAGATTTTGTATATGGATTGTCCTTTTATATTATTTTAATTCCCAAATGGCAAGTTATTAATTAACGTATTTATAGTCATTCCCACCAGGATCGGATCTCAGTTGAGAAGTTTTGTCCCTCTCATTTAAAATTACACACACATATACACACATCTAAAATTAATTATCAGAGTTTGTCAATAGAAGTTTGGTATTTAAAACCAGTAAAATCTCTGCGGTTCATAAAACATAGACTGATATATGAGACAACCTCAAGGAAAAAAAATTTGTTATTGCATGTACAGTATTATTTGAAACAGTAAATATTAATAAATTCTTCCTTTTTGGAAAAAGTTATGAAATGAAAACAAAATTAACTCTAAATATCGTTGTTCAAAACTTAAACAACATGTCTTTTAGGGAAAAACTAACTACATCAAGAAATTTTATAGACAAATTTTTGTCCCATTATAATTAATTTTATGTATTGAAGTACACTAGAATCAATACTAGTAAGTACTCTGACAAATATTAAGTGCCCAGAAATTAGCACCATATATTTCAATAGATTACTCGCTTTGAAATTGAAACCTCTGGACATTTTCATGCTTCATTAAAGTCATAATTATTCTTTGCTTGTTGATAATAAAAAAGGGATAGAACCACATTTGGAACAAAGTGGTTCTAAATTCTAAAAGTCTAATGTAGTACCAATTATTTAGAAATCGGTAACTGGTTCCGAAGCAGCTTTTAAACCGAAAATCATTAATCTTTTCCGAATTTACATACTAAATAACTTGAACATTAATAAATTAATAAATAAAACGATTGAATAAATCCAATATTGTCCCAACCGAAAAATAGACCTGAAAGTTTTCCGCATATTTGAAGAAATCACTCTATTTAATCGAAAAACCAAAAAGAACCTTTATTGGAACTTAATTTAGGAAGCTTTGTGTCATATTAGAAGACCATGTTTATAAAGCCTTCACACATTATTTCACATTTTTATGTAATTCCGATAAAGTGATTCTTGCACCAAATGTACTAGGGTGACAGATTTTTTCGCCCGGGGGAGTTTATCTTAGCGTAGAAATAAAATAAACAATTAATTTTCAGAAACATATTGGCTGCCCATATGTTACACTATACTAGATGAGAAATAACACTTCAAAAGGCTCAAATCATATAGGAGTTTATGAATTACCTATAATTGAGTAGGAAGTTATATCAATATCTATTCTTAAGAATCTTATACAATATGTGCATAAAAGGTGTACTTAGGTCATAAAATACAAAGGATGAAATATTGCTTACGATTTAAGCACCATATTTTTTTTAATTTAATTTTGTTTTCCAAGGAAATTGAATTTAATTTTTGTTGCCATTTTTTGGTTATAGCGATACTATGAAATTTGAAATAAAGGAAATAATTTTCATTAATCTATTTAAAGACATATATAAGAGTATCTTAAGTATTTATTGTGAAAAAGTTACTTAAGTTGTTAACTATACTGTATGTATTTTATATTCCGATATAAACTATATATTAAAAATTCAGCTCAGCCTTATATAACATTCTTACTTGATTTTAAATTCCAAATAAAATATTTCAAGTTTTTGTGTTGCATTCATTATAAATTAATTTATAATTAAAAATTTATATGTATTTTAATATGCAAAAATTAAAATTTCAAACACACGAAACATAATTTCAAATTCTTAAAAATTAACCTCGAATTTATTAAAAACATATCTCATATAAATACAGCTTTCATACATCACTTAAATAATCATGTAATTGGAAATCCAAGTTCAAGGTTTAATTGTTATTAATTATTAATTGTTATTGTTTTTAAATTTTCATCAGAAAAAGCACAAAACGTTATATTTTTTTGTTCAATGTTAATACCGAAAGCTTAACTTACTTGCTATCATTTTCATTATAAATATCTATAAATATATCAAACATTGATTTTTTCCTTAAAATCATTTTCCAAAAATTGCCAAATAACAGAACTGGTTTCGAATACGGTATACCGCGATCTTTAAAATAATTATCATTTTTAGTGGCCCAACGATAAAATAAATAAAGGGCCACCGTAAATAATATTAAAAATTCTATCCACATTTTCAAATAGATTTTCTTCTCTTTTCACTTATTTGATATAATTTTCTTTAAGTTATTTTGATTTGTCAGAGCAATGATCACTTGTATGTTCCATTTAGTACTGATTCGCAAGGGGTTGTATTTACTTTCTTTATTTAAAAATTAATAAAAAAAGCTTCTCCTTATCAATCTCTTTGTATTGCTAAAGCAAAAAACATTTTATTCTATAACTGGCTCTCTTTTCCTGACTACATGATTGATATTCTATCCAAGTTATCTCGTTATTAAAAAGCTTTCATTGTTTGTGGTGCTGCGCGCTTTTTTTAAATGTACTTTACAATAATTTAATTTATTTTAAGTTAAATTCATAAATAAATTAACTAATTTCATAATAAACAATTTTAATAAATAATCTTATACTTTTGGATTTTTATACGTCTGTCGCAAAAGTCTATTATTAAATAAATTTCGTGTATTCTAACACATTTTTCGCAACTTCCTGGTCAAAAATTTTATGTTGCTTGATGGTTGCTGGTGGTAATCATTTGTTACAACGAGCTCTGTAAATACCAAAATTTACTTTAAGGAACGCAAAAAAAAAAAAAAACGCTTCCATTAATAATTAACTTCATAATAAGTACGCTTATTTTTGTCTGACTTGGCATCCTGTTACTGTGGTAAACAAACCCTTGAGTGGTACAAGAACAATAATTTGGAATTTGTACCAAGTGAGGAAAATAGTTTTTATAGAGTCCCTATATGAAACGAACGATCTTTTAATAATATTATTTAAGGACATGTTTGTGTACATTCATAGATATTTTATTATTATTATTAATAACATCATCATATCAATAAACAAATATTATAATATTAGTTTAATATTTGTATGATGAAATTTTAGATAAGTATTACTGACACTTTTAAATGGAAAACAATTTAAGATAATTTTAAATTTGCTTGTTTTGTAGTAAAACTTTTGTTTATTATTTTTATTACTTTTTACATCCTCCAAACTGCAAAAAGTTAATGCGATTATATTTAATTGATTGTACCAGTGGTAGCAACAAAGAAAACGCATAAATACATATTATTGAAAGCTTTCAAATCTGAATCTGTATATATTAAAAAGGATGTGTGTACATATGTAGGCTATAAAAAGAACCGATAGGACTAGGGGGATGGGTACCCTCTAAAAGCAAATATTGAGTATCGAATACCTAAAGAACTATAACAGCGAAATTTAACAAATTTCGTTCCAAATGCTTTTTCAAGGTATGTCACCAATACAAAGCGAATATTGATTATCGAATATCTAAAAAACTATATCAGCGCTAATCACTTTTTCCGTTCTGGATCTGTTTTACAAAACAACGTAGAACGTAAAAAACCAGGGAGAGGGGTACCCCCAAACAAAGCAAATTTAAATTACTAACGATCTTTTTTTTTTGCAAATCAAAGTTTGCCGGGTCTGTTAGTAGCTTTATAAATATTAACCCGTTTTTAATAAAATTTACCCAGGCTTTTTGTTATTGTTCTTCAAAATTTGTTTTGTATTAAAAGATCTAAAAGTAGTTCATATTCGACTATGTCTATGTCTATAATACCCTGCATCTCATCCATCTGTTTAATTCATAAATATTGGCAGAAATACAAGTTGAAATATTTTTTTTTTTTACTTTAATTCTTGTATCTATTTATTTAATGATTCTTGGAATAGTAGTGAAATGAATTCAGCTGTAAATTATAATTAATTTTTTCAATCTGATTAACTAGTTTTTCAAAATTTGACAAAAGTTGTTTGTCTGAATTTCTAGATTGTCTCAGATATCAGTCTAAAACTGTTTTTAAATAGCAATTTTTTTAGGAGAATAACATACAATCTGAACAAATTCTATTGAATTTAGGTTGTAACTGTAAACGTTTTAATGTTTTCAAAAGACGGGAAGATAATAATGACTAAATCTTAGATTTTTAATATTACTCAAGAATATATATAGTTTATAAAATCTTATATGATCCCTTGCTTTCACTGTCTCCTTGCAAAAGTTTCTTTTTGTCTTCATACAATACACCTGACGGCGCATTAGAGAGTGTTATCTGACAGGAAACATCATACCTCATAAAGTTTCTTAAATATAACGGTAGAATATAATAAGTCATAAACATTTTTTATGGCAAAACGTTTAGTAGCAATAAAATGTAAAAGTTCTTTCCTAGAATTGTCACAAATATTGGTCTATAACATTTTATCATCTTCACCAATTTTGATGGTTTTAAGCTGGAAACTTTTCAGGACATTCATCATTCATGGCTTTCGAATGCAATTCATCTCTTATGATTATGTAATGTTTCTTCAAACTTCAATCTATAGAAAGTAGTTTAAATTAATATATGAATTAAAAAAATGTTTATAAAGAAGAATTATATGTAAACGTTTTTAAAATAATAAAAATAATACTTATTCTGATATATAGTTGTAAAAATAAATAATTATTGCATCATTAATAACAATTTAAATTAAAGCTTGTTATCGGGAAGCAACTTATTAAGCAATGCTATAAGTGGTTCCCTCATAACCGATAAGATTTTAAGTTCATAAGAGTTAAAATTTTGGTTTTAATATATTAATAAATTTTTTGTTAATACTAAAATATTATAGTATAATGGTAATTAATAAAGTTATATATATATATATATATATATATATATATATATATATATATATATATATATATATATATATATATATATATATATTTTATTTACTTCTTTATTTAAAAGTATTTCCATTTGATTTAAAAAATTTACATAAAAAAGTTTACTTTTTTTTAAGTCGTATAACTTTGGTATTTATTCTCTTTATTCTTTTAAAAAATCAGTTCAAAATTATAATATCAGTTTGTATGGTATGAAAATGAAATTTTTACTAAAATACAATTTATTTTCTTGGTACAAATTGTATCCAAAATCCATTTTCTGGCACCAATTGAAAACCATTTTTCTTCAATTCTAACGGTATCATCGTCTTGGGTGACGCTTCCAAACGATAATCTTTTATTAAATGAAAGAGAAATGATTTAATTTCCAAAATGGCAAAACGATTTGCTGTAATTATATTTTGAAAAATGTTATTTGCTTTACATTACATTACATGCTTCTCATGAAAACTCACCTATACAAATACGTGGACCTAAGCCAAATGGTAAATATGTACCACTTTCAATATTAGATTTCTTCTCATCGCTAAAACGTTCAGGGTCAATGGTATTTGGATCAGAAAAATATTTTTCATCTCTATGTAAACCACACATTGGTATTCGCAAAATATCACCTTTTTTAAATTCTATTTTTTTGCCTTTTGATTCATATAAGAAATCTTGGTTGCACACACGATCTACAATTAAAGTAACTGGCCATTTACGTAACATTTCTGATACCACCATATCCATATAAGGCATTTTTTGTAAAATTTCATAAGGAACGGAATCATTTTCCAAATTTTCCGAAAATTTTTGTATCTCTTCGTAAAGTTTTTGTTGTACTACCGGATTTTCGACTAATTCATGAATACTAAAACTCATTGTGCCTGATGTTGGTTCCATACCGGCAAAAAAGAATAAAAAACATTGTGCCACAACTTCATTATCAGTCCATTCTCGAAAATGTTGTTTTGGAGTATCTGTTGGTATCATGCCTCGAGCTTCCATTAAAAGATTTATCATATCGGGACGTTGTATATTATGTTCAACACGATATTTCATAGTATCTAACACCAAACGCATAAAATAATTAACAAAATCTTTGTCGAATAAGCTAAATTTAAAAAACTGTAAGAAAAAGTGTAATTATTGGGTATACAATTGTTAATGTACATTTTCATACTTTAGAAACTCTCGGTAACAAATCCATGATTATCATTTTTATTTGTTGTATTACCGAAAACTTGATGGCTTTTTGTGCTTTATTATAGAATTCATTATCTTTTTGTCTAAAGGAGTTCACTTGTAATCCAAATGCTGTTGAAGCTATAATGTTAACAGTTAAACGTGAAGTGAAATCTTTAACATCCACTTCCAAACCCTTTTCCTTTGCATCTTGGCCTTGAATTTCTTCATTTAAATATTTTATAGATTCTTGTATTTCCGAAACGATAAGTTTAAACATTTGACGCATTTTACTACCAGTAAATGCTGGACTTAAGGTATTACGCATGTCCCGCCATTTCTCATTTTGCATAAAAAATAAAGAGTTTGCAAGTAAATTATCCCTTCCTGCGTTTTCAATAAAATTGCGACGATTTACAAAATGATCAAAATCCTTTATAGTAATTTGTTTTACTAGTTGAGGGTCTCGAACAAGATAAACTGGATTACGACCATCATAAACACCATAAACGCTGTTAAATATTAAATTAGAAAATATATTTTAGATTTCGATTATTATTTTTTTAATATTTAATTGTCCAACTTACATATCATCTACTCTATTATATAGATCACACATAGCTGTGAATACTGATTTCTTGCCAAAAATAATATCCTTTCCACTGCCCAAAAGGAATGTAGGCTTATCATATGGTAAATTACGTTTTTTAAAATAATCATTGTTCTTTGTACCCCATCGATATATAAAAATGGCGGTGACAATTGTCAGTATTATTATTTCAAGCCACATATTGTTTATTGTGTTAAAAATAATTCGAAAATAATTCAATTTATATTAAATATTGTTGTGAACTAGTTCAAGCAATTTGGGAAACTGTTAATAAATACTCTGAGTTATGAAATTTTTAGAAAAAGCTTTAGTTATTTACTTCGTTATAGAGAGAAATTGCTATTAAAGCTTTTTGATCTCATTTTTTAATTATTATATCGATGATTCTTTGGGGGTGTTTCCAGTAACATATACATTTTTAATAACTTTTTCATTTAATTTATAAAATCATTAAAATTTTTTAATAGATATTTTCGTTATATTTACTTTATTATTATTTGTAATACTTCCAGAATAATATTAACTATAATATATTTGGAAAACAAAAAATATTCGGAAACGATTCGAACAGGTAGTCCATCTTCGTTTAAAATCTACCATACATTTGGACATCTTTCTTGTGCTCTTCAATAACTTTAAACAAGAGCCCAAACCCATCTCTCCACTGTCCTTAGCTCCGATACAAATACCTCATTATTTTTCTTGTACCACTTAAAGGCTTGTTTTTCATAGTAACATAATTCCAAGTCGGGCCAAAAATAAGTGGACACATTATGGACTCTTATAAATGGAAGCAGACTTTTGAAAATTTTAAATAATATCAGTGCGCTCTTTGCTTCTGTTCATCCATTATAAACAAATAAAAAATATATTAAAAAGATATCAAATAATACTAAAAAAAGTTTTAATGAAAAAGTGTATTAAGAAATTTCTTAAAGTGACTTGTGGCTTTAGTCAACAAAAAATATATAATCCAAAAAAATCGAATTTTTAAAGTTCTCCGTAAATTTTAGACATCGAATTATATAGTACATTTTCTTTATAAATTTTGAAAAATCTAACTTAAAATAAACTTCCTCTAGTCCTACCTACCTGAGAAAGTGGATTACCTTAAGATTTTAATACGAAATTGTTAATCTTAAAAGACTTTAAGCAGAAGACGAATGTATGTACGTTAATCATCTGTCTATACATAAGAATATTTAGTCCTTTAAAATCTTGACAAAATAAGTAAAACAATTTTAAACTCAATTATAATCCATGAATGTATTAACATAACCTTATTTTCTAAAGCAACTACTCTATTTGTAAGTAGTAGTAGTAATTAAAGAGCATATGTCAAAAGAAAAAAAATAGGTTTTTATTTTATAACTAGCTTTTACCCGGTGCGCTTTGCTGCTGTTCTAGATTCAGAAACAATTTCAAACATCTCGACATGTATTAAAAACAATACAATGAGGATTTGACCAAATTGAAAGATTTTCGCTGTTATTGTTCACCTGATATTCGGTTACTATCTTTTTCCAGTAAAACATCTCCTCGAAAAAATAAGTGTGACTACATTTCAAAATTTTCGCTGAAATTGTTTTAAGATGTTCTAGGATTAAAATTGGCAGCGTATGGGGGTTCCACCTCCCTGATTCTATCATAGTTCTTTAGATATTCAATAATTAAAATTGGCTACGCATGGGTGTTAGCTCTACCCCTAATCCTAAAGACTTTGTATAGTAAAACAACTTATTAAGAAAGTAATTGGGACCAGTTTAAAAACTTTCGCTGCATTACTTCTTTTGATATTCGATAATCAATACATGCTTTGTACCCCTCCTCATGGTCCAATCTGTCAAAAAATTTGTCCAGTAAAACAGATCCTGGAGGAAATAATTGGGACTAAATTTAAAAAGTTATAGTTCTACCGGTACTTTTTATAACATACGTTACTTTTTGATACATTGTGATCATACATACATACATACATACATACATACATACATACATACATACATACATACATACATACATATATACAAACAACATATTTTATAAATATATAGATTAAATATTAAATGCTTTATTTTTATTTAAAAATACATAATTTTCATATAAAATAATTTTTTCTAAAATTTTCAATGATTTTTACAAAATTTAATATGTTTGCAACATTTTATTTTATTTTATAACAATCGCATATAAACCATAATCTAATAATTTTTTCTCTTTAATACAATCTGTTAACCATTTTGTATTTAAGTGATGACTAGTTTTACGATACTTTAATCTACAATCACTTAATTTAATATTAACATCATAAGATTCATAAAAAATTATATCGGCTTTTTTGGATTCTGTGGTAATTATACCACCATTGGCTTTCAATTTTCTAATAACATCAATGGAGTTTTTAATGTTATCACAATACGCCACAATATTGTTAAATAAGTTACTTTCTTTTTCAATTTTAATTTCTTGATGGGGCTCTTCTAGTTTGATTTCATTAGAAGTTTTAAACGCACTATATATAGTTAATTGTTTTTTAGAGGTTTTCTTGTTATCTATTGCTTCGGTTTTTATTTTCTTCTTATTTTGTGATGACAGATTATCCAAGTCTTTCTCTATTTGTCGTCTTTTTATGCTAGAGTTGGGTGTTTCGCTTTTAATTTTCTTATTACTACTAGGTGGACTATCTATATCTTCTGTCTTTAGAACTTTTTTTGGAGTTTTTTGCAAATTAATTTTGCTATTTATCTGTACAGTATCTTTATTGTTACCATCGTTATCGTCGTTACATCCTTTCATTAAAAGGTCGACATTTACATTATTTTTAGAAGCTTCATACATTTTTTCTAAAAGTTCTAAATCATTAGCTTGGTCAGCAGATTTATCATCTCTTAAGCGTGTTATCCTGGGAAAACGAATTGATATGCCAGATGCTGTATGTTCTCCAGATTTCGTAAATTCTGCTCCTGTTATTTCCCATACTGGCATAACTTTTGGATCTTTTGCTATAAAATCTGGTATTAATGGTTTATTACATAAAAACCAATTTGGTACTTGTTTGCCATCCGTTCTTTCCATAAGTTTCATTAAATGATCATGCATTTCCAAACGTGTTTTATCATCTAGTCCTGTATGAACTTTTGTAACAGTCTTCCATATATGATCACGGTGATCGTAACAACCCATTAAAAATATACTTAGTACACCTCCTTTCTTACCGGAACCATATGATGCACCCAAAACTACTAAATCAGCTGTATCCGCCATGCAACCTCCAAAAAGATAATCTTTTTTAACTTTTAACCAACCGCGCTTACCGGGTTGATATGTACCAAAAGGATCTTTTAAAACAACACCCTCCAAGTTTGCTTTTAAAACTTTTGCTGTCATTAAAGAAAGTTCTGTTTTGGTTTTTAGAAAATGAGACTCTGACAACTGTGCATAAGATTTAATGGGATTTATATTATCTTCTAATATTTTGCGTCTCTCACGAAAAGTTCTAGAAGAATAAGAGTTGTTAATAAAATACAATTCTTTTGAATTATTCAATAATATTTACAAGCCTGTTAAATCCTCTCCATTAAGCAATATACAATCAAATATAAATAAGCAGACTTCAGCATTAGGATATTCTTTCTTTTTATGAGCTCCTAAAGAACCAAATGGCAATAATTCACCAGTTACTGTATCTACTAAAATAATTTCAGAATCTAATATCATATCGCCAGCACCTGGAAATGCCTATAAATAAAAGTTATTAAAAAGTTTTTTTATTTTATTTATATAACTAAACCTTAGGAATAAATTCTTTAAAACGCTTCACTTTGTGATCCATAACAGGTTTTAAGTTACGGCTAAAAAACCTGGAAAGGAAAGTACTACTGTTTTATACTGTTTTATATTTATTTTCTAGAAGTCACTTACTTAAATTCATTCCCTTTTTTGTGTATTTGCACTCTTTCTCCATCGTATTTAATTTCACTAAATAGACCAGAGGGACTTTTTCTAAATGCTTCATCAACAGAACTACATGCATTTGCCAACATAGGTGATATAGGGGTCATAACATGAATATTAACTATTTTGCCCTAAACGTGAAAAAACATAAATTTTGATGCTTTCGTTACAAGGTGTAATTAATGAATATAAACCTTTTTGTCTTTAGTTGCTGTCTCACTCAACTCCACTTCTTTATTATTTTTGGCATTTTTAAAAGAAAATTGTTTGACTACTTCAGCTAAATCCCTTGTTGCTTGATAGGAAGCATATGCCATGGGACCAAAAGCAGCCAATACATGACTGGCTTTTGCATTCATACGAAGATCTTGTTTAATTAAGCGAATAATCTGAAATAGTATATTGATAATAAAAGTGGTTATTAGGATTAAGTTAAGATAGTACCATTTTTAAATCATTCGCTGTTGTTTGCTTGCACAATTCCCTTAATAAATCCGTTTGTTCATCCTCTTTTGTACGCTGTTCGAGTTTTTGTAAAAATTCCTCAACTTCTTGTAAATATAAAACACTTTTTGTTTGAGGTTTCAATTTCTTAGAATTTTCAAAAAATTTACGTAAAGTTTCAGAAACGTCTCCCTCTAAAAATAGTATGATGGTTTAATTATTGTTTAAAACTGTTAAGCTGATTGAAACGAACCTTGTTCTAAATCTAATTGCATTTCATGAGCATCACAATTGAAGAGCCGGGAAAATAATTTTACCATTTGTTTATTTTGCAAATTATAAACACGTTGAGAATCTCCCGGAATTAACATACGAACCCATAACAAAGTATCCCCTTGGAACTCTTTCTTATTACAACCCTTGCGTAAGAAATCCTGTAAAATTTGCGCCTTATTCAAATAACTACGCTCCTCCGCAATTTCATCACAAATGCGGGTAAATGTCTTCAAACGATTATCTTCAACACGCCACATTTTGTTTTTAATTTTACTGCTGATAATGTTGTACTGTCGCAAATTTATAACAAATAAAGCTTTACACTTGTTTGAGAACATAAATTGCTTCTTTCAATTTTATATTATAAATAATTCGTTTTATTTGTTTGTTTCTAGGAAATTGTAAGGAAATTTACGATTCGCGCTGGAACAAATCAGGGGTATTTGAATCTAGTCAGCTGTTTTCCACAAATGTCAAACTGGCAAATTTAAACAATCTGGTACCGTTACACAACACTGGTCGTGTGGAATGTATTTATGAATTTTATGCCGGTATTGATGAACGAGTTCAAATAAAATTTTTGGATTTTAATATACCCAGTGAACATAAAAATTCATCGGAATGTAAACTGAATGATTCTTTGCAATTATTAACTCAAGTGAAAGGAAAGTATGAAGCTGTCGATTTCTACTGTGGAGCTTTTTTGCCGAAGCCTATAATGTCAAAGGGTCCAAAACTAATGTTACAGTTTATTGGCAAATATCCCAGTAATCAACAAAAAGTGGGCTACTATGGATTTAAAGCGGAATATAAATTTTTGACAAGTGAGTATTATTTTTATGTCTTTTGCAAAATTTTCCATTATGTCATCATTTTCATTAAATCATTAAAACAAACCTGAACCTTATTAGTGTTAAGCACTTCATACAAAAAATAAAACAAATTAGAATATCTCTTCTGTTCTCACATAACTTCGAGATTTCGGGACCGATGATTTCTATAATCAGATTCATTCATTCATTTTCTCCTTTCATATTTAATGAATGGTAACGACATGGATAAGGTTTGAAAGGCCTTCAAAAGGCACCACGAAATAAGTACTAAATGAAATAAGTTCCAACGAACAACATCAAGCAATTCCAAATTATTGTTAAAATAACAGTCAATTAACAAGAAAATGAAATAACTTCTGAAGACATAGATGGTAAAATTGCAAATGCTTGACAAATTAAGTAAGCCCCAAATTTAATGAAGGAATTTCCAAAGAAATATAACCCATAATATATGAACTAAGTGCAAATTATAAATCTCCAAATATATAAATGAAATACCGATTTATAAATCTGGAGTTTTAAGTATCAAATAATATAAAAATTTTCCATAAACAATTCTAACATAGGATTCGCTAAGAAACATAGACCGACCGTTCAATGATTCCAAATATCTACTTGGAAAGCATTCACCCCAGGCTTCGCTAAAAAAACTTCTTCCCGAAAACAGCGTTAAAATATTACTTTCTTCCGATAGCATAAAGTTTTTCTGCAAAAAGTTACAAATATGAAAAAATAAATCTATATATATATTTAGATTTATGCCAAAACGTTATATCCAATGACAATATATATTCTCTTCCGTTGTTGCAACACTCTTCACTACCTGGACAAAAGAGGTAAATATGACTTTAGGCATCACATTCGATGGAGTGCAAATTCCGACAGTTAACCACCCAAAAATTTTGGGAGTTACATTTGATAGCCTATTCACCTCTTCAGCACATGCTACTACAATCACGCACAAAATGCGAAGTAGAAATAAGGTCCTCAAGGCTTTAGCCGGCAGCACTTGGGGTATGGATAAAGAAACCTTATTGGCTACATATAAAACGATTTGCCGGCCAGTGGCGAATTATGCTGCTCCAGTGTGGACACCATCACTATGTGATACGCAGTGGAAAAATATCCAAAGTTGTCAAAATGCAGCCTTAAAGTAATTCCACCACCTACATGAGGAAACAAAGATCCTTCCTATACGGGAACATAATGAAATGCTAAGTAAGCAGTTCCTTCTAGGGTGTCATCGGAGAAACCATCCCGACTTCAATATTACACAATTGGAGTTACCGCCGAGGCATGTAAGAAAAGATATTCGTATATACGAATATAGCATACAAAGATATATGCAAGATCCTTTGGATCAAAATTCGTATATGACAGCTTTGAACGACATTCACAGTGACGCCTCAAATTCCGCGGTTTTAAGTTACCGTATGAATGTCGTGCTAGGAGGCCGCCCACCACCCATTGCAGACAATGAAAAGAATTTACCGCGATCAACAAAAGTAGTTCTGGCACAATTGAGATCGGGATGGAGCAATAGGCTCAATGCCTTCTGGTCAAGTATTGACAGTGCCATGCCAAACCTATGTCCTGCATGTGGTCAAGGACCACATAATACACGACATCTATTCAAGTGCCAGTCCAATCCAACCTTACTTTGTCCTGAAGATCTTTGGACACAACCAGTCGAGGTTGCCAGATTCTTAGGCCTGGAGTTGAGCAATAACATGAACCAATGTACTATTTATTTTCAGCTGTTACAACAACAATATATATTTTCTTTATCTATTGAAATTATAATAGTCGATTAAAAAAACAATATATTAATCTAAAATATATAAATTTAATAACAAATTTTAATTTTATAATTATACTCTATCAACTTCATTTTATGACCATGTTTCTCAATTCATTATTAATCAAACCCTACCTTAATGCATTACCAGTATTTTCTCCTTCTTTTACTTCATTCTTTTATTAAGATTATGGCATTGCAACTGGCTATCAATTGGGACATAATTGTAGTTTTGTTTACAATAGTACGACCAAGAAATCGGGATTTTTCACTTCGCCAAATTTTCCAGGACTGTATCCACAAAATATTGTTTGTCATTATCTATTTTATGGCGAATTTGAAGAAAAAGTAAAAATAACTTTTAGTTTCTTTGATGTAGAAGGAATAGACAGGTAAATTATGTCTTCATTTTTAATTTTCTTAAAGATTAATAATAAAAATTTCTTTTATTATTATTTTTAATAATTTTAACAGTTGCGGATATCTGACAGCAAGTGATTATGTTGAATTTTCTAATTTTATTAGTACGGATCGTAAATTTCCGAAATATTGCGGCAAACGTGATAAATTTGAAATACGTTCAGATGATCGCTTCTTTAGAGTATCATTCTATTCAAATGATCGCTTTGATCGTAATGGCTTTCGTGCATTTTATGAGTTTGAGGGTAAATCGATACCATCCGAAAATACTTCAGTACAAAGTTATACCTCGGTTTTATCGTCTCAAACAAGCGATCATAAAAGGCTAAACTATTGTGTACAATCTGTAATACTACTCATATATATTTTTTATCTAAAAGTTATATAAAATTATATGAAATCAAAATAATTATATGTATAAAAAATAAATGTTTAAGAAATCTTCAATGTACCGTAATATTGTCAAAATGTTAACAAATCAAAAGCAAATGTTCTTGTTGTTGTTGGGAAAAAAGTGTTTTAAGTTTACGTCATCCTCTCATTCATTATTTTCATGTTTTGCTCTCATTCGTAAACATTAAATACTAAATATGATTTTAGGAGTAAAAGCTGCTATAAAAATGTTAAATGCAACCCTATTCTGCCAACATTGAATGTTTTTAAGTTTAAAATAAAGTTTTATTGAAAAAACACATACGTTGTTGAAGAAAAATTTAATGGGTTGTTCATCAAGTTAATAAAGTTTGTGAATATTGGTATACATTTTCATATGTTTTGTAAAATATTTGCAACCATGTAAAATTTGTTTACTACTTCATATTTCAACGTTGAAATTCAACTATAGTAAATAATTGTAAAGATATGTAAAAGATATAAGATTTGTGAAAATATTAGTAATTTTCATTTTTGAAATCTTTATTTTAAAGTGCATAGCAAAATATTCCGCCATGGTAATTTGGGAACAATAGTTTGAGGTAATTTTATAAACATTTTATTGGAATTCTACTAAGGTCAAAAAAAATTTATAAGATTCAAAAAGGTGTTACAGTTTTAAGATAAGGAAAATGGCAATGAATGTAAAAGACCAATTTTTTTCTTCATCAACTCTTAATGAGTTTTGAGGATTTAGAGGTAAGAAAAAACATTTTAATTTCCTTTCTAAAATATAATTGACCCATTTAAGATATTTCCCTTTTAACCAAAATATTATCGAAAATGTCTTAATGATGAATAATGAATTGATATTTTTAGCTTTTTTTCAATGCTTAGATATGATTTTAGATTTTATAAATTGTTATAAGGAATCACCCCTGACCATGTAATGCATATATATTTTTGCGTCGAAATAATCTGATTCTATTTGCCTTTGTCCGCCTGACTTTCTGCCTGTTGGCATGTTCAAATCCACAATAATAGACATAGCTAAATGAAATTTCGCCTGAGTATTTGTTATAGTTCTGAGAAAATTATTACTTAAAATCAGCAAAACAGGTTAAATATATTAAAATATATGGATCGATATCTGAGTCAACGTCACAATTTTTAGCTCATAGTTCAATAAATAGATTTTTACTGTACAATATAATGCGAAAAGGATTTTCCAATATATTCACAACGATTTGTTGAATAGTTTTTATTGTTCCATTGATCTTCTAAACTTTTTGTGTTCTGCTTAAGTTCTTCTTCAAAAATCAGTGTTTGTTCAATTTATTATTATTAATTTCGTAATTTAAATAGTTGGTAAAAGATGAGAATTCTTAAAAATGATATATTTAATGGAATTAAAAATGAGTTAAGATGAGAATGTGATCGGAATTTGACATATATAATCTTTAATTTGATTTAAAGTTATCATTCCTATTTTTTAACTATTAAAGGGACAATATAAATTAAAAGAGGAAAAATATTCTCTCTGTACAACATGTAAAGTACAATTGAAAATAATGTGAAAATTAATAAATAGCTATTTAATAGCTCTACATTCGATAAATTTATTGATAACCATAAGGTTACTCATAATTTATTTTATTTTCTTTCACATTATTTACTTTTTCATCTTTAAAGAAAAAATATAAATAAAAAATAAATTTTCATAATAAATTTGAATTTAACTAATTCTCCAGTAAGCGCGCGCAATTACAGCTTATATATTATTTATTTAAAAATAAATGTCAACTATTTTCTCGACGTTCTCTCGCTTGTTGAGTTTTTTTAGTTGTTGCTATTCTGCACATACATGCTCACACATACCTCGCAAATAAATCAGCCTTTTATCAGCAGTCAGTTGAAAAGTTTCTTTCGACGTATTCGGTTGGGTTTTTTTTGGTGCGTGGTTGTGGCACGTGAGTTTCAAAAAGCTGTAAGAAAACCTTTTATTGGAAAAATAAAAGGTACAGAAAACCATAATAAATTAAAAATTTAATGATTTGTATAATGCTTTAAAAATAAATCTAATATAAAAATACAGTAAATAACGCTAAGAAAAGAATTATTTTCAAAACTTAAATTATCTGACCATTTGGAGCTTTTTTATAGACAGAAAAAAAGGAATTTTCAATCAAACATGTTCTCGCGTCCCAAGTAAGTAAAATTATTTTTTTTATAATTTTATATTTTAATAAAATAATTGTTTTAATAAAATTTTTACTAGAAATTTAGGAAAATTGTGAAAAAAGCTTATGCAATAATTATTTTCTCATCATTTTTACTTTTTTTGTATCTGATGGCATATGCCAAAAGGAGCGTTGGGGTAGGGACGCGCATATTTAAAAATGTGCAAGAAGAGACAAGAAATTTATTTGACTTTTTGTATACAAACAAAAAAAAAAAAACATCTCTCCCATTGACCCAGTACAATTTACAACTTATTGCATTGGATAAAGTAAATATTCTTCATCACAAAACAGCTGTTTTGATATATGGAGAAGAAAAAAAGGGAATACTATTAGCACGTTACATATTTTTTCGTAGCGCCATTGTGTCTGCTCCCCTAAAATGCATATACATTTTTTCTCTCATGTCTGTGCACAATTTGACCATGAACCATTTTTTATTTTTTTACATTCTTTTCATTGTTAATGCTGAACTTTCGTTTTCATTTACAATAGTCAACTAAGATTGTGTTTGGTAGGTTTTTATTTGATTAGCTGCATCCGTTTTGTTTATTTTTAACATTTTCTAAATCCTATTGCCAAAAATCTTTGTTACATAAGAGAAAACACCATAAAATTAAATTTTATTTACATTTGTTTAGAAGCAGATCTGTATTTTTTTTTTATTCATAACAAAACACATTTTTATTGTTAAAATAAAAATCAATAATTGCGTACAACAAGGGTCTTGTCTGTCTGCTTTTCAAGAAAGTGAATTGGATGGGTGTCCGATGGTGGTTAAAATTAAATTTGGTATATATATGTGGATAGAAGTTTTCTTTTTATAATTTGTTTTTATTTTTTTAATATAAAAATAATATAGATACATACAGTTTGTGAAATATATCTTTGCAACATAAAAAATATGATAAATTTCAACTTCATTCCAACTAAAATTAAATTATCCAATTAAATTATACAATTTTTTGTTTAACATTCCGCAGTCTTTTTTCGCTAGAAGAGTTCCTCCTTTAGTACTTATGATCAAAAGTTTTTATAATATTGTTTTACTTATTATTGAGTTATTTTCTTCAACCAGCCTGTGAATGATTTTAATTCTGGTCTTTGTTATATAACAATTGAAATGCTCTAATCCTTTGAAACTGTCTTTTTAAGCACTTCTTACTTGGAATTATGAGATCACTAGTGACTTTAAAGATATTAATTTTACAAGGAATACTTTTTTAATTCTCAAAAAATTACATTCCATTTAAAAATTAAAAACATATCAAAAAATTCACCGAAAAAATCCACATTTCAGATTTTTTTTTTTTCAAAATTAGTAAATTTCTTCTTTTATTATTATTGTTGTTGTAAACTTTCCGTCTATTTGGAAAACTGGAACATTTTATAATCATACAAATATGTTCAGAAACGATTGGAAAATTTAATTATTTTAAATAAAAATCATTAATAAAGTTGAAAATTTTCATATTTTTTATTACTGCAAAGATATATTTGACAAACTGTATGTACATGTGAGTACGTAAAATGTTTTTATATCTTCTTTAATTAGACATTCTTTTCAATTTCGGTATGCTATTTTTCAAATTGTTTTTCGTTCTTTGTCATCTTAAAAAAATAAATTAAAAAAAATTTTAATATGTACTATATGTATATTGTCTTAAATATTGGATATCTATTTTTATATTCAGGAAATTTAAATAATTTTTTAAATTAATTTTATCAAAATTGTCTGAATTTTTGATAAAATCAAAAGAAATCTCAAACAAAAAGTTTGTCTTTTGCGTTCTTTTTATCAAAATCTTTTCAAATTCTAAGAGTATTTTACTTTTATTTTCATGTACAGGATTTAGTCAGAAAAGTATTTTGTATAATTTTGAATAAATTTAATATTTAACTACAATCAAGTTGTAGTTCTAACTTGTAGAAATTTTTATTTATTAAAGTTATAATAAATTGAACTCTACCGAACTAAACTTAGTATCTACATTTCCTCACATTTACGAATGCGATATCTGATAGTAATGTAGCTCAGATGAAATAAATAAAAGGAAATAATCCGAACTCGAAATCATATTTTTACTGATTGATCCATTGTATTGCAGTAAAGTGTAATAATAAGGCTTAAGATTTAGAAGATATCGGCCTTTATTCCTAATTCAAAAGAGCTTCGAAGAGTCAATAGAGCATTTCAGAAATTGGAACTACAGCTGGAACAAAATGGTTCTTATTTTTGAGAGTCTACCGTAAATATATATAAAATCGATAGCGTAGATGTTTGTTGTGAATTCTCCTCATATATAGAAAACTTGTTAATATTTATATATTATTGGGTCAATTTGATTGTAAAACTAAACAAAACGTATTTGCATTTATATAAGGAACATCTTAAATTATAGTTCTAACAAAATATTCAGCTTTTATAGTTCCCTATTAAAATGTTCGAATAATAGCATTTTTATGGTTGTTTTTGTAATAAAAGCTGTTTCTAATATATTTTCTTGTGGTATTCATTATAATTTAATCGTGCAAGTATAAAGTATTTTATTTAATTTTTTCATGGTCAAGTTTAGATGCGTTAGCCAAAGTCAGATATATATATATAATATTTTATATATATTTTATATATATATATAATAATACATATATATAATATATATATATATATATATATATATATATATATATATATATATATATATATATATATATATATATATATATATATATATATATATATATATATATATATATATATATATATATATATATATATATATATATATATATATATATATATATATATATATATATATATATATATATATATATATATATATATATATATATATATATATATATATATATATATATATATATATATATATATATATATATATTTTATATTATATTTATTATATATATATATAAAATAAAAACAAAATAAAATAATTTGAAAAAGACTAATATACATAATTAGTTCAATGACTTAATATTTCATTAAAAATTACATCATTAATACAAACATTTTTGTTTACTGTGAAAACATTTACTTCCGTTTAAAAATGGTTTTAGCAGTAAGAAAGTATTTTTTTTCATAAATTGATTATTTTATTCATTTCTTTCTAATTCATTTATTTCAAATTATTCTGAACAATTTGTTATTAATAAAATGATTTAAATATAAAATTGCTAAATTAAGATTTCTAAACAAGATTCAAAATAATACAAAATTTTTTATCTAGTTTATATATAAGCAAAAAATTAAATTTTTATTACATTATATTTTTGTTAAACAAATTCCATATTTCCAGAACTTGAATAGAATTCATTGAATAATTACGTAATAGCTTTAAATTATAAACAACATATTTTTGACTTCTAGTTATTTCATTTAGTTAGAAAGCTTTATATTTAGAATTGTTATTTTATAGAAATTCGAAAATGGAAAATTTTGAAATTTTGCTCTTCGAAATTTTTTTGCCATCACGTATTTAGGTTATGACTAGGAGAAAGAGGCAATATATTAATCATTATTTTGGAACATTTTTCTTGTTTTGATTATGTATATTCTTAACACATACTACAAAAAGTTCTTAGTTTGTGTATAAATATAAGAAACTCTAGACAATAACAAAATTTTTAAAAATCTAAGTTATATGTATGTATGTAGTTTTTCTTCTTTTAAACATGAATTTCGATCTTATTATACACGAAAAATTAAATGAAATCACTTCGTACATATCTGGTTTTTATAATCATTTATCTATGAATTGAAATAAAATCACTTTTAAATCTTAATGTATATTTCCTAGTAAATCTGGTTTATTTACTAATTTGTTTAAGTGTTTGTAAACTTCATATATATTGAATATACAGATAAATAAACGTTTACATTACAATGTGCGAATATTTTTTTACATTCTAAATGTTAAAATTTTTAGTAATTGATTGATGAATGGATTAAAAAAAAGATTTTTTTGGACGTATTATTTTTTATTTTATCTGATATTTTCGTTCTTTTTCGTTTTCATTCTTTTCATACTTATCAAGAGAATTAGTTATCAAAAATTTGATAATTTATTAAGTGCTTAAATATTATTATTAGCATTGAATTTAAAATTCTAAATATGATAACTCCCTGAAAATTTTCAATTTAAAATATGTCGAAAATTCACTTGATATTCAAATATCGATTAAAAATCGATTACTATTTAAAATTTAAAGAATTATGTACGAATTCAAAATATTTAAAAAAAATCATTAATAATTGGTTTACTAATTAAAATATTTCATAAAAGTTTATCTTAATATTGACTGAAAATTCAAAAATAACAAAAAATGTCTCTAAAAGCACTTAAAAATTAAATGTTTTCTAATAGTTGATAAAAAATGTTAACATTCACTACGAATTGGTATTTCTACTTAAAGATGTTTTTATACAAAAGTTAACTCTAGTATTATAAGATTTTTTCAGTTCAGTTGTCATGTGTCAAATAGAACAAATTAATGTGATTAAAGTTAAAGTGTGTAATAATATTTTAGTTTCAACAAAACCCAATTTGGCCAACCATTAAAAGGTTTAAGCAGTACTGGGAGTACTTTTACGTTGATAGAAAATTTGTTTCAGGTGGAAAAATGATCCACATGATGTTTCTAAAACGAAAAGCAAAGAAAGCATTTTGTTTGTGGTACAAAAAGTTAAATCTAATGCAGGTTAAAGGCCCTAGATGGAAAGTGGTAGAAAGCATTATAGACACGATAATAGAAGGGTTTCTAAAAAAGTTTTAAAATTTCATCATTAGTGAATAAAAATATATTTTTTTGTAAATTGTAATAATTTTCAATGATCTTTTAATTATAGGTGATTGTTGTATTATGCGATATATCGGCAGGAAAACCTCTTAAATATACTCAGAATCAATTTCTGAATCGATATTGGCATAAGCATAATAACTTAATAATTTGAATTAAATCATATTTTTTATTTAAAATAAAATTTGGTAGCATCAAGAAGTTTCTATTAAAAAAAATTAAGTCACTTTTTAGTGAAACCAAATCAAGTGAACTGCAAAAGTTATGATCTGTTCCGCTGTAAATATTTTCTGCCACACACAATTGCTTTGAAAACACATCACACATTTCTTACCACTTAGCTAGTGTTATTTTATGAATTAGTTCCACAATATAATATAAATATCAAAAAATATGTCAAGTATATAGTGTAAGTACTTCAAGGTAGTAGTACCTTTAGGTTGTTGCTAGCAATCGAAATATTTATGATTATATAGTTTTTCAATTTTTGTATTTCTAAACCATATAGAAAGAATACAAATATAGCTAATGAGTGCTTATTTGTATTCCATTAAATACTATTTTATATAGAATAATAAGTAGTATAAATTTAAATTTAGTTCGCATTTCAATTAAGTGTGCTAAGTGTATGAAAATATTAGATATGCTATCTTTATGTCATAATAAATCTATAGTATATTTATATACATTTGTATTATTGATAAAGTTTTCTAAAAAAAAAAATAAAATGTTAACCATGTTAATTCATATAATAGAAAAATATATCTTTGTTTTCTTAAATGCTAATTTGTAGTATAAAAGTAACCTTAAGTTGTTGAGAGTCAGCTGACAAATTGAAAATAGTAACTTAACTGATGATAAAAACTCATGCTGTTATAAATGATTACGTTGATTATGATGATGATTATAATATTTTTAAGTTAATAACTATTTTGTCGTCATTGATTGTTTGTTAGTAGGTTGTTTAGAAAACAAACAACAAATACTTACGTATTTTTTTTTTTATTTGTATATAAATGTTAAACATCAAAAACATAGAATAGAATACAAAATATTTGTTTATATTATTGATTGTTGTTATTTACATTTGTAATTCTAATGTTTTAATAGTTGTATTTATAAACAAAACTCATTTAAAATTAATAGATGCTTAATATTGTTATCAAAATTCTGTTTAATTAAATTATGCGTAGTTTTTGTTCCAATACGATTCGTTTTGCTGGTACTTATTAGTTTGGGACTAATTTTATATTACGTCATTGTTCGTGTGGCATTTTTCGCTTATTTTGACCATGTATCAAAGATCTCGCGATTTAAAACGTTTTTTAAGTATATTTTAATTCCAAGATTATTACTTACGCAAAAGAAAAGGAATTCCTCTTATTTCACGCAATCTGAAAAGTTAACATAAAAATTACGCTAAAATCTACCATGCTGCAGTTTTCATATTTTACTTATTGGAATTTTATTTATTGGAATGCTTCATACCATTATCCAGCATAAATATCCAATTAGTAAAATGCCAATCTTTCCTTCACAAAACTACTTGTTAACGTCGTTGTTAAAGTGTTTGAAATCTGTATACTGTATAAATATGGAATTAACGGCGTATGCCTCCATATGGATTTTCATAATGTATAAATTTTGAAATTTATAAATTTTTCCATTTGTTTAAAATGCCAAAAAAATGTACTCCAAATCTAAACCCTACCACCACTACTTTTTACTGCTTTCTGGGTGAACAGAGTATTTATTTTTTGATCTTTGGGACGATGAATAAGGATTTTTCCATTCGGTGTCATTTAATTATTTTACTTTCGTCTATTCATAATACTTTTTTTAAGAACATCGTTTTTTCTCCTTCTAACAAAACTATTTGATAGTTCCAAGTTCAAAGTACTTTCTGCGTGGTAGGTTGAAAGCAAGAATATGTAACGGTAAATTTTATCATAAGAAAACAGATAATTTGAGAGTTATTGAAAAAGAAAATCTTTTTGATTAAAGTTTGAAATTCCCCCAAGTTCCGATTTATTTGCAAAAGATTGTAACGCATCGAAAACATTATTTAAAATATACCGATAGTCTCAGAATCACTTTCTGAGGTTTTAACGATTGGTTCAATGTTTAAGTTGCTTCCATATAAATGTCAACCAAGATGAAGATATTTTAATTAGATATGACATTAATAAATTGTGTATTAATCCAATTTTTCACGTCAATTTCAAGAAGATCTGTTTACAAATGATGGTAGATTCCTTGCATACTATCTACCGAAAATCACTTGAAATAACAAAAAACCAGTTTGTTTTAAAATTTCATATTAGAGAATAGCGTTCGAAATTATGCGGAGATCCGTCCATAATTTTCTATATATAGTTTAAACAATTACATTCATATAGAAAATAATTATGACATTAAATTCTGCAAAGGATCACTCTATAAGTGCTTATGCCTGTCATAATGAATGGTATTTTACAATTGTCACTTGTTTTTATTTTTTATATTAATTTATTCTGATAAAATTAAGAATAAATAAATATTTTAAATCAGATTCTCGTAGAGATCCATTTTATTTTTTTTCATGCTTTAGTCAGAAAAGAGCGGGAACAAACCATATTAATCAGAAATGTATTTTCTTAAAAATTATTAAAAAAATTTTAATTGGCACATTTTAAAAAGTTTTTATTGAAGGCGACTTAAACTGTTTATATTTATTCTAATAGTAATGAAATCATTTAGTATATATTATCGTATACATTAATTTTTTACATCCTATAAGTACAATAAAATTTATTTGTTGAATAAATTTATTAAAATTTAATTAAAATTAAAACTGTTTGTGCTCTAGTTTGTATGGAAATCTATCCAAAATATGTGCAACAACAACAACACGTTCATCAAACAACCCAACTACAAAAGCAGCTGTTGCTGCTGTTGCCAACACTGTACAACAACAAGTACGTGAATATCATGAAGTGGTTGGTGATATTTTGTGCCCCTCACAAGTTATGGGCATCGATCACATTAGAGATCCACGTTTAAATAAAGTTAGTATAATAAATATAATGATAAATTAAGCGCAACGTTATATTTTATGTAATTTGAGAATTTTTAAGATGTTATAATATCGTTCTATTTAAAAATTTATACATACAGGGCTTAGCATTTACCCTCGAAGAACGTCAAGTATTGGGTATACATGGTTTGCAACCTGCACGCTTTAAAACTCAGGAAGAACAACTGCAATTGTGTAAAATAGCTGTTAATCGTTATAGTGAAGCATTGAACAAATATTTGTATTTGAGCGATTTGCAAGACCGTAATGAACGTTTATTTTTCCGTTTTCTCTCGGAAAACATTGAGGAATTAATGCCCATTGTGTATACACCTACAGTGGGTTTAGCTTGCCAAAGATTTGGTTTAATTTATCGTAGACCTCGTGGTCTATTCGTAACCATCAATGATCGTGGTCATGTTTTCGATGTTATTAAAAATTGGTGAGTATTTTTTTGTTTAGCAGATATATATTTCATAATTCTTTTTACAATATTTTTATCATTCAGGCCTGAACCAGATGTTCGCGCTATTTGTGTAACAGATGGTGAACGTATTTTGGGTTTGGGAGATTTAGGTGCTTCTGGTATGGGTATTCCTGTTGGTAAATTAGCTTTATATACCGCATTGGCTGGTATAAAGCCTCATCAGTGTTTGCCTATTGTAATTGATGTTGGTACCAACAATATTGATCTTTTGGAAGATCCTCTTTATGTTGGTTTACGTCAGAAGCGTGTTGTAGGCCGTGAATATGATGACTTTATTGATGAATTCATGCAAGCTGTAGTTAAACGTTATGGTCAAAATACATTGATCCAATTTGAAGATTTCGGCAATCACAATGCATTTAGATTCCTCGATAAGTATCGTAATACATATTGTACCTTTAATGACGACATTCAGGGTACAGCATCGGTAGCGGTAGCTGGTTTATACGCTTCGAAACGTATTACAGGCAAGAGTTTTGCTGATTACACTTTCCTATTTGCTGGTGCTGGTGAAGCTGCTATTGGTATTGCTGATTTGACAGTTAAGGCCATGGTAGCTGAGGGTGTGCCAATTGATGTAAGAATAAAAAATATTATAAATTTTCTCTATAGATATTATTTTAATAATAAACGAATTTCTTTTCAGGTTGCTCGTAGCAAAATCTGGATGGTTGATGTTCATGGTTTGTTAACAACCAGTCGCAAAGAGGGTAGCTTGGAAGGCCACAAACTAAACTATGCTAAAGATGTAGAACCAATGCAGAGTTTGGAAGAAATTGTTGAAAAAGTCAAACCTAATGTAAGTCGGGTTTTATTTATTTACTTGGAACTAGTTTTCATTATCATTATTTTACGCTTTTTAGGTATTAATTGGTGCCTCCGCTGCCGCTGGTATTTTTACTCCTAAAATCTTACAAACTATGGCTGCAAATAACGATCGTCCAGTTGTGTTTGCTTTATCAAATCCTACTAGTAAGGCCGAATGTACAGCTGAACAGGCCTATCAACATACAGATGTAAGTTTTAAATTGAAAATTATATAATGCTAAAAATGTGAATATATAAATTTTTTAAATGACATTTATTTATATAGGGTCGTGTAATTTTCTCTTCGGGATCGCCTTTCCCACCAGTTACCATTAATGGAAAAACATACGCACCTGGCCAGGGTAACAATGCATACATTTTCCCTGGTGTAGCATTGGGTGTTATTGCTACTGGTACCCATCATATTCCCGATGATATGTTCCTCATTGCTGCCCAAGAACTTGCCAACTTCGTAGACCAGGCTGATTTAGATCGTGGCTCTTTGTATCCTCCTTTAAATACCATTCAAGAGATTTCAATGCGTATTGCAATGGGTGTTACAAAATGTGCTTATGATACAGGTAAATTTTCTGCAATGTATTTATTAAAAATGTTGTGGACTTAATATTTACTGTTAAATTTAAGGTCTTGCTTCTACTTATCCCGAACCTAGTGATAAACGCAAGTGGTTACAGGACCAATTGTATAACTTTAACTATGAAAGTTCACTGCCTGTGACTTGGGTGTGGCCTCGAATGCCCTACATTAAGACCCGT
Source organism: Cochliomyia hominivorax (assembly GCA_004302925.2). Taxonomy (NCBI): domain Eukaryota; kingdom Metazoa; phylum Arthropoda; class Insecta; order Diptera; family Calliphoridae; genus Cochliomyia; species Cochliomyia hominivorax. The sequence goes on from PYHX02000467.1 coordinate 105,201,670, forward strand.
GAATTAAATCCTACAATACTCTTCGGCGAAAAAAGTAATTAATATATTTTTTCTTTCTTTTTTAATTTAGGCGAAGAGAGTCCTCTTTTAGCAGCCATTAAATAAACAATTTTGGCTAACATGTGCATAGTTTTGAACTCTAATACACCTTAAATGTCTCGTCACGTGTTAAATTGATATGTTGCTTTCTTGTGTTATTACTACAAATTTTATTTAAAACTTTGTTAATGCAACACCAACTACTACCACATATTATTTCCTTTTTTATTACCTCTAAACAAATTGGATGCGGGTTTATAATATTATTTTACTTTTAATTAACTAAATTAAGTATAAAAGTAGATATTCAGTTAACAAAGAAATATTGGATAACCAATATCTTAATTTTATCGTATTTTACAATAATAATTTATTTAATTGTTTTATGTGCTTATTTATTATTAAGATAATGGTTTAAGTATTTATTATTTTATTCAACAAAATTCACTTAATGCTTCATTAATATCCTCAGTATTTTGAAAAATTTTTTAAATCCATTTTTATCTTTAGAATTTCTTATATATTTTTATTAATAACATCCCTTGCATCACTTCATATATTTTCGCTCAAGTTTTAAGTAATAAAAAATACTTTTATTTTATTGCTACTACATATGTAGTTAGCTACATATGAAATGCTTTATTGAGCGATGTATATAAAATGAATTTTTCTCCTGTTTCCTCCATTTTTGCTTTATCTGCTTGCTTTTACTAATTATTTTTAAATTTCTTATTATTTTATTTTATATTTACTTTTTTATATTATATTTAAATTATTATTTTCTGATTGGGTTTCTTTATTTCATTATTTTTTTTCCTTTTTTATTTTAGAGGATGAATTGAACAAGTAACTTTTCTAACCTAATACTTCCCTTAAAATACCTTTCATGACCTTTAAAATAAAATTTGCTGCTAGTTGGTCCACCTTAAAAATTAACTGAAAAAAAAAGAAAAAATATTTACAATTACGTTACACTAATTTATTTGTATTAGCAGAATTGTGTATTTTTAATTATTTAATTTTTATATGTTTAATGCAGAAATTTTATTAGTTTTAATATTATTGTAATATTCATACAAGAAAACAGAGAAGCTCTAAGAAACCGTAGTAACTAAATTATAAAGTTACATTGTAAGACATTGAATAAAAAATATACTAATGACAAACATACAAATCTACAAAATAATTACAATAAATAAAGTTAAAATTTGTCGGTTTGTAAAATGTTAAATATAATAAATGTTTAATATTTTACAAATTGTTCTTACAAATACTGTTTTATTCGAAATATTGGGCTGGAAGTTTGAAAGGTAATATGCGTCGTTTTTATTTATTAGAAATAGCCCCTAAAAGTATGCTTTACATTTTTAAATAACATAAATTTAGCGCCATCTATTGTTTAAACGAACGATTTTTCATTTTGTGAAATTTTTCATTTTTTGACCTGGCAATAATCGACTAAAAAATCGATGCCATTAAAATTTCTGAACCTGGCAATGCCGTATTGCACCGAACAAAATTTGGTGTTGCCAGATGCAAAAAGTATAGTGGCATCCATTTTTTGCGGTAATATTGCCAGACGTAAAAACTTGATTTTTTGAGTTTTTTAAAACGGCAAGCGAAAAATGTAGATGGCGCTAATTTTAGGTCATTTTGTAAATCCAAAACATACTTTTAGGCGCTATATTACATGCTTATTTTGAGGAAGTATAAATAAAAATTCAGACTTTTCATATTATTTTATATGTTTTTCTTTATTTTCAATAAAAATATTATAAACGCGTAATGTAAAAACATAATATCATCATATATTTTAATGTACAACTTAATATAGAAATACACAAAATACTATACAATTACACACACTTCGTGATTATATGTGCAACAAACGGAAATAATAAATAAACCTTTTAGTTTTCTGAATCACTTTATGGAAAAATTTAATGGTGTCTGTTCGTCTGTTGTGATTACACTTATTATTTTGGGCCTAGGACGAGGTCAATTGAAATTGGTCAAAATATTAAATTCTGCAAGTGTCGTACCACAACTTTTTATACATGCGTCATAATTGAATTTGAATATATTGGATATTAAACGTTTTTAATCAAAACTTTTAAAACAAGTATTCTTTGATTTTTTTGATCAAGTTACTTTTGTACATCATGTCAGTTGTTATGTGTAATATCAAAGATATGATTTTATTGTTAATCTGATTAAAAAGGGTAAGCGGAAAACATTGTGTACTAAAATTATTGAATATTTTCAACAAAACCCAATTTGGACCCACAAGAAGTTGGCCAAGCATTCGAAGGTTCGCCGTCAAATCAAGTTATCTAAAAAATATAAACTTACCGTATAATGGACGACGAGATGTATTATCTGGAAGAACCATAGGTATGTATGCAGTTACGCCTGTCATTTGTTACAACGAGATCTTTAAACACAGATATTTACGTCAAGGATTGCTTACAAGAAAGGCTGCCTTCCATTCATCATGTGTCTACTTATTTTTAGCCTTACATGGCATCCTATCAATTTGATAAACAAGAGCTTGAACAATAATGTGGTCCGGAGCTAAGACCAGAGGAGAGATATTGAACTCTTGTTAAAAGATAATTGAAGAGAAAAAAGTGTGGTATATTATTAAGCACTATAACAACGATTATAAAAGTTTTCCGGAAAAGGTAAACAAATTTCATCACTAGTCATTAAAACAAGTGTCAATAAAAATGTTGAACAGAAACTAAGACTTGTTTATAAACGGGCACTAAAGGATAGAATTAAATGTTTTGTATGAAACAAAAATAATAAACGATTTCAGAGTATTATTTGCACTATTTTTTGTTAAGTTATACATATGTATATTTGTGTATATATGTTAGTATGTATTGGTCATTAAAAAATATATAAATCTGTTATGCGAGCAAGTTTCAACAACAGTTCTTTGTTTCTTGTCGCTCACTTAAAGAGGATTTGTTGACTAAAAATATTTAATACAAATTCGGATTATATAAAATTATCGAAAATGTTTTGGTTTTTTATAATTTCTTTATTAATATTGTTTACATTTTCACATGGTCGTGAGTAATTTAGAAATTTCGATTTAAGTGATTTACCCCGTTTGGATTGTTTGTTGTTGTTTATTTTTTAGAATATGACAATGAGTGCCTTATGCCGAATCAGCTAAAAGGTCGTTGTGTACCCATTAAATCTTGTAAAAAAACATATGAACTTTTGAATAGAATTCTTAGTAGCGGTGGGGGCAAGCCATCAGCTACAGAGCGAGATCAATTATTAGCTTTACAGTGTGGTAATATAAATAATAGTGTAAGTACTTTAATAAATATCATTTAATCACAATAACGCTTTTAATTATTTTAAATGAAAATTATTAGTAATTTCGTGATAAGCATTTAGAATTACAATAAAGTATTTTCACTTTTAAATTTCGATTTCTATTAAATTTTAATAGCCAAATAGATTTGAGAAAATTTCTGATATTTCTGATGAATAAATTGGAGGAATTTTATTATATATCTGTTTGTTTTGAACATCATAAAATTACTAAACGTTTCTATTATTGAATAAGAAAATGTTTATTTTATTCTCAATCAAATTCAAATTTGAGTGTATTAATTTGTATAAAACTTGAATTGCTCCAACTAAATAAATTTGAGTTTCAAACAATACAATTTTGTTACGAGCTAAAATTCGATTTTAATGTATTTCAAAGTCTTTTCATATTACTTGAAAAAAGAGAGAAAACTATGAAGAGACCATTATTCATTCTTTATGTACTGAAAACAACACTGTTTCCCTAAATTATTTAATAAATAATTTCATATTTTTCAGTATTAAGGCATTTGGCTACTGTATTTTTTCGATTAGGGTTGAACAGTTTGTTGTTGTAATAGCTGGAAAAAAAAACAAATTCGTAAAATAATTTAGTCCAAGGTCATGAACTTGTATTTTCATCTTTTGTCTAGGTGGTTGTTGTTATCTAACGGCTTGATTAGCTGCTGCGATGGCAACCAATGGGCGATTTGGACCAATCTGAATGCTTTTATCTGTGTAGTGCTGGCTTTAGAGGATTTATTCGAATTTTTATAAAAAATAATAATAAATAAAATGTTCCTTAAGAAATAATAAACAATGTTTCTCTTTTTTTTAAGCCTTTAGTTTGTTGTACAGAATCAGATATTCAACTAAATGCTGATGGCTTGGGAATACTAAAGAATACCTCTTGTGGATTATACAGTGTAGATAAAGTGTCTCATGGTTACCAAGCGGCACTATTCGGTTATCCTTGGATGGCTTTGTTAAAGTATAAAGATCCACGCAATCCTTTTAAATGTGGCGCGACTGTTATTAGTGATCGTAAGTTCTATCATAATATTTTTAATTTTTTTAACTTAAATTAAGTACTTATTTTAATTTTATAAGAATACATTCTAACGGCTGCTCATTGTGTTCATAAATTGGAGAAATCATTGTAAGTTTTATGATTTATATTTTTCATTCTATAAATTAAAAATTATTTAATTTATATTTTTTCTGTAGAGAGGCAGTACGTTTGGGGGAACATACAATTAGTACACAAAAGGATTGCATAATAACTCCAAGAAAAAATATATGTGCTCCACCAGTAGAAGATATTGGTATTGAAGAAATAATAATTCATGAAAAATTCGCTAAAACTTTGTATCACGACATAGCATTAATACGTTTAAATAGAAAAATTACATTTCAGAGTAAGAATTTCAAATTAAGGAAATTATTTAAAAAAGTTATACAAAAATGAAAACATTTTTAGGACATATTAAACCTATTTGTTTGCCTATATATGATAATGTGAGATTTAAGGAATATCCACAATATGTTATTTCTGGATGGGGTACAACCGAAAATGGTATTTTATTGCTTACATAAATATAAAATTAAAAATTAATTCTTAATTTTATTTAAAGGTACAACATCGGACATTTTATTGGTGGCTGTCGTTCCAATAATGGATCGTGTAGAATGTGAGAGAATATTAAGAATGCATCGTTTACGTTTGCCCATAACAATGGGACAGATTTGTGCTGGCGGAGAAAATTTAGTGGATACATGTCGCGGAGATTCTGGAGGTCCTTTGGGTTACAAAGATTATTATAATGGTAGTGCACGTTTCATCCAGTTTGGTATTGTAAGTTTGGGTCTAGAAGCATGTGGTGTTAAGAACGTACCCACTAGTTATACTAGCGTTTCGTATTATTTACAGTGGATAACTGATCATATCAGATAAATAATTAAATAAGTAAAAATATATTAATATTTATAATTTTTCATATATTGATTTATCTATTAAAGGAATTTAATTTAATTTTAATTTTTAGTGAAAATTAACATTTTTATTGAATACAGAATTTACAGACTTTTTACTCAAAAATGTACATTTTGTCAATATCAGCGCAATTCAAACTTAAAAGAAAATACAATTTTAGTAAAAATTATTACTTTAGTGAAAATTAAATGAATAAAGAAAATATAATTTTAAATTAAAAACAAAATTAGTTAAATCCTATTTTGGTGAAAAATTTTATTTATAAATTAGAGAAATTAAATTTTTATTGAAAAATTTTGTTTTCGGAAAAAAGTATGCATCAAGTCAAAATATTAATCTGTAGTTGGCACGCTATCATCCTCAAAATTTGAAAGACTTAATAAAATTTGCCTTAAGAAGTTGTTAGTGTTTAAGACGTTTTTTATTTAAAACCGAAAAACCGGTTCAGTAGAAAAAATTATTGACCGATATCTATATACAGCTTAATAAATTTTAATGAAATTTGGGCAATGTTGAATAGGGCTCGCGGAATGTATCCCCTTTACAACCGAAACAGATAATATCGCATATCTCCATGACTAATTTATGAAATCATATGAAATGAATAGTGCTTTGACAACGCTTAATGGATTTACAAGGGGTTGGTATGACCCTAACAAATTAAACTTTCAATATTGCATATTTCTGAATCTGTTACATTAAATTTTTAAAATTTGGCGATGGAGTGAAACGGTGATGGCAAAATATTATAAACATAGGGATATGACATTTATTTCTGAATCGATCGTGGTGGAGGGTATTAAAAATTCGACATAGCCGAATAAAGCATTCCTACTAGTACTAGTGAAAAATTGAAGGATTTTTCTCACCAGAAAAGGGGAAAAAGGATTTTTTCAATCAATTGAAAGGATTTTTCGTAGCAACACTGATTCTCGAAGTCGTTTATGCCGTTATTACAATTAATTACAATAGTAAAATCATAACTGTTTTTTATCATGAAATAAGAATTCATTATCAAGGATCAGAAATAAATTTCAATAACATTATAATTAGCATTCTCTTAAAAATATAATATTGAAATTAATTAATTATGTATTCAATTAATATTAACAAAATGTCTATAGTAATTAATTCACAAACAAACAAATTGATAAGAAATTAAAAAAGTAATAATAAATCTAACATTTTGAATTTAATTGAAATCATCTCATTTAAATAACAGATTAATATAAGAGTATACAAAATAATACTTGAAATATTTTGTTATTCTAATTTATAATATAGAAATTTATTATTAGACGTTTCAAAAATAATATTTCATCTGACTTAAGCGCATCATTTTTTATATAAAAGCGACAATGTTTTGTTTCCTTTTTATAATATTCGCATTAATATACTCCATAACGCCAACAGGTAAGATGGATTAAATAAGAAAAATCTGTTTTTTATAACTGTCCATTCGACTGAATCTATAGAGTATGGAAACAATTGTAAATTACTTAATCAGCAAGAAGGTCTTTGTGTACCAGTGAGATCTTGTAAAACAACATATAATTTTTTCAATAATATTCTTAAAAATGGCGGAAATATTAGTGAGTCTGAACGTGAAATGTTAAGAAATCTTCAATGTGGCATTATGAAAAATGGAAATGTAAGTCAAATAATTAAAACAACTGTTTAGGTAAATCGCTAAATAAATATTAAAACACCAGATTCTAGTTTGTTGCGATATAACGGAAATCCAATTAAATCCTGTAGCTTTAGAATTATTAAAAAAGAATAATTGTGGGATATATAGCATAAATAGAGTATCACATGGTAAAGATGCTATATTATTTGGATTTCCTTGGATGGCTTTGTTAAAGTATGATGATCCGATAATGCCATTTAAATGTGGAGGATCTTTAATAAGTGATCGTAAGTACAATAAAATTTTGTTTCTTAAAAAAACTTAAAAGCAGTTTTTATTACATATTTAAGAATATGTATTAACAGCGGCCCATTGTATTAATGATACCATAAAGCCTCTGTAAGTATATAAATATTTCTTTAGGTTTTATATATTATAATAAAATAATAATTAATTAAATAATTCCAATTCATTTCAGTATAGCTGTGCGTTTGGGAGAACATCGTCTAAGCACTGATAAAGATTGTATGAATCTAGGGAAAAAGACTATATGTGCTCCTCCAGTGGAGGATGTTGGCATTGAGGAAGTAATTAAGCACTCATATTATAATGAGACTTTATATAATGATATAGCATTAATCCGACTAAAGCGTGAAGTAGTAATTCAACGTAAATGCATTATTAAATTTAATTAAATCTATTACAAAATTAAAAAAAAATAAATCTTCAAATTCCAGAACATATTAAACCTATTTGTTTGCCAATATATGACGATTTAAGAGCAAAAGAATATAGTGAATTTGTTATATCCGGTTGGGGAGCAACACAAAATGGTATTATTATTAATAAGAACAAGAATATAATACTCTTATATGTAATTTTAGGTTCTTATTCTGATGTTCTTCAAGTTGCTGTTGTGCCAAGTGTAAATCGTGATGACTGTCAAAGTCACTTAAAAAAGCTTTTCTTCACTCAGGATATAACATTGGGTCGTCTTTGTGCGGGTGGTGAACATTTCGTTGATACCTGTAAAGGTGATTCTGGTGGCCCTTTAGGTTACAAAGATATGTATAATGCTAAGCCAAGTTTTATACAATTCGGTATTGTAAGTGCTGGCTACCGATATTGTGGTCTTTTGAATGCACCAGCTTTATATACGAATGTTTCACATTATATACAATGGATAACTGATCATATGTATTAGAGGATTAAGATAAATTATTCATTTAAAAATTGTTACTTTCAAAGAATTAATAGAAATAATGTTAAATTAATATTAAACAAATTAGGTTTTAATATTTAGTGATGTTAAATTTAAAATATCTAAAATTTTAAGTAATGTGGATAAATATTCCAATTGTATGAGCAATATTACCTCCTTTTCTTATACTAAATAATATTGCAATATTCCCCTTCAAACACGTTATTTGTATGCGAAAACCTATGTACAGCTTATTTTATTAAAAGTTATTTAAATAAAATTTTATTCCCGTTCTGAAGAAGAGAAGTTAAATGGAATCCATAATAACACAAGCCTATAAATTTTAATCTTCATTCAAAATCTTCATTTCTGCTATAAATCATAAAAATAGGGGGCGATTTAAAATTAATAAAATTGAATTTGAATTGAAAATACAAAATATCATGGGATTTTCCGAAACAAATCTTAATAGTAAGTGAAATCGAAAAATTCTTAATAAACGTTTTCTTAAATTTTTGAGCTTTGAATTTGTTAATTTTTTGATCATTTTGTAAAATATGAAAGTTGCTATGTTTAAAGACAAACAAATGAATATATTGATAATCTGATTAAAATTACCAGAAATAACTGTGTACTTAAACATTTTCAACAAAATCCAACTTGGTCCTACAAAAACTTGTCCAAGCATTCAAAAGTCCGCCGTCCATCTGTTTCCGTTGTTTTTAAATAGTAACGAGAGAACTTTTCCGTTGATAGAAAACCTGGTTCAGGTACAAAGAATGGTTCACATGATGTTTCTTAATCAAAAAAAAAAAAAAAAAGAATAGAAAGCATTTTCAAAGATCTCTCAACACATCCAGTAGGAAAGCAGCCTGGTTAGCTCAGTGCTCGGACTATTTGTTGCGACAAGTTAAAGATAAAAAAGTTTTAATAATATATAAGAGCAAAAGTTCTGATAGGAACGCTGGGTAAAAACTTAGGTGTCAAAAACACTGAAGTTGAAGTCAAGTTTTATTACAAAATATTTTTGCTGCAAAATGGATGACGAAACGTATGTTCTGGCAGATTTTTCGCAACTTCCTATAACTACTGAAATTAACATAAAGAAAAAGACTACTTCCTTCATAGATTTCATGTGTTCACTATGTTTGGCCTAACTTCAGATCCAGTCACTATGGTTAAACGAGTGGTACAAAAACAATAATGTAGTTTTTTGAACCAATAGAGGCAAATCTTCCAAACTTGCCGGAGCTATGGTCAGTTGAGACGTATTGGGCCCTTGTTAAAAAAGAATTGAAGAGCACAAAAAGGTGTCCTAGGTGTGGTAGCTTTTAAAAGGAGATGTTCTACTTTTTGAGGAATTATTACTTTTGTCAATTGTAATAATTTCAATCAAATAAAACATTAAAACTGTTAGTTTAATGGTTCCTTTTTAATAACATATATGTATGTTAAGAATTTTTCGATCTCACTCCTTATATGTTATAAGTTTGATAAGCCACTAAACTAATTTCATTCGTATTAACCTATATGTATGTTTAGAATTTTTCGATCTCATTCCTCACATTACTGAAACAGATAATATTACTGCAGATTAGAGTTGTTTTAGTAGATTCAATATGCATCGTATTTATATTTATAGAATTAATCTTTCTTTTAGTTCTTTTTATTATCAGTAGCAATTATACATTACAGTCAAATAGAAGTAAAATTATTTCGCATGTATAAAATTTTTGCAATAACATTATTATTTTCTCTTATACGGGTTAATGGACGTAAGTATTCTTTTTCAATAACTTGGGAATTTCAACATATTGGGATTTCCCAAAAATCTTGTTCTTCATTTAATCGGATTTAGAATATGGTACCGAATGCAAAATGCCAAATAAACAAAAGGGGTTATGTGTACCGGTGAAATCTTGTAAAACCACATTTGAACTATTTTCTAATATTCAGAAAAGTGGTTCCGCAATTACAGACTCTGATCGAGAAAAATTATTAGAATTTAAATGTGGCGAAATAAAAACTAGGGTAACAGTTTTTATATACAAAAAATTATATGTATATACAATAACTGGTTTAATAAAATTTTTTAGCCTCTTATTTGTTGCTTAGAGTCTGATGTTCAATTAAATGTCGATGGTTTGGCTATATTGAAAAATACTACTTGTGGTATTTATAGTGGGGATAGAGTATCTAATGGCGTAGTTGCTGCACTTTTTGGATTCCCATGGATGGCTTTATTAAAATACGATGATGATCTTACTCCATTTAAGTGTGGAGGATCGTTGATAAGTGATCGTAAGTAATTTTAATGTAAACATATGAAATGTATTTCATAATATCAACGTTCCAGGATATGTTTTAACTGCAGCACATTGTATTTCCAGAACAAATAAAAAACTGTAACTATTCTGTATTTGCAAAATTTCTTGATTATAATTCAAGTAGTATTATTTTTGTGTATTAATTTGAATCTATTACCGCGAGATATAATCTGTGGTTTTAAATTCTCTAATATATATTTATAGCGTGGCAGTTCGTTTAGGAGAACATCGAATTAGTACAGAAAAGGACTGTACAAATTGGGCGCGAAAAAATGTATGTGCCCCTCCGGTTGAAGATGTTGATATTGAAGATATATTATTACATGAACAATATCAAAAAAATTTATATCATGATATTGCTCTATTAAGATTGAATCGTTCAGTGGAAATTCAAAGTAGGCTTACAAGATACATAAATTATTTTATCTTTGTATTTTTTTTATTTTAAATATTTAGGACATATTAAACCTATTTGCCTGCCAATATTCGATCATTTAAGATCAACAGTTTATTCTAATTACATTATTTCCGGTTGGGGAGCCACTGAAAATCGTAGGTTATATTTTGTCATATTATATAAAAATCTAATAATGAAAATTTTGTTTTGTTATGATTTAGGCAGTTTCTCGGATGTTCTTATGGTGGCTATTGTTGCAAGTGTAGAACGCTCACAATGCCAAATAGAATTGAAAAAGCATTATCTTCGTCTTCCGCTTACAGTGGGTCAAATATGTGCTGGCGGTGGTTCCAATAATGTTGATACATGTCGTGGTGACTCAGGTGGACCTTTAGGTTACAAAGATAATTATGATGGTAATCCTCGTTTTATACAATTTGGTGTTGTTAGTGTTGGTTTGGATAACTGTGGTTATGAAAGCCCTCCAACTACCTACACCAATATTTCACATTACTTACAATGGATTACTGATCACATGTGGTAACATTAGAACATTTCGATGTTATTAAGTTTTTTATATGAAATACTTTTAAAATTATCAAATTAAGGGGGAACTTTTACTAGTATACATAAAAATAAATAATAATTTTTGGAATTTTCTTTAAATCGCCAAATGAATTTTATTAAAATCTAAAAATTGACATAATCACAATATAAATTTGCCAAAATTGACACTTGTAAAGAAATTATGCGAAATCATAAAATTGTAATAATATACAGAAAAAAATCGCTCTAAGCCGAGTGAGATTTTTTCTTATCAATTTATAAATCAGTAATAAAATGTATATAGCATAACCTTAATTAATATCACTATGACAATTAATTAATATCAATATGACTCCTGAAAAAAGCGGATTTTTCAAAAGTATGCGTGGAACTATACAAAAAATATATATTTTTGTAAACTGGACTGGTTGCGACCTTCTTTCTGAAAATCCTCTTTAAGTGCGACTTTTTAAAATGCTCAGCGGTAACGCTGATTATAAAGTCACATATGGAATAAGATACTTAAAATAATCTCATTCTTAATGGGCATTTAAAAAGAGCATAAGTGAATGAGCTCAAAGCAAAATTTATGTTAAATAATTAAATGTAAACTTATTTTTATTTTAACTAACTTATTGTGTTTTAACTGTTTTCATTTAGAAATATATTTATGTAAGGATATTATCCTAGAAATAAAAAGAATGTTTTTTGACGAAAAATTTTTAATAAGATAAAAAGGAATTTTAATACTATCTCAGCAAAGAAAGAAAACACGAAATTATTTATTTATTTAATTTTAAATGATATAGTAATACATAATAATAAATAATAAATAGTATATGAGTAATTAATAGTATATGGCAACATAATTCGGTCATTTGGTGCAAGGATGTCATAACTAAGAAATGTAAGGAAAAGTGGAAGGAAACTATGATGAAGATTTTTTAGCTGACTCGTGTTTGCGAACATTATCTTCACACATTAGGAGTATCAAATATATTAAGATAATTACATAGTTTATTAATTATAGTTGGAAAATAAAGCGAATAGAGCTGCATCAGTTGTTTTCATTACAATGTTCTTACAAAAATGTGCAAAATTAATAACATTCAATGTTCAGGAAATTAAAGTATTGTGTATCTGTCTAAACAATTTTCTAGAGTTATCCTTATTTTGCAGCAATTGTTCAAATTTTTAAAGATCTTAATGACCACTACATTTAAAAATTGTTTGTGGTCATTTAAATCAAAAATTAAAATCACAACATTTTCTTAACGTAATAACTGGAAACGGTTGTTTTTTAAAATAATATTATTTCTAAGAATAGCTTAATCTAAGTTTTTGTTATTATTTTTTTTCTTTTATAAACAAACATTTCAAAGCCAATAGAAACGTTTCCATACCAAAAAAAAAAAAAATTATAATAATAATAGTAATATGATAAAAAACAAGTAAGAATGTTATATGTACAAATTTAAAAAAAATAATAATTCACTTGTCGATTATAATTGACGATGCGATTTATAAATAAATTGTTTATATAATTTTAATACTGAACCGATTAAATAAGAAATTCTCAGGACTATAGCAAATAGGCCATATATTATAAAAAATAATATATATATATATATATATATATATATAATATATAAATATATACAATATTATATATATATATATATAATAATATATATATATAATATATATTTTATTTTTTTTATCTTTGCGTTACATACGGATTGACAAAGTTTATATTTTTAAAAATTCTTAAACTAACATCACAATACTTCAACTGAGTCAACTTTCCTCAATCATAAACTATAAACAAATTTGAATTTTATTTAATGTTTCTGGAAGGTACAAAGAAGACATTAGCAAAATATTAATTCAAGTCAGACTAATTAGTAACTATTATTTTATATTTACTCATTAAATTATTTTGCTTAATTTTGAAATGCTGAATTTTTTTTAAACAATTAAAGAAAGTTTGTTTTGTATTTTATAGTTAAATGTGTTAAACTCAAACTAAAGTGTTTTGTAATAAAATATTTTTATAAAGTTTATTGTTAAAAATATCAGTTTAATTTACTATTTAAAGATTGTTCTTGAAATTAATATGAATTAGAGATTAATAAATAAGTCATCTTGTGTTATAGAAAGTGAAATCTATTAACAAATAAGTAATTTAAATGTTTAAATTGACAGTATTTATATCTTACATCACCGTAGGTGGTTGGAGTACTATGTGTTTGTTCATAATCAGAATCGCTTTCTAAGTTGATTTTACAATGTCCGTCCGACCGCCCGTCCGTCTGGCTGGCTGTCCATGTATATTTTATGAACAAAGTGAAGGCCATTATTCCATATATCTTGATGAAACTTGACATGTGGCACTATTTTGACTCAAGGACGGTGCCTATTAAAATTGGTGATGATTAGTCCATTATTTCCTATACAAGTGACCTTTCAGAATAAGGTTTAAAGGTTATAAAAGACCTAAATATAAAGCGATTTTAATGAATTTGGCACAATTATTAGTTAGTATATTTAAATTTGTTAGTATAATGTATAGCACACTAAATCATAAATCCGAAAAAACCATGTAGTGTATGGTATTACATAGTCCGACTATAAGATAATTCAATATTTTTCTTGTTTTAAATTAATTTATAGCGTTTTGAAATTATTTAGTATAAATTATGTTTAACATAAAAAATTCTTGGTTATTCTTCTTAATGTTAATTACAATAATTGCTCAAGCAAAATCTAGTAAGTATTTAATCCAAAAATTATAAACATTTTTTAATAATAACAGAATGTCATTTAAGAATATGGATCATTATGTTGGACGCCAAATCAAAAATCTGGATTCTGTACGCCAATCAAGTCTTGCAAAACAATTTTTGAAATTCTATTGCAAATCGAAAAAATGGAGGCACTATTTCGGAAGAAAATAGATTAAAATTAACTAAATTTCACTGTGGCACATTTAAAAATATTCCTCATGTTTGTTGTCCAAAAGAAGATATACAATTTAATGTTGATGGTTTAAATATTTTAAAACGAAATGCATGTGGTCTCTATACGATAAATACAATTGCAAATGGTCAAGATGCCGCACCATTTCAATTTCCCTGGATGGCATTATTAAAATATAAGGATGTGAATTATCCCTTTAAATGTGGTGGGACTTTAATCAGTGATAGTAAGTTTTGCAGAAAGTTTTAAAACCAGTTTTTATTTTTAGATTTTTTTAGAATATATTTTAACGGCTGCTCATTGTATTAAAGGAAGAGAACATTTACTGTAAGTATTAAATATTTAAAATAATATTTAATAAGTAATTTATTAGTATTTTAGTGCAGAAGTTCGCTTAGGAGAATATCAAATAAGCACTACAGAGGATTGTACAAATTCCACGCGCAAGAAGCAATGTGCACCACCGGTGGAAGATGTTGGTATTGAAGAAATGATAATACATGAAGATTTTCAAAATGTTTACAACGATATAGCGCTAATAAGACTAAATCGAAAAATTGAATTTCAAAGTAAGATCAAATATGAGAAATTTTCGAAAATTTAAAATTACATTTTTACTCATTTTTCACAAAAAAAAATTATTTTCCACTAAAGATTGCCTTTTTAATTAAAAACTACATTATTTATTAAAAATTGCATTTTTTTCACCTAAAAATTTTCTTATTGAAAAATTGCATTTTGTTACTAAAAAATTGCATTAAAAAAAATTCTGTATAAATTGAATTCAGTTAAAATAACATTCTTAAGAAAAAAAATTTTCACTAATCTTTCAACAAATATTGATTTTTTACGAAGAATTTGATTTTTAACCAAAAATTAAATTTGCTACTTAAAACTGAATTTTTCACTTTAATTTTCCAGAAAACCAAATCTTTCTGTAATAATTAAATTTTTCACTAAAATTGTCTTCATCACTAAAAATTACACTTTTCAAGAAAGGAAAAGAAATCCGATAAATTACATTTTGAATTTCAAAATTTACATTTTGCAATAAAAATTAATTTTTCACGAAAAATTTAAGTTTTCCTTAAAAATTGCATTTTCCACTAAATATTCCCATAAATGAAATTTTGCACTTAGCATTGCAATTTTTCGCTACAATTTACATTTTTCAAAAATAAAAATATAAATAAATTTTGTATAAAGAATTACAGTTTTAACAAAAAATGAATTTAAAGTTGAAATTAAAATTTTACCTTTAAATATGAGGATTTTCACGCAAAAAAATATTTTTTATTGGACCTGCCTATAATTCATCTTTATTTCTTTAAGCTTACTTATAGTCTCGCAAACATTTTCAATGATACAGTAAAACAAAATTACAGGGAACTTATCAAACATTTTGTTTTCGGACAAAATAAAATCATTTGGTTTCCAAAAATTGGACTTAATCTCTGAAGAAAGCAATATTTTATATATACCAAAAATTTGTTTTCCATTTTTAGGACATATTAAACCAATTTGTCTACCCATCTATGAACATTTAAGATCAAAAGAGATTTATAACTATATAGTAACAGGATGGGGTAAAACAGAAGAAGGTTTGAAATTCTTAATTTTCTATTAATTGATGACTCATTAAATTTCAAATATTATTAGGAAAATCTTCCGATATTTTAAGGACTGCCATATTACCCAAAGTAAATCTTACAGAGTGCGAACAAAAGCTTCGAAAATATAATTTACGTTATCCGTTAAATGAAGGTCATATTTGTGCCGGTGGTGTAAATTTGGTTGATACATGTCAGGGTGATTCTGGAGGCCCTTTAGGTTATCGAGATATATACGAAGAAAATCCACGTTTTATACAATTTGGAATTGTTTCACTTGGTCTGTATAGATGTGGTGTTGAAAATGTACCTGGTATATATACAAATATTTCACACTATATTCAATGGATAACAGATCATTTAACGGAGATGTCTGTGGGGGTAATAAATCAAGGTATATATTAAAGTATATTTCTTAAATTATTTTTATTTAGCTGAACAGCTAAACGCTTTAATTTGAATATAATTAAAACAATTTATTGTACTTACAGGTTAATATTAGTGATGATAAAAAGTTTACTATATATTGGGTTGAGATTAAAATTGTTCACATTTTCAATTATGGACCAATAGTTGTATTCTTATTAAAGCATTATAATTATATATAATAAAAAATATATGACTAATCTTGTTCAAATCCGAAGAAAAACTTCATTTTAAACTTAAAGTGAATTATTCGCTAAAATTAAATTTTTCGCTAAAAATTGCATTTTTCACCAAAAATTAAATTTTTTACAAACATTAAATTTAAAAATAATTTTTAATGAAAAATGTTTCACTATAAATCTAATTTTTCACTAGAAAAGTGCATTTCTCAATATTAATGGAATTTGCTAAAAAACTATTATTTTTTTAATTTAATTTTAAATAAAAATTAAATTTTCAATAAAAATTTACTTTTTACTAAAAATGATTTTTTTAATATAAATTAAATTTGCATTAAAAGTTGCATTTACGTTAAAATTGTAAATAGTACATGCGTTACCTATAATGAGTTCCTACAGATTAGGGAATTAAAACGGAAATATAGCAGCAGTGTTGCCAAATTAAGCTTTTTTTCAGTCTCGTTTAGCAGCCGAAAATTAAATTTTGTCATTAAGCACTTTACACTTAGCCATTTCTGGAATGGCTAAATAGACACATCAAAGAGTCCATAAAGCAATCAAAAGCGAAGTATCTCATCAAATTTTGGTTAAATGTATATACCATTTTCTGTAACTAGCGGTAAATCAGTCTCTACAGGATTTTTTTAAATAATTTTAGAATAAAATTCGTTCTATCAATTCCAGAATTTTCGATAAATAAGACGAGCTAATATAATTTTATAATGACGAAGTGTATGAAGACTGATATTTTCGATTATATTTAAAGAATTTGATTTTATAGATGATTTTATTTTTTTACCCTTTACCACCACAAGTGGTGAAAAGGGTATAATAACTTTGTCATTCGTATGTAACGCTAAGAAGGAATATAAATATTATTTTATTAAATATCAAATTCTGACTCGATTTAGCTATGTCCGTCTGTCTGTTGTTGGCACTTCCACATCCACAACAATTGACAGATTTCAATGAAATTTGTCCTGAGTATTTGTTTTTGTCCTGAGAAGATTTTTGCTTAAACCAGAAAAATTGGTTTTGTATATTAAATTATATAGATCCATATCCGAGACATCCTCTAAATTTAAGAGAAGATACACCCGTAGAATTTTCAGTTATAAATTGTTAAATTGCAATGAACTTTTGAAGTGGAATTAAGCTATCTGTACCTCATAACTATTCCAAAAATGATCAAAATCGGTTCAGTAGAAAAAAGTTATAGCCATAAACAAAAGTTATTTTATGGCTCATTAAGGTAACTTCGTTGTATTAAAAAAAATCCATAAATTGTATGCGTTTGTGAGTGTATATGTGGCTGTGTATATACGAAACATAACGTATTTACTATTCATATCGTTTTACTATTTATGAACGAATTTAGAATTGCTACTTGCTTAAAAATATGAATTTATTTATAAAAAATAATAATATTTTTTTGTTCAAATAGTTCAATTCTCATAGTCTCTTTTCAACAAATGTGTTTTATCACACTCTTAAATGAAATAAATTTATTGCTTTTGATTTTGATTTTATTTTTAAATTTTGTGTCAATTTTCATTATATGTTAGGCAGTATTTTATAGGGAATTAGCCTCTTTTGCTTCTCAAGAATAGCAGTCATTAATTTATTCCGAAATATTATAAAAATCAAATCATGCACTTATTGTTCATTAATATGTTTATTGATCTCAGAAATATCAGAAGCTTGACAAAAATACTGAATATTGTATTTCGATGTGGCCCAAAATATCAAGTATAAACCAAATATAAAGGAAATCAGTATTTGTTCTCATGTTTTACATATTGTAAGTCTACTAAAGAAATAAAATCAATTAAGTGCACAAGATCATTACAAAATGCTTCATAATATTTAAATAATATATATAAACCGCTATGAAACATATTTATTTAGAATATGTCTGCTATAAGAAATTATCATCACCATTTTTAATAGGTGCCATTTTCATCCACCTGCGACCTGTAAAATCAACTAAAGAAGTCGATCAGTATATTTTAAGATGGATAACAAACTTCTGCAAAAATGCATAATAACCCAATTAACTGTGGTGGTATAGCGTACAAAAAGCTAAAAAAACAAACGTTTCCAATTTTTCTAATTTAGTATATGTACACATAAACTCATTGAATTTATGTCTACATATTTATTGTAGCAATTTTATAAATATTTCTAAGAAAAGCTTAATATTTTTTATCAAACTCATATTTGGTACTCATTTCACAATCGAAGGGATGGATCCCTTATATAAGTATTGAAATTTCCCAAAACTTGAAAAAATATGTAAATATTCTTGGTACCTATATTAAGCTTTTAATTTGATTTTATCAGGGAACTAAATTAGTTAAAAATGAAAAATAATAATAAAAATTAAGAGTCAACGTTCCCACCCACTCACTCGTTATAACAGAAACTTTTGATAACAAATTCAAACAATTCAAAAAATTGTCGGGTGATCGTGGGGAATGCCCCACAAATTTTAAAATTTTTGTAAATAAATTATTAGACATTTTGTTATAAATAAAAAAACATATTTTGTATTTCAAGATCGTTTGGTGTAAAAAGTACTTGAAACATTTTAAAAAAGTATATAAAAATACAATTATATATAAAAGGACTTATTAAAAAAGTAAACTTTCTTCTCAGTAAAACACTTTGAAATTTTTAAGAATTTGAATAAAAAAATCGCTTCCAAAACTTAATAAAAAAAGATGTTAATTGCAACTTGTTTAATTTACTTTAAATTTCAATTTAATTAATTTTTTTTACATATTTTTTCAGAGAATACTACAGAATTATTCTATAAATAAAATTTGAAAACGCTTTATGTCAAAAATATAATATCAACATGTTCTGGTTGATTATTTTATTATCAGTGGTGACTCATGTAAATTCCAGTAAGTATTCACAAAAACATTCAATTCTGTAAAACTTAACAAAAATGTTTTTTATTAAGAATATGGCTCTTCATGTCTCACCCCAAACCAACAAGCTGGATTCTGCATGCCGGTAAAATCATGTAAACCTATTTATGATATTTTAAAGAAATTGGAGGAAAATAGAAAAACAATTTCAAAATACCATAAATCAGAATTGGCAAAATATCATTGTGGTACATTTGAAAATGATCCACATGTTTGCTGTCTAGAAAATGAAATACAACTAAATGTTGAAGGTTTAAATATTTTAAAAAGTAATACATGTGGTGATTTTCAAATGAAAATTTCTAATGGTCCAAATGCAGATTTATTCCAATTTCCTTGGGTGGCTTTAATAATATATGAGGATAATTTTAAATGTGGCGGAACTTTAATAAGTGATAGTAAGTTATGAAATAATTAATTAGATAATAATTGGTAATTGTTCCCTGTTTTTTTAAGAATATGTTTTAACAGCGGCCCATTGTGTTAAGGGGAGAGAACATTTAATGTAAATATAGCATTATTTAAAAAATTGTTTTATAAATTAATTCTTTTTTGCAGTGAAATAGTTCGTTTAGGGGAATATCAAATTAATAACTCCATCGATTGCAGTGCAAGAGGGACACAATGTTCTCCACCTGTAGAAGATGTTGGCATTGAAAAAGTAATTATACATGAAAATTATCAAAATATTTACAACGATATAGCTTTAATAAGACTGAATCGGAAGGTAGAATTTACACGTAAGTATACAAACTCCATACAAGGAATTAAAAAAAGAGTAAGTGGTAAGAATGCATAGCCGAATTGCTATCTGTCTCTATAATATCCTTATAAATTTATGTATGAAGTTCTAAAAATATTAAGACACATACGAAATTTCATATATACGTGTATAGAGAGGCATACTTTTTATTATATGGAGTGATTTACAAAAAATATATATATTTTTATCACTAGTGATGAAATTTTAGACCTTTTTCGGAAACCGTTTCATTAACGTTTTTATTGTGCTTTCGGTTACTGTGCTCGAATGTCTATCTCTGTTTAAAATCTAACACAATTTGGACCCCTTTTTATCACTCTACTGCCCTCAACTCTTAACAGTTTTGAGGATTTGCCTCTCTTGATGCAAATGTAACATTATTTTTTTTGTACCACTCAAGGGCTTGTTTAACATAGTGACAGGATACGAAATCAGTCCAAAAATAAGTGGACCCATTATGAAGACTTATGAATGGAAGCAGCCCTTTTTGTAAATTTTTTTTATGTAAAATTCTGAATTTATAGAGCCTATTGAAACAAATGTAAAGGCACATAACATTTTTGATCAGGCAAAAAACAAAAATTTTGCGAATAAATTTTCCAAGTTAAATAAAATTGGAAACAGTTTGACGGCAGACTTGAATGTTTAACCAACTTTTTGTAGGACCAAGTTCTAGTTAAAGTTTGTTTTAATCCAATCAATATTTTCGAAAAACTGACAAACGATTTTTGTCTGAATTTCAAGGTTGTCTCAGATATCGGTCTTTGTGACTGTACCGATTTTGCTAGTTTTAAATAACACACTGCTTAGGACAATAGCAAACAATATGTCTAAATTTAACTGAATTCAGATAACTATTGTGAGCAGATATAAATAGATCTTTCGCTCAGAATGTCAAAAATATTATAAATTAAACATAAATTCTGCTGTTTTGTTCAGAATTTTATACTTTTTTAATCTATTATTTTTATTGAATTTATTTCGACTTTCATGTCAAGAACTTGTTTTGACAAATATATTATTTATCTTTAATATTTTTATTTTTAAATGTCAAAACAACAATCAATCCTGTTCTCGATCAATTAAAATGTTTATAAAGTTAATACATAAAAGTCAATGACATGTATCTTATTATTTTTAGGTCATATAAAACCAATTTGTCTTCCGATTTATAAACATTTAAGATCTAAGGAACTAAACCATTATATTTTAACCGGATGGGGTATAACAGAAAAAAGTAAGTAATTTTCATATTGAACACATTTAATTTTCAAATTATTTTCTTTCCTCAGATATATCTTCCGAAATTTTAAAAACATCTTTGATTTACAAAATGAATCAATTGGAATGTGAAAAAAAGTTCCAAAAATATAATTTACATTACTCCCTAAATGAAGAACATATTTGTACAAGTAGCGGAAATTCGGATTACTCATGTCATGGAGATTCTGGAGGAGCTATAGGTGGTAGTGATTTATACGAAGGTAGCCAACGTTTTATACAATATGGTATTCTATCAATTGCTCCAGATATATGTGATATTGAAAATGTACCATACATTAATACTAAGGTCTCACATTATATTCAGTGGATAACAGATAATTTGAAAAATACGTCTACAAAAGTTTCACATCAACACAGAAGTAAAAATATTATTCAAATATTAAATATGCAACTAATAAAATTTATTTCAGTACCTTGTGCTACACCGTCACTAAAGAATGGTTTTTGTGTCCCTTATAATGAGTGTCCATTTGTTATTGAATTACAACAAAATTATTCTAGTTATGAAGCAATTCCTAAATATTATATAGATGGTATAATAAAATCACGGTGTTCCCAAGAAAATGAACCGGTAATATTTTATATTCCAAGTTTTAAAAAATTTGGGTTATAAAATATCATTTTTGTATTTTTTTATATTTAGATACGATTATGTTGCGAATTTCGAAATAATTTTAAATCACAACCACCATCATCAACTGAAATTCCAAGAACTAAGCCTAAAATACATCATTCTAAATTATTAGATTTTAGAAATGAAACGAAATTACATTCTCAAAATAAATCTGAACGTATGTAATGTTTCTAAGAAATTAAAGTTAACGTGGATCTATATTAAAAGCTTTTGATTGATATTACAAACAATTTTTTTCAGAAATATTCTGTATTACACCATCGCAAGAAAGTGGTATATGTGTTCCATATAAGGAATGTTCATTTCTCAAAGAATTGGTAGAAACTTTTAAGAGTATTGCAGCAATTCCCGAATATTATACAAATTTTGTAAAACAATCAAAATGCTCCAAAGATAACGAACCGGTAAGTATTCAAAACCGAAAAGCGATTAAACCAGTTAGGATTTTTACAATATTTGTCAGTCTTCGTTTTTCCGTACAAATTAGGTTTTTTTTAAATACTACGTATTTTGCGAACTTATGTAAAACATTTCGATAAATAGAAAAAAATATCTATTGCAGTAAAGTCTAATAATAAGGCTGATTTAGCCGATGTCAGCCTTTATTCCTAATTCTAAAGCACTTTGAAGCGTCAACAATAATGAAACCATTTTTAAAGTACTAAAACCACCCAATGGGTTTTTTAAACGTCATTTTTCGGTTTAACTGTTTAAAATATACTTCTTACTATTTAAGTAAACTATATCCTTAATAAATATTTTTTAGATACGAATTTGTTGTAAGTTATATTATATCAATAATAAGTCAAGGACAGCAACAACAGATGTACCACGCGATAATTGGATTTCCGCTTCAGAAAGACCCGTTCATCAATTGGACAAATATTGCCAACTTAACAACAGTTGCATCAATCGAGGAAAAACTTACCACATGAGCATTGCAACAACAAACATTGCAGCTATTAACAAAACAAAATTAATTGATGATCTTGAGTATGATAAAGATTTCATTTCGCAATTGAATACACAGGGCATGTATTGATTCTTTCGGATTAAAACTGACTTATAAATATAAACACTTCATAAATTTAAGCTGTTCTGTCTTTTTATAGGTTTACAAATTCTTAAAGCATTGAAATGTGGTAATTCAGGTGGTGATCGTGTGGCCGGTGGTAATGAAACTAATTTGGCGGAATTCCCATGGATGGCATTATTGCGCTGCAATACATCAATAAATGAATTTAATTGTGGTGGATCTTTAATATCAAATCGTTATGTGCTTACAGCAACACACTGTGTTAACAATGATGTATATCCCATGTAAAAAATTTATCATAATATAAAAAAGTACTTAAATTAAATCAATTTCAATTATTTCCAGAGTAAGTGTACGTTTGGGTGAACATGATATTAAAACAAACCCAGATTGTCGACAAATAGGCAAGAAATTTATATGTAATCCAGTCGTTGAAGACTATGGTATAGAAAAAATAATTATCCATCCGAAATATAATGGAAAAAAACATATTAACGATATTGCATTGATTAAACTGGATCGTAATGTAGTGTTTAAGAGTAAGAATTTTATTCCTAAAATATAGAATATAATTTCAAATTACAAAATTTGTTTAGATCATATAAAACCTGTGTGTTTACCCATAACGACACAATCTTTTGAAATGGAATCAACTACTTTTACAATTGCTGGTTGGGGAATTACCGAAACTAGTAAGTATTTTTTTTTCTTTATGAATAGTGTAGAGGTTTTGAGTATAATTTAAAATTTATTTTCAATTTTCAGGTTCAAAATCATCAGTACTGTTAAAAGCAGAGGTTTTAGCTTATTCTCGTTCAGTATGTCAAGCTGTATTTTCAAATATGATTAAACTTAATGAAAAACATATTTGTGCAGGTGGTTTACAAACACGTCGTAGCACCTGTAGAGGAGATAGTGGTGGTCCACTTGTGGCTTTTAATAGCTATTCGGAAACTAAACGTTTTATACAATATGGTATTATAGCTCATGGAGGAGATGCTTGCAATCTTCGACAAGGCTTTCCTGGCATTTATACAAATGTTTTAACATTTTTACCATGGATCACTAATAATATTATTGATTAATAAATTGTAAGAAATTGTAAATTGTAAGAATGGTTTATAAAAAGATTCCTAGAGAACAAAATTATATGAATTATCAATTTTAATTATGTTTTTTATATAGAATGAATATTTTCTTATATAGAATATTAGATACAACTTCATGTGAAATTTTTTAAACCTGTTTATTTTTTAACAAGAGATTGAGTACAATTTATTGTAAGATAATTTTTAACAAAATACATTTGGAAGTTATCACTTAATCTAAAATAAAAACGTTTCGCTGTCAAATCAAGTTATGTTAGTTTAAAAGTACCTTATACCTGTTTAATACAAATAGCTGTGTTAAAACAAGAT
The DNA here is from genome assembly GCA_004302925.2 of Cochliomyia hominivorax. Lineage (NCBI taxonomy): Eukaryota > Metazoa > Arthropoda > Insecta > Diptera > Calliphoridae > Cochliomyia > Cochliomyia hominivorax. The sequence continues at coordinate 105,226,401 of PYHX02000467.1, forward strand.
TGGACAATTACAAGCGGAAAACAGTATCTCATATATATATTTTGCTTCTTGAGAAAATATTCGAATACTATCATATTGATAGTTCCTATGATTTTTAACCATTTGCTTCTAATAAAAATGAGTGAAGAATAAGTAGGAATGCTATATTCGACTGTGCTGAATCTTCAATACCCTCCACCACAAATTGGTGTGAAATAAATTCGTTATGCTTTGTAAATACATACATACATTCATACATACATACATACATACATACATACATACATACATACATACATACATACCTACATACACTTACACAGGAACACTTTAAGTGCATACAAAGAGAAAATAAAACTATTTAGGAAATATAATTGAATATAATTGAAAAAGAGCTCGAAACTTCACCGTAAAAAAATGCTAAAATGTTAAAAAAAAAGAGATGTACCTTCTTCCCCGTATTGTATGTCGAGCTAATTCTGGTGTTGGAGTTTCCAGACAAAATCCGCAGATGAGCAAGGTGGATATAAACAGACGGGCGTGTTTTGACATGAAGGAGGAAGTAAGTCTTTGCAAGAAAAACAGTTTCAGTCGATTGTTAAACATGGTGGGTGCTGGTGTTATAGTATGAGGTTGGTATGTTGACGGTAATGTAATGGATAAAAAATTTATTTGAATATACTTAACATTAAATTGCATAAAAAAGGTCCCAGATTCGGTACAACCGGAAATGTTAGTACCTTCTATGCAGAAACGTTTGCAAGAAATTATTAAAAGTAATGGCAAACATATCTAATGTTTAATTATAAAAGTTAATTAACTTAACCTCGCGAAGGATTTTGTCCTGTATTAAATGTATTGTATATTCTTACAGTTGATCGAGCCTAATAAGTATTATCTACGAAAAATTATGGAACGACCGTCTTACAATTAGATTTGCTCAGTTCTGCTTAAGATTTCAATACATTGTTATGATACTAACATTTGTGTATTTTAAAACGAGTTTTTCTGGAAGGAAGGGGTTATATGAGAGCTGGGGAAACTTGTGGACTGACCCTCACAAGATTTCAAACATCGCTTCGTTTTTATCTTTGTCTTATTTAAACCAAATATATACACAATGCCAACGTATATGTATGATTTTAGCGCGGAATAGATATTATATTCGAGCTTGAGAAATAAAAGAAAAGAATGAAATAACTACAAATATTTGGGCGATCATAACTAATTTCAAAAAGCTTCCTTCTTATTTATATATTTATAGACATTTTCAAAACTACTACCTGTACTTTGATTACAAAATTTAAATGGACTCTGGAATTAAATTTGAGTCGAACGATATACTTAAAAGTAATGTTTTTTACGATATAAGAAGCGTCCGCTGACGAAACTTTCTTAGATCATAAAACTGTTTATTTGTTATAAACTTCTGGTTTTTAATCGAATGACCGATATATGAATATTTATTAAAAGTGAATTATATAACTATAACATTAAAAAGTTGTAACATCCCCAGATATAAATGGTAATAATTTTTAAAACAGAAGCCGAGTCCCATAAACAATTTTGGAAAAAATATTACATTTAATAAAACCTAAAAATTATTATTATAAATCAAAAAATAAGGATTTTAAGAAATATAAAAGACATTTTTTCCATCAAGCAAAATATATAGATGAGGTACTATGTGTTTGATAGTCATTCACCTGTTTCTTGTATTTAATATTTTTGTTATTTCATTGAGGGAAAAAAAGAATTCTTGTCGCAATGAATCATTTATAATTACATACACACTAAAATACATATGTATAGAGATTCAAGATTAATTTAAAATTCTTATTATACGTCACAAATAACTTGTTTTTCAATAACTATTTCAACAATGAATGCAAACATTAAGAAAAAAATTATCATCAAGATCAATTTAGCAACATTACCTTTATACAAAGCATATATAGATTATAGAATATCTAAAGAACTATAACAACGGGAAATTTGGTCGCAATCACTTTCTCAAGGAACTGTTTAAGTGGACAAAATGTAGGACTAATAGGAGGGAGGTACCCCCACATAAAGCAAACATTTATTATCGAATATCTAAAGAACTATAAAAACGAGAGTTCTTAAATTTAGTTCCAATCACTTCCCCAATAAATTGTTTTACTGTACAAAGGTACTATGGATAGGACCAGGGGGAGAGGTTGCCCTGATAAAAAATAAATAATAGTTATGGAATATCTGAAGTACTATCGAAGTAATTAAATAATACTAATTACTTTCGCAAGTAGTCGAAATTGTAGAAACTGGACAAAATGTAGGATGGTTACTATCAAAGAGGGAGTAGCCTCCATGCAATGCAATTACTAAATATCTAGGACTGAGGAGAATTTTTGTGCAACAAAACGCACCGGATAAACGCTAGTTACAATTAAAATGTTAACGAGATTAAAGACAATGTCTAACAGATCACATTTACAATAATCCTTACTGCAACTAATAAAATATATAATATAAACTATTAATGAACAATTCATTTGCCCGCCATAGTGCGTATTATTAGTATGACTTATAAATTTAATTTTCTATCTACAAAAAATTATAAAACCGCAATATTTTATTTAAATCGGAATAGTATGTATTATTGCATTTTCCTTAAATAGACTCATAATTATGCTTGTATTAATATATTTTTGGTAGTTTATTTGTGAAATTTTATAGATCTCTCATCCCATCTGTGAATTTTTTTAAATAAATGAAAATTTAAATTAGTTTTATCTTTCAAAAATCGATAAAAAAATTCCTATAAATTCACTCTTTCTAGAGTCTGATAAAAATAATTTAAAAAAAAATTCATTCATAAAAAAAATCAATGCATTTGGGAGAACACTGTGAATTACAGAGTATATAGATAGAATCAAGTTTAAGCACGCTTACAATTAAAGAGAAATGAAAAGCCGGTTTATTGTACTAAAAAAATGTATAAAGATCATTTACATTAAAATTTTTTGTAGATATAAACAAATAATTTAATAAAAACTGTGCACAAAACTGATGCTAATAAACAGTTGAGAAGAAGACGTGCTTGAAAAATCATCTACTTGTATAAAAAATAAATTTGAACTTGACAAAGTTGCGGTAAAAAATAATTATTGAAAATAAAATGAAATATTTTTATAAAAATGCATTTAAATTATTAAATGCAATTATTATTGTAGCTGTTATTAGTGGACGTAGGTTACATTTTTATAAATAGATAAATAACAAAAATTCAGTTAATAAATCATATTTCTATTGAAATTAACAGAACAATCTTGTATTACACCAGACTCAAAAAATGGTTTTTGTGTTCCATATAAGGATTGTCCGTTTGCTAATGAATTGATACAAAAATATGGAAATACTGCAGGAATCCCAAAATATTATTTAGATATAATATTTCAATCAAAATGTTCTAGGGATAACGAACCCGTAAGTGTTATTATTAAAGTTTATTATTTGTAAATAAGTTTATTTTAATCTATGTGTTGGAAAAATATTTAGATACGACTATGTTGTGAAATACGTAATAGAGTAAGTACAACGCCATCCTCATCAGCACTGACAGATCCTAGACAGACGGAGGATCTTGACTATAACAGAGATTTTAATTCACAATTTAATTCTCAAGGTATGTTGAAGAAAATATATAAAATTTATTTAAAAACGTAAAAGTTTTGAAAATCCAGATAATAATCGTTATATCGTATATTCTATTCGAAAGCTAAGCAAAATTTGAAATACCAAAGGTGATTTCAAAAATATATATGTATTTTTCAAAATCCACCGATCGCCAAGTTTAGTTCTACAAAAGAAATATTTTATCAAATTTAAATTTGTAGTCTGATTTTTAAAAAATAATAATTTATTATAGGCTTCAATATTCTCGATGAACTAAGCTGCGGTAAATCTGGAGGAGATCGTGTGGCTGGTGGTAATGAAACTTCATTAGCAGAATTGCCGTGGATGGCATTATTGCGTTATGATGCACCTGGAGATGAGTTTAAATGTGGTGGTTCTTTAATAACTAATCGTTATATATTAACAGCAACCCACTGTGTTAACAACAATATATATCCAGTGTAAGTAACAACTTTTTAAATGGGGATAAAAACGCTTAAATATTATAATTTGTGTCAATATTTATAGAATTGGTGCACGTTTAGGTGAACATGATATAGCAACAGATCCCGATTGTAGACAATTGGGACGAAAGAAAGTATGTAATCCAAAAGTTGAAGATTTTGGTGTAGAAAAAATAATCACTCATCCCCGATACAATGAAAGAAAACGTATAAATGATATTGCTTTAGTAAAGCTGGATCGTAACGTGGATTTTAAAAGTAAATTAATGATTTTCTTAAAATACTAGTATCATTTATTAATTATTTGGAATGTCTATTTCAGAACATATAAAACCAGTGTGTTTGCCTATAACTAAACCTTCCTACGAAATCACCACTAATACTTTTGTTATAGCTGGTTGGGGAGCAACCGAAAATTGTAAGTATTTAAATTAATATAAACTAAAATGTGTCTAAATGAAATTTTTATTATTCAGCTACCAGATCCTCAGTGCTCTTGAAAGCACAGGTTTCAGGTCAATCACGTTCTGTATGCCAAAATGTGTTTTCAAAACTTGCTTTGGATATAAATTTAAAACACATATGTGCTGGTGATTTAATAACCGGTCGTGACAGTTGCAGGGGAGATAGTGGAGGTCCTTTAATAGCATTCCATACTTATAGAACTGTAAAACAATATATACAATATGGTATAGTGGCATCGGGTGGTATAGCCTGTAGCCTTGAACAAGGTTTTCCTGGTATATATACAAATGTTTTAACATATTTACCTTGGATAACACATAATATTGTTAATTGAGTTTTGCAGGTTTAAAATTATGATTAGTTAAAGTTTTGAGCAAAATTATTTATGTAGAAATAAGTTGATATGTTTAGTATTAAACTAATTATATTATATTTACACAAAAATAGTATTTTAATATATTATTTTACAACTATTTTATTCACTAAATTTGTATCTAGTTTATTAATATTATTAAAAGCATAATTTCCAAAATTATGAAATGAAAAACCTAAACGCATCTCTATAAGTATGATTTTTTATTTAATAAGAATATAATAGAATAGATTTTATCACCCGACCTAGTCACGTTTTGTAATACAAAACAATACAACCAAGATGTCATCAATTTACATACATATATACATACGTATATTTATTTGACATAAATATTTAATATTGATTATTTATTTATTTATTGAAAACAACAAATGATTGACTTATAATTCAGTCTAGTTTTTAGTAAGAACCAATGATAACTACGAACAACATGAACCGGAAAGAAAAATTAAAACAAATTCCCAAAATGTAAGTCTGTAATATGAAAACACAAACAAAAAATATGGAATAAAATCTAAAAAAAAAAACAAATAATTGAATATATAAATTTTAATATAAGATTATTTTACATAACTTTCGTGGGAGTATCTGTTCCTTATTATATACAAATTTCTAAAGGTTTATATAATAATTTCTTTGCCACAAACATTACTTTCAATTTGGATACATTATTGTAAGTTGTTAGAAAAATTTACTTAAAATTCCACAAAAAATAATAATAATTTATTTAATTTAGCCTTAATTGGAATACTTCTTTTCCGGCCGTAACTATATGTGAACTTTATAATGGTGAAAAAATATGGGATTTAAGTGAAATATATTTGGGTGCAGAACATGATGTACGTTTAGATGATGTGGTGGGTGAAATAGTATATTTTCATGGTAGTTGCACCTCATGTGATAACTGTGAAAATCAAAATTTAACTTGTCCTCAAAATTTTACTCAATTAATGAAAATGGTAAATAGAAATTATTATGTTTACAAACAATTTTAAAACAATCAATAAAATTAACATTCCTATTAGTTTCGTACAAATTGTAGTGATTTAATTATAAATTGTAAATATAAAAATCATTTTTTTGATTGTTGTGATGAATTTTTTCCAATACATACGGAATATGGTACATGTTTTGCATTCAATTCCAATCAAGCGAGGTTAGTTAAAACGAATTCTAAGTATTTATAACATTAAATTATTTTCTTGCTATATATTTCAACTTAAAGAAAAAAATATGATGTTGAATATGCTAGTAATCGTATGGTGGGTGTTGGTTACCTTACTTTTGAGGTTACTGCCGATATTCAATTGCATGTTCATTCACCCGTTGAAATACCATATCAAAGTGCTGATGGCATGATAAGAGAAACCGTATTAGTTGGCACGAATAAAGAAATTGTTATCAATGCGATGGAAGTTTTTAATCATCCAAATTTGTATAAAATCAATTATGACGAAAGAAGATGTCGTTTTTTGCACGAACTAACAGTTTTGGGTCAACAATTAAAATTATATGAATTTTATAGTTTTTCAACGTGTGTAGTTGAATGCGTTTTTGCATTACATTTAAAATTTTGTAATTGTAGTAGTCATTTTTTAGTTAAAGAAGGTAGGTTGGTTTAAATAATCATTTTTATATGATTTAATTAAAAAATTCTTTATATTTTTTCATCTTCTAAGATTCACCATTTCAAATGTGTGATTATGAAGGTTTGTTATGTTTAACGGATTACTATTATGATATAACAGAAGAACGTAGACAATGTGATTGTATGAGTCCCTGTGATGAACCTGAATATAATATAATTTACAATTCTGCAGATGAGTATGATCTTATATGATAACAATAAAAATTTAATACATATAATGTATTTATGTATGTATATATGTTATTTCATTTTTAGTATGAAAATGAATTGGGATGTAACAAAAATTAAAATATCTCTTGCGGAACTGCCCACAACGCGTTATGTGAGAAGAGTTAATAAAACAAATCTAGATTTAATGAGTAAGTAGAATAATTAACTGTCTCCCACAAACAAATTTATGTTATTTTTAGTTAAATCTAATATTTTATTAAAATTAAAACGCGTACAATTAGGTACAAATGTTAATTCTAAAATATTATTGCAAAATATGTTTCTAAAAAGACTTGTCATTTTGTGAGTCTTACAAATAAATGATTTTTAAAACTGAAATATCATTTAAGTCATTTTGGGGATTTTTAAATGCTTAGAAATCCCAGATTGAAAAAGAAAAATAAATCACATATATGATTTACTGAAAATATAACAGTAATAAAATAATCAAGTTATTAACACTTAATTTATTATAGTTAAGTGAATATTATATTTGAATAATATACAAATTTGATATTTTTTGAAAACATATATATTTTTTTAAATAGTGAATTTTTGAGTAAAAATTTAATTTTAAATGATTTTTTTGTAATATAAGAATTTTCATTTAAAATTTTTATTCTTAGTGAAATTTCGAATTTTTTGTGAAAATTTGAATTTTAAATGAAAAACTTGAATTTTTAAGAAAAATGTGGATTTCAATTGAAATTTTTTTTATGAAAATTTCAATTTTTACGGAAAATTTAATATTTTTTGTAAATTTTGTAAAAATTTGGATTTTTTGTAAAAAATTTAAATTTAGAAATCTAGAGTTTAACTAATAAAAACATATATCGTGTAATGACCTTTATATGAAGTGAAGTAAAGATAATGGTTCCTTATCAAAATAAACATTTCTAACAATCTTCATCAAATAATCTTTGCTTTGTATAATGCCCTAAATGAGTGAGTTTTTCGGTATTGTATTTTAAAAAATGTGTTTTGTTTTACACAAATTTTTCCTTTAATTTCTGAATATGTCAAAATTATATATCTATATCTCGTTATATATAGATATATTGAATATACAAAAATGAAGCTGAATATGATGTGAAAAGTTTGAAAGTGATTTTTATTAAAAATCGGTTAATCGACTGAAAAACCCGGCTTGTAGAATAATTCGAAAATAGAAATTATTCGAGACCGGTCGGTTTTCTGAAACGAAAAAAAAACATTTAACCGGATTACAATATTTTAGGAAAATACAAATTTGAAAGTTCAGTAGAATTTCAGAAATTAGAACCACTTTGTCTAATCTAAAATATTATTATACTTAAACGAAATATATCAATCAGTAAAGACATCATCATTTAAATTTTGGACTTGTTGACTATGTGAAATTTTCATAAGAAATTTTATTCGTTACTTCCCCTTTTATATTCTACATTAATAAATTAAAAATATCCACAAATAAGAAACAAAGGTCCTAAATTTAGAACGTTTAATGCATTGAAATAGATTATTTATTACTTCTAAACAATTCGAATTTGTCAGAGTTAAAATCAGAGAAATTATACTGAATATTTGTGAATGTGTAATGTAAATCTTTAGTGAAATTTTTGATATTTTGAAAAACAAAGTAGTTACACACTCGTATTTCATGAAAATGAACAGAAATACGAATATGTAACTGCAAATAAGCGATATCTTTTAAGTTATGACACCTTTGCAGCCAATGAGAGATGTATGAATATTGTTCAATAATGGATAAAAAAAATTAACTTATTTCGATTTCTTTTAGTCTCTATTGGAGGATTGGCTCGTTTATAGAAATAAAGTTTAACAAATTAAATAATAATTGTAACAAATCCTTAAATTTGTTAAAGCTAGTTTGATCAAATTTGTGATGTTTAATAAAATTGTGAGGGAAAACACATCCCAATTTTAAAAATTCATATTTTTTCTCTTAAAAAAAATTAACTGTTATTTTTTCTGGTGGTGGAAATTTTACTTCACTCAGTCGTAGATAAATTAAATTAAATTATAATTTATACGGAAATACAATATTAAAATAATATATGGCTATGATTTGTAATTAGATAAATTTGTGTCAGAATGTTTATGAATGAGATGTAATATCGCTTATTTGTTGCAAATATTCATAACTCATTTTTTTCCAAAAGAGGTATTTTGTAATTTGTAACATGAATAAAATGTTAAATATAGTAAACTTTTGATACACCATTAAGAAATTGCAATTATGTTAATGTAGTAATATATTGTTGCCGAATTGTTTTTAATATATGAATCATTCGTTCACTTTGGCAGGTTAATAAATTAATAATGATTTCAGATCGAAACATATATCGCTCATTTGCTACAAGGTCGTTATACTCAAAATTCGCAAATTTCGACTTTAGATCAGTAGTGCATAGTAAGTAATGTTTTTTATTATCTGGCAAATTTTTGTGAACAAGACATTCATATATTAGACAAGATATCAACTAAAATATGTCAGAATATATTGTTTGATATATTGCAGATTTTTTCCACGTGTTTCAAAAATTTAATCATTAAGTTATCTTTCATGATTTCTAATACAGGAATACGTCTCCTGAAAAAATAGATTTTTAAGTAATAACAACGTTGCAAATAAGTGATATCTTTTCAATTATGACTCCTTTACAGCCAATGAGAGATGTATGAATAGTGTTCAATAATGAATAAAATAAAAATTTTAGTTATTTTGATTTCTTTCAGTCGCCATTGGAGGATTGGCCGGTTTATTTTTTAATGCATCATTAATACGAATTGTGGAATTAGTATTTTTGATATTGGACTACAATTGGAAATCATTGAGAAGATGTTAAAAATATATATTTTTAAATTTTATTTATATTTTTTTTAATTAATTTCTTACAATAATTTCCCATTATATTAATAAAAAATAAAGGAAACTTAATATCAGTATATTTTACAAAACACTAATTTGTGTGATATATTTTTTAAACATTTTAACTAATATTATTAAAGGTAATTGAGAATAAGTTTAACTTAATATATTTAAGGGACCAGCCGGAGATAAAAAATTAACAAATTCGTAGTTATGGAAAAAGAAATGTATAAATAACATTGCAATAAATATTTAAGTGAATTCTTAACAGAATTTTCATTTTCTATTTGTTTGTTGTTAAAATTTTGTTAAAGTTAAAATTAAGACAAGGCAATCTAAAAAACTTAACTTATACTTATCTTATCGGCTTGTAATATGGGCGTTGCATATGATGAGGCTGAAGCTGCTGCATTCTGTTGTTGCAATGGTAGTGGAGTTACAAATTGCAAAAATGTCTGTATGTAAGAGGGCAAATATACATAACTGGAAAACAAAACCAAGGCCAGAATTAAAGCCACAAAACTATCTGTAATTGTTTTTAAATGATACTATTACTTTTAAATGTTCACATTATAATTTTTAAAAACTATTACTTATTAATTTCTTCTCCCATGGCTCGAACATGTAAATGCATGTCACCAATTCGTATTGCATATAAAGGCTGATCAAAGATTTCTTTATAAAATTCAACATTTTCACTTAATTCACTTTTTATATTATTTCCTAAATTAGTCGAAAATTGCTTTTACTTTTCTTATTAAATCTTATCAATCACCAATTTCTTGTAAAAATAAAGTTACTAAATATTTTGTTTAAGTTTTCCTCTTTGTCAATTTTACAATAAAAATGCACTGGTATGCTAGATTTACTAAAAATGGAGGAACATATGTTTTCAGAAGTTGCCAACTTAAGGTTTATCACATGTTTTCACTTTGCACAACATTGCCAGAATAAAATTTCTTGTAAAGGAAAATGGTGCACAAAGTTAATGAACACATTAATTTGGTAAATACATATGTTAAACTTTTTTTGATTCGATTTTTATTCTCTTCACCACCACAAGTGGCAAACTTGTTATTCTGTGGTAACTTTGTTATTCTGTGGGTAACGCTAAGAAAGAATCATCTCAGACCCCATTCATATTCTTTCATCAAACCAAAATTTGAGTAAATTTAGCGATGTCTGTCTGGCTGATGTTGGCATACTCCCATGCATAAAAATTTCAAAACACATTGAAATTTGGTCTAAGTATTTTCTACAATTTATCAGGAATTTTAAATAAATATTGACTTAATATTAATCGTTACTATTACAAAAATTACACAAATCGGTTCGGTAGAAAAAAGTTAAAACCAAAAATATAACTAATTTTATGGGTTATTAAGTGTGTTATAATTAAGAAAAATATATATATTGTATACGTTTGTATTTAGTATATATTTGTATAAATTATTATTATTTTAGTACACTCTACGCCACTATATTTGGGTCATTATGTGTGCAGAAGAAAATATTGCAATTACTTCTCTAACAACATTAATAAGTTCTCACGACAATTTGATCTCCGTTTCGTAACGATCCACGTAACACATTCAGTTAAAGATTATCAACCTACGAAAGCTATACTAATCGGAAATTATGTCCGCAAAAAAACAACCATTTACAGACAAACTGTTACAACAACAATGACAAATAATATTTTCTTTGCACCGGAGTATAATCAACTCGGAGCAAAATCTTTATTTGTAAATGATCTGCATTTTTAATCTTCATTTGGGGAAATTAAAAAATAAAACTCTTTTGTTCTCGATGAACATTTATATCTTTAACTTACTTTACAAAACAAAAAAAATGTGTATATCCATACAAAGGCTGTAAACATTCAAACATCCCTTTTTCAGCCATCAAGACAATTTGTTCGAATTATTCATTTTTAAACTCTTTTTGGATTTCACTCTTTTTTAATTTTTATCATTTTTTTAGTTAAACTCTTTTTGAAGAGCGATAAAAAATAAAACTCTTTTTTCAAAATTAAAATTAAACTCTTTGAAAGATCCGAACTTAGGAATAGTAAAAAAATAGTCGAAAACCATACTTTTCTCTGCACCTTTAATAATTCAATTCCCACCCGATTAAAAAAATATTCATTTTATCAATTCAACTTTAATAAAGATTTTTATTATTATTTCATTTTTTTTTTTGCGTAAAAAACATAAATTTTTATTAAATGAAAAATAAATAGTTTGCTAATAAAAAATATTATTACATGAAACTTATTTTTATAAAAATAAAAAAATAATTGCAGCTTATTTATTAGCACATTTTACTTTTTTATATATTTAAAAAACTATATAAAATTAAAAAAAAAAAAACTTATTACTATTAATATAATTATTAAACACTAGCTAATTAATTAAACAAAATTGAATTAAGCTATTTAAAAAAATACAAAAATTAATTACACTTAAAGCGTACTTAAGTATTATATAAACTAAAATCATAGTTAATATAAAACTTTCTTATATTAGCTAAATTATATTTAATTTTATTATACAATTTTTACAAAATATGTATAGTTTTTTATTGAAATTCATATTTACACTATTTCTTTAAAGGTAAAAAAAGTACAGGCATTATTTCGACACAGTTTTTATGACATTTTATATAAACTGTGTGTGCAAAGTTTATTTGATATCCTCCACCACCACAAGAGATAAAGAGGGTATATTAATTTTGTCAATCCGTGTATTATGCTAAGAAGGAATAATCTCAGACCGCTAATGTATATATTCTTGTATCGAATCATTATCTAAGTCGTTTTAGCAATGTCCATCTGTGTGTATTCTGTCTGTTTTTGGCATGCTCACATCCATTATAATTGACAGACCTTAGTAATTTGGCCTGAGCATTTGAGAAGTTTTCTTTTTAAAATCAGCAAAATTGATTCAGTTGATTAAAAGTTATAGACCGATATCTAAGGCAACCTCTAAATACAAGCAAAAACTTTCGTAAATTTGTCAATTATAAATCGATTAGAATGAAATATATTGCCATAATATTAAGCCATATATAAACCGTATATGTGTGAGTGTGTGTATGAATTATAGCGGATTTACTTCACTCGCATTTATGGTGGAGGGTATTCAAGATTCGGCATAGCCGAATATAACATTCTTACTTGTTCTACTATATTACTTAATTTAATACATATATTATTTTATGTCTTGTTTTAATTATTTTTAATATCACACTGCGTAGGATTTTTTATATACGATTTTATTAATAACATTATATTTAATAATGAATTGCTTTTAAAAACTATTAATACTACTTAAAAAGAATTGAAATTGCATTTAATATTAATCTAACTTACTTTGAAATTATATTTAAAGGTAAGTTTAGTCGTTATTTAAATTTATTTTAATTTTTAGTAAATATTTATTTAGTTTAATTATTTAAGTAAAATTTAAACAAATTCAAGAGCAGCTATTGTTAAGTTTTTTGTTGTTTTTGTAATTTTAAAAACTCATGGCTTCCTTAAATGAATCTGTAGGGTTGTTTGTTGTATATAAATGCATCTTATTATTGCGAGGAAGCTTTTTATTTTGACCAGTTTTGGGAAAATTAGAACCTTCCAAACCAGTCTTTATTGAAGCATCTTATTACAAAATTGTTTTTTTAAACGTTTCACAGTGGTCCCAAAAATATGTTTATACCCTACACCACCATAAGTGATGGAGGTATAACGCATTTATGCAGATGTCCGAGGATCGGTCCATTATTTCTTATAGGTCCTATACAATCCCCTTCCAAATATCATTTTTATAGGGATAAATCTCACATATTCGTTTGTATTGTAATAATAATCAAATTTAGATAAATATAAGCGGAAATCGGTGTGCGAAATTATACGAGGTTCGATCTATAATTTTTTCTAATTCCTATATAACCCACTAGAGAAGCATCCATTTAAATAAGTGTATCATAATCTACACTTCAGCAGAAATGAGAAAAGCAAATTATACGAGAGATGTTCACAAATTTTTCGTAACAGTCATTTCAAACAAAAGTGTGGTTAAGGGTATTACATAGTCGGACTTGACCGACTATAGAATTTTTACTTGTTTTAATAATATTTCTGCAACTTTTGCATCGTGAGTAATATCTTAACAAAATTTCACTTGATTTACGATTTCATGTGGAGAATCAAACCCTATTAAGTTTTGTTACCACTGTACGTTTTTATTGCGTTTGTGTTCTCTTGTATTCTCTTGAAAAGAAATTGGCTTTTTTATTATTGAGATCAATACTAATATGTTTAAATATATTTATATATAAAAATAGTTTCTTGTTGTTGTTTACTAACTAATAGACAAAAAACATATTTGGATTAAAATCCTTTAGAATTTAGTTTTCTTAAATATTTAACAGTTCTAGTAGCATCACATTTATTTTTTATTATTCATTTAATTTTTTTTTATCTAGGCACAAACACTTTGAGTGAGCGTAATATTTATAACTCTTTCCCATTTATGACACCATTATTGACCTCCTCTAACACTACACTAAAACTGTTAAAATTTCTGAATCATTACATTCTGTAACTGCCGTTGTCACTGTTGTCGTTGAGGACGGTGGCATTTGTGTTTTACAATTAATTGATCTTTTGCCAAAATCTTTTCGTGGACTATCTATAGATCCTACTGTATTCTTTTTCATATCCGAATTTTGTGTTTTATGTAATAGTATTTGAGAACTACGTTTTGTATGGAATTCTTTACTTTTGCTGGTCGTTTCTAAATCACAATCGAAATTTGATTCGGGATACAGAGGTTGTGATCGATGTACACCAGAACTGGAAGCAGAAGCATTAGCGAGTGTGCTAACGGTAGCCAATTCTGGAGCAGGATTTAAACTTAATTCCATGCCATTAACACGTCCCAAAGATGAAGTGCTACCCTTTAAAGGGTTAGTATAACGTCTTAAGTTTTCTTCATTTTGTAAATTATTTGATTTTTCTTCATCATGTCTCAAAGCATCCATGGAGGGGGCTAAATTAATACCCGATGTGGAAGACATAACAATACGATGACGCCAGAATAGACTTAGGAATATAGCTAAACCTACAAGTACAATAAATATGCCACATAAGATGCCTATTAAAAGGCTATTGCTATTTCCTTCTGCTATTAAAGCCGTTTCCACCTTAACTTCCAAAATGGAAACTAAAGCAGCTAATTTAGCACTTTTCATATCATTTTTCTGCTGCAAAGAGTTTAATTGTCTAGAAGACAAAAGTTCACCCAGTAAACCAATGGCAGTGGGAAGTTGTGAATCATTTTGTTGAGTGGAAGACTAAAATAAATAAAAAACAACAAATAAGTAATAATTGTTTCCATATTTCAATACTATATTTTTAACTTACCACTGTCACTTCTATGGTATCATTGGTGCCAGTTTTTAAATCGCATATTACAATCAACATTCCTTCATTATCGGGTTTGGGTAGTTTTATCATTCTAGAGGCTAGTAAAAATCTTAAAACCGAACATAAACCTTCTACCGAAGAGCCAACACCGACCCTCTGACGATCTAATAAAATGGTTAAACGGGCACAATTATCATTTAAATTGGCTTGATTCGGCCAGCAATCTGCTTTAGCGGGTAGACGAGGTGGTGCTACACGATGTGAAGGTTCCAGAGAACGGCAATCCCCTCGCAAAGAACAGGGACCATTCAAACAATTTTCACTGAGAGTAGGCACACAAACTTCATGTTGTTTACAAACACCAGAAAAATTAGAGGACTTTGAGGAGCCTGCAGTTTTAAAGCAATTAGAAAGGCCACACCATAAATTCGTACAACGGGAAGTGCCATTTTCGCAAACGCATGCATTACAATATTCATTTGTTTGTCCTGTTAATAATTGAGCCAAAACATCTTGAGACTTATTTAAAGGAGAATAGGGAGAATTTGAATTGTTAAGATTAAGACAAGCCGATTTTGGATCTGAAAGTACTAAAATAGAAAGTTTAAATTAATAAAATGATTCATTTTCAAAATTTAAGCGATCATCTTACATATTTCACATCTAAGGCCATGTCTGCCAGGAGGACATATACAAGTGTAACCGCCTATGCCATCTATACAAGTGGCTCCCCCTTGGCATGGTTGCGGTGAACATTCATTGACATTTATACGACAGTCTGGTCCCGAGAATCCTTGGGCACATACACATCTAAACCAACCAGTACCCGATTCACAAGTACCACCATTATGACAAGGTTGTCCACGACATTGATCTATGGGTTCAGTACAGAAAGTACCATCCCAACCGGGAGCACAACGACATTGAGATTGTAAACCTTTGTCGAGAGAACCCGCCACACATGTACCACCATTTTGACATTGACCATTGTAGCAAGCTGTAGCACGCTCCGAGCAGCGTTTTCCTAAAAATACAAAGAAAATGTTTGTTATTAAATGTATAATGTCAAGGAGGATCTATCTCAATAATAAACCATTCTAATTTATATCTGAGCTTTCAGATCGTTTGAAAATATTTTGCTGTTGTAATATTTTAATTAAAGCTTAAATAGTCCACCTATATTTAAAACCTAGTGTTATCACAATTTTTAAGTATAATCTTTAAATCACAATCACTTTTTGAGTCGACCTAACGATTTTCGTCCGGCTGGCTGTCAGTTCATCTTATGGCATTGTTATAAAATTTGGATTCCGAAAATTACGAAATTAGCATCATAATTTTCTACAGATCTTATATAACCCCCACTTCCTAAAACCAACTTATCAACCTTTATGACAAATCTCACATCATAACCTTAAGCTGGAGAGAAAATTATAAGATGGGTCTTAGCCGACAAAGACACTCTAAGGTTTTTTTTATTAAATAAACCTCATATGATTTAAGTTAATAATGGACTTAAGGAATTAAATAAAATTATTTTCAACTGCCACTTAGTGACTTTATTGTTTTGTAGTTAAATACCAAATTGTAGATTTAAAATGTTTTAAACATTTATGGTTGAGCTTCAAAAAATTTGCACTCTAATTCAGAACTCACATTAACTTTTCACACACATACACAAGTAATGAAATCCCATCACTAGGAAAATTAAAGGCAACCAGAAGACACCCGCTTGCATGTCTATAAACATTTGTAACATTTCGACTCTGTTTGCGAAAACACATATGTACGTACCAAAGTGCCAAAGTCTGTAGAGAGACAGAGGGACAGACATTCAATCGATTGAGGTTTTTAAAATATATTAAGTTAAGTTTTAAACGTATTAACTTGAGCTTAAGAAAATCAAAAAAATTAAACTAAAAAAACAAAAAAAAAAATAAAATAAAAAACGTAAACGCCTATCACCACTTTGTGACGGCTGCTGTAAAAGTTGTGTTGTACAATGTTCCATATAGTCAGTAGTGGCAGGTTGAAATGTGTTCTTTTCCTTTGAATTCGTGTTATTTTTTGTTTATTCCTACAAAAGTCTTAAGCTTTTCTGACTAAATGTAAAGAGAAGACGTTTTGAATGAGTTTATATAGGCACGAAAGCGAATGTTACTTTGTTTTTGTCTTACTATATCTTCAAAGATCCTTGACTATATTGATACAAACATATACATACTCATACATATAAAATTTTTGTTTACACGCAGCCACATTTGTTTACACATACACGTATAGTTAACTTAAACAAAATATCTTTAGTTCTTAAATTTAAACAAAATTAACAGCACCAACAAATACAATTACAAAAAATTTTATTGGAGGATTCGCATGTTTAAAAATCCCCCAAAACTGAATCGTCTATTTTTTCTTTTGCGTTTGAGTTTGGCATTGCTAAATGTACTTGTCTGTTAAAAATTCAATTTTTAAATTTTGCAGCAGTGGCAGCAGGTTGTACTTCTTTTTTCTTGTTGTTGTTGCTTACAACACAACCTCTAGTAACAGACCCTTAAATATTTCATTTTTCTCGAATATATTGTTTTTTACATATGCATGCGAGTTGTCTGTCTTCATGAATTTAACAAAAAATTAACCAAAAACGTAGTAGGAACAACAACAACTAATGTTTATGGCCAGAGAAAGAGAGGGAAGAAAAAAAAGAGGAAAATATTTTAATTAAAAATTCCTAATCGTGTGTGAAGTATTTTTTATCTGATTGTTAAGGCCAACGAGCCATCGACTCATTTATTCCATCTCTACTTTCAACTAACCAACCACCTTATGCACAAAAATAGAATCCAAAATGGATGAAAAAAAATTAAGCTTAAGCTCTTCTTAATTTAAGAAGAAACAAACAGGGATGAAAAGAATTTGAAAAAAATCCCTTTTTGGAGGAAGATAATTAAAGTACCAAAAGAAATGCTCTGACAATAATATATAATTTAAACAAAACAAAGCTCCGATTTATAAGAATAAAATAAAAGTTCTTCTATTTTTTAAATAATAAAAAATCTAAAGTTTTTTAAATAGCCGAAAAGCTTTGAAAGCTAACTAAACGAAGATCATATTTTTAGGGAATACAAGTTTTTCTATTTTCTGAAAATCTAAAGCTTTATAAAATTCCAAAAAGCTATCTAAAGCTAAAAATCTGAAAAAATTTGTGATGGTAGGAATAAAAAAGCTGAGCATAAAAATATAAAATAAAAGTACTTAGTTTAGTTCTCTTCTAGAAGAAAGAATTAAACTTTGAAAACTTTTCAAAATTGGGTTGACGTCTTTTGTTAAAGGAAAAAGTAACGAAAGTGGTATATTTTGGAATCAAAATTATTAAAATGCAATAAAAAATATTTTTACATTTAAAAAATATTAAAAAAAATAATGTGTGTAACAAGTCTTCAGACACATTTTTTACCAAAAACGAATTTCAGAAGCTTTTAAAAATATTTTTTTAATATAAAAATTTTTAAATAAGTAACAAAGCCTTTAAGAGACTTCAAAAGCTTTTATTAAAAAGTTTTTGAAATAAATAATAATTAAAAAGTTTCCCAAAGCTTTTGTTTTTAAGTTATTTGTAATTTTAAAGTCCTTCTTTCAAAGCTTTTTAAAATCTTTAAACTTTTTTTTAAAAAGTACTCAAAATTCTAGTACCAATTTTTAAAGAATCTCATCAAGTTTCTTCTAATCTTTGGGAACATGTATGTTTGAAAAAAAGGATTGCGTTTTTGTTGCTGTATTTTTGTGGCGGTGTTGTGGTTCTTGTATGTAGTAATGTCGTGTTACTTGTAAAACGCGAAAGGGAATTAATATGAAACCTAAAGATCGCGTTTCCACACACAACAACATTTGTTTTCTTATTTTTGCAAAAGACAGAGAAAAACAACAACTAAAGAAGAAATCTACAAAGTTTCGTGTTTGTTCATACATTGGAATCGACATCAAACCAAAAACAAAAACAAATGAAAAAATGCCAATGTTATGTTAACAATCAGCAGTAGTAGTTATAGTAATAGTAGTGTTAGTGGTAGTTGGTTGGCATGGCATTAACAGGATGCGTCACTAGTTTGTAATAAATTGCCTTTTTCGAGTCTCAATTTTTTTTTGTCTGTTTCTTATTTTTGCCAAGATTCAAATCAGCCTTTACAAATAGATGCTTTTGGCAGTTATATGTGAAATTTAAAAGGTGTTGAAAATTGTATGGCAAGTGTGAAAAACTAAATTGTAATTGAATTGTTGTAACCAAGTCAAACTAACATATACACTCACACTGTTTAGTCATTGTAATATTAATTTTCTATATATGTAAAAAAGAAACAACTAAAATGTTTAGGAAGGATATTGTTAAGAGTTTATACAATATTAAGGCCATATAAAAACTAATGGTTTCACATTTAAAACAAAAGATAAATGTAGATTTTGTCATTAGAAATAAAAGTCTTTTTGTAAAATTTAATATAGTAGACAATATTTGTTAGTATTTAGATGTTTGTGTTGTTAGTAATAGTTTATAGTTTTCTTTTAAATATGCATGAAATAAATTCTAAAAAATATCTTTAAAATAAATTTAGGATATTAAGAAATTAATGTTTGTGTCTTAAGCCTTTCATTTTTAATAAGAGACATTTTAAAGATTTTGAAGGCAATAGAAACTCCAGAAAAGACATATTTTTTTTAATTACTCCATTTAAAATTAAAAATCAGAAGCTTTTCATGAAAAATTTGTGAAAATTTTATTCAAATATTACCGTATGTGTGATCATAATGTGCTTTAAACCCGATTTGTACTTTTTTGGGAACTATCAGAAATAGTTAACCGATCATCACCAATTTCAAAACAATTTCTTCTTGACCCAAAAAATCAACTTTATTTAAGTCTTAAATTACCTCCTGCAGAGTGTCTATAAAGCCACATTGAAAGCCAGACAGACCTACGGATAAAATTATATCGACTCAAAAAGTAATTCTGAGTTGAACAGTATACCTAGTAACATGTTTTGTTTATGAAATCAAAAAAATAAAAATTGGACCTTTAAAAGTTTTTTTTTTAAATTTTAATAATTTTATAAGAAAATTTTTGTCGTTTTAAAAATGTTATTAAATCTTTACTATTTACTAAAATGTTTATCAAAAAAGTTTTTTTTAAAAGGATTTTATACAAAATATTAGCGTTTGATATAAACATTTTAGGAGTTTTCATAAAAACTTTAACATTAAAAAATAAAAAGGCTTAAAAAGCTTTTAAAAAAATAGAAGCTTTAAATAAAAGGATGTATTTGAATTTTTTTTAAATTTTAATGCAAAAAAACTTTTTAAAAATTTTTTGTTTTAATGTATACTAAAGCTTTAAAAGTTTTGCATTACTTTTTTTAACGGTCTTTGATATTTGAAAATTTATTATCAATAATTTGTATGAATTCATAAAGCTTTTTCCTAAAATTTTTGTCTTTTTCTTTTTTTAAGAATCTCATTAGTTCTTCTTTTTTATTTTCTAGAACATATATGATTTTTTAATTCTTAATGTTCATGATTTTTTAATTTTGAATTTTAAATATCCAACAGAAATTCCCCAATAATTTTATACATCCTCTAGAAATTGAATTTATTTCTAGTTCTTTTCATTTAAAATAAATTACATTTTTAAAATTTAAAAATGAAAATCATTTATCTGTGATAAATTCTAGTTGAATTAAAAAATCATGTCGTTTAATTAAAAAATAAAAAGCAATCTATTAATCACCACCATTTTGTTTTAAGATTTCACTTCATCAAAATTATAATCTCCTTTTTGAAAAACCACTATCTAATTTTTAAAATCCAACCGAAAAAAAAAACAAAAACATCAACATTTCGCACTTGTTTAAATCGAAAATTCAATCTTAAATAATTTATTTAAATTTTTGGTATTTTTTCAAATAAATATTTGTTGTACTAATTTTAATCAATAAACATTTATCATGTCATAGTTAATTCAGTAAACATGTTCACTAAAAAATCATAAATAAATTTTATTTTAAATTTAAGACAAATTTATAGCAAGTAAAAATGCTATATTCGGCAATGTCGAACCTTCAATACCCTCCACCACAAACACATGTGAATTAAATACGCTATATTTTGTACATACACATTCACACATACATTTACAAATATATAATATACAAAACTTTGCCTTAAATTTAACACGGAAAACTTAATTAGTTATATTTTTGGCTATAACTTTTTTCTGAAGTACATACAGCGTAATATTATGACAAAATGATTGACAATTTTACAAAACTATTTTGTCAGAATATAGAAGTTGACCTCAGATATCGGTCTATGTCTTTTTATCTAATGAATCGATTTTACTGGTTTAAAATAGGAACTATAAAAAATACTTAGGGAAAATTTCATAGAGGTCTGAAATTGTGGGTGTGGCATGCCAGTAGCAGACATACATGCATGCATACATACTATTCTTCTAAGCGTTACACACGTAGTGACAACTTAATATACCCTCTTCTCTACTTGTAGTGGTGGAGGTTATAAAACCGATTTGCATAGATAACTAAGATAAATTGTGTGGACAAATATTAAAAGAAGTTTTGCGACAAAGATTTTAAATTGAAATCATTTTATAGATAAAATGTGCTATAAGATTTGAACATTAATAACTCTTACTTAAATTTGGAATTTAATTTAGTATTCTAACCAAAAGTCCAAGACAAAGAATAATGAGTTAAGTTAATTGCCATTAGAATTTCATCTTAAACAAAATGGCGTATAATTTAATGAAAATTAATTAGTTTATTTAAAAGGACAGACACATTTTTTTTATTTTAACTGGTTTTGTGTTAAAATTTTATTGGCCAATTTATAATACTATTTAATGAATTAAAATTAATCAAATTTAAAATTTTTATAAAAATTTTAAACTGGTTTTCTTATTAAAGCCTGAGAATTTTTTTTTGCAAATTTATTTAATAAAACTACTTTTTTTAATTTTCAAGAAATCCTTTTTCTTCTTGTTAAAATAGTTAATTTTTAAGCTTTAAGGTTAGTTTTTTATAAATAAATTGTTTAATGTTTTGTTGGTATTTTGCTGTTAATGTGTTTGCTTTCCTGGCCTTTTTTATGATTAATGTTTGTTCAAGAAGTTAGTTATGTTTGTAAGTTGTAGCAAGTGCTTTTTTCTTTTTTGCTCAGTTCCCAGTTGTTAGCTTTTAAAGCAACAAGTGCTTAAAGTTTGTTTTTATATTTTCTGTCTTCTACCCTCTATTCCTTTTATTTGGGATTTAGGCGTTTATTATAAACATGTTGTAAGTTTATGTTGAAATATATTACTTCTTATTATTATAAAAACAATTATTCTTAGTGAAGGAATTCTGTTTTTTTTATAGAGAAATTACTTTTCAAGTTAGTTAAGTTGAAAAATTTAATGTTTTATGTTACTTACCAGTCCAGCCAGAAGGGCATTCACATGTAAAATCTCCATCACCATCTAAACATATACCACCATTACGACAAGGATTGGGAGAACATTCATTAAGATCTGCAACAAAGAACATGGGAAGAGATAATGGTGAGTTTTAACGATTAAAAAATTATTATAAATTAAAAAAGGGATTAAATGGGCAAAAATAAAATAATTAAAAAAATATTAACTTAAGTTTTATTTCTTAACTCTTTTCAAAAACTATATTGAAATTAATCTGTAATATGGTTCTCTTAATAAACGTTTTTCTTTCGTTCAAATGAAAGTATATTGATATGTCATCAAATGTATGCAAATTACATTTGGCATTATTTCTTTGATATTTGGAAGTCGACTCAAATCAGACATTTCTGTTATAAGGTGGACGGGCAACTGGCTCAGTTATAATTAAATATCAGGCCAACTGATCTATAGCGAATGTTCATGTGACATTGATATTAATAATAGAATTTCGGATATTTTTGAAACATAAAGCGAGACATTAGGGGGTTAGGCACTTATTTACTTCAAATAGAAAGCAGTTTAGTCGATTATTAGTTAACATTGTATTTTGGGAGTCCACGAGAGGAAGAAAGGTCTTGTCCACAATAGCTACACTCACAGTTCTCATGACGAACTAGAAGAAGAGATATTTTTTCACCTATGGTGTCCTACACTTAGAGAACTAATGTAAAAATTTAAAAAATAAAATAAATAAAAATCAATAGTTTATGGACATGAGTTATGAAAAAAATGTGAAAAATAATTTTTAAATTCTTTGACAAATGTGAACCAGCTGTCCTATTTTATAGGGATTGAGATTTTATATTTTGGTATTTTATTTATTCAATCATAGGAATTAAAAATCAATTGACACCGGGATGCAGGTCTGAATAAGAATTCACTGTTTCGTCGCATCTTGTATGGAATTGCAGAAGGATGCTGAGCAATCTTTAAGGTAACACAAAGGGATCAACTATACATGAACCCAAATGGAATGTTATAGAGATTTATGTTTAGATTTTTGAACCGAAATTTTGAGTATTACAAAAATTTAAAAATTGTATTGAATAATTGTCAAGACTTAATCTAGTTTAAATATTTTTGAGACCTTTAATGTGATAAATATAAAATATAAGTCATATAACGTTTATAAGTTTAAGTTAGTTTCTATATGAAAAGAGGTTTTCAATAGTACTCATTGTATTCAAATTTTTAGAAACAATTTCATTAAATTTTAACTGAATTTAGCTAAAAATTCAAACTTTTTAAAAAAAAACTTTTATTTTTAAATTAATTTAAAGTTTTTGATTTAAAAATCGAACTATTAAACTCATTTTAATATTGCCTATGATTTATGTTTTAAATGATATAAGATTTTTAATACAAATTTATTTTATTATTAGAAATAACAAGCTCCTATAAATAATTTATAACATTTATTTTTATATTTAACTTTTAATTTTGTGTTTCCGCATTTTTTATTTATTATTAAATCATCTAATAGACTCATAAAAAGAAATATAATATATTCTTCATATTTTAAGATAATCGATATTGACAACTTCGAAATATATTTTTATATTTTATACTTTTTTTAGATGTCTTCTTTAAAAAACATACTTTTTCCATAACTTAACATGAACAATTTTCTAGTTGATTTAACTCTAAAATTCATTAGAAATTTAAATCTTAATTCTTATTTTTTATAACCCAATTTCCTTATTCTTCTCTTATCTTCCTTTTCCCAACGTGTATGTGAAAACTATTTAAAAAATATATTCATCTTAACTTTTTAACATCGAGTTATAATTAATATTTTATTTTATGTTTGATTAATTTGTTTTTATTAACAACAATAACAACTGATCAACATCAGTTAAAATTGTTAATAAAAATCTTTATACTTTAAACATACACAGACGTACATCCATCTTGTTAATTTATATGTTTAACATCTAGTTTTAGATATTTACAATCTCACAAGCAAAAAAAGTTCTCACCAATATAAGATTTAAAAAAAGCTTAATTTGTGATTAACTAAAAAAATAAAAAACAAATACAAAAATAACTTACTGTGTTCACAAAAAGTGCCTGTATAACCAGTATGGCATTTACAAAATGTACCCACATCACCCATTTCACATGTTCCATGACCAGAACAAGGTAAATTTTTTGCCGAATTTAAGGTGGCATTGGCGAAACAACCATCTGTTGATAGAAAAAAAGAATATTTTTAATTTTTAAATTTAAATAAGGAGTTCATTTTATTTATTTATTTATTTATTTAAATTTCAATACTAACCGTTACAGTGGGGTTCATTACATAAAGGTCGTACTTGTTCACAATGTTTACCAGCACGTCCAGGAGGACAATGACAATAATAGCTACCAGGTGTATTTAAACAGCGACCTTCTAAGCAAGGAGAGGGTGTACAATGATCATTAGCTTCCTGAAATGGAAATAAAAAAATTATTTAAATATTTTGGTATGAAAAATAATTAAAGACACATAGAGGCATAAAAAAATTATGAATGAGACCGAAAAATATTAAAACTTAAATAGTTCTGGGTTTTATTAAAAAAAAAAACATTTTTTTATATTATAAACTCAGAGAGGAATTTTTTTGGTAATTTTTTTTCACTACAAATGTTATAATTGTTTAATATCTTTTAGAAAAAATTTTAAATTCCTGATATTTTTTGATTTATTATAAAAGTACCACAGGAAGTCCCAAAATATCAGAATATTTTTTATCTTTTCAGAAAAGCTTAATATTTTGGTCTAACGCCCGATAATTAAGAGCTTTGAAGTCTCGTGTTATAAAAAATATTATGGCTTCATGACAGATTGGGTTCAAAAATATGGAGACATATTTTATCTCGTCTCATCAATTAAAAGACTTTTTGTCATCTTTGTTTGATGGTATTAATTAGAGTTTATTTTGTTCCAACTGCAAAAAGCTTGCCTTAAAAGGATTTTAACGAATTTGTTGTTGGCTTTTGGGTGTTTTACCTGTGTTTTACTACTTTTTTTGATTATTAGAGCAAACAATTTATTGTGTATATTTTATAGTTTTAGTTCTAAGATCCTCTTATTGGCTTCCAAAATTTTATTGGTTTCCAGTCAGGGAACTTTTATGTTTCAAGATTTTTTTGGTTTTTAATAATTCGTACCAAATGGTTGGACAATTAAGCTGAAGCTCACTTCAATTTTCTTAACTTCCTATTTCATATGGAGCTGTTATTCATACTGGATCGGAAATTTCTTGATTTGGTAAATAAAATAAGAAACAATTTTTAATTCCTGGATTCCTTTTTGATAGCTTTTATTCAGATTTTTGGGAATTTTTTTATAATTTTAGTATGTGCACTTAATTTATCATTTATTTTGGTGAAAATAATGAAAAATTGAAGAGTTTGTGATACAAAATAATAGCAGACATATTTTTTCAAAATATTTGCTAACAAAAATTTTAAATATTGTTTTCGAAAAAAGTTATAAGGAAAAAGTATGTTAAAAATTTATTCGTCTCATTTCTCAATAGAAAACAAATGACTTAAGACACATGCAGTTTTAAATATAAGATGAAGAAATTTTTGGAATAAAATTTAGGATTTTTTAAAACAAACATTTTAAAAATTTCATATGAAACAAAAGACTTAAGACCTAAACTTGATAAAAAATATTATTTAATTTTATTGAATTTATTAAAACATAAACAAACAAAAAAACAAACGTTATTGCATTAGTATTTATCCTCTCACAAATAAATTAATTGATTTAAATTTCAATTTCCTGCTTTTGCTTTTTTAATTTATTTTTTAATTCCTTAAAAAATATTTTGTTTAAACTCATTTCCTGTGTCTTATTTAGGCTGGCAGTTCATTATTAAAAAAACATATATTTTTCTCCCTAAATATCATTTTCAATTAATTAATCATGCTTGAAAAAACCTTAATAAATAAAATTTATGTTAACACACATATGTAGATGCTTATGCTGCTTTAAAACTCTAAATTTATAAATCTAATATTATTTTTAGAACTTTATATTTTTCTGATCATTCAAAATTAATAACCAAAAAAAAAAGGAGATCAAACAAAATAAACACGTGAGAAAATGCTTAAAAAATTTAAAAATCTAAATTTTGTTAGTCATTTTCGATATAATTCGGACATTAGTCTATAATATAAAGTTTATGAAAAAATCTTCTCAAAAGTCATGCTCCTTTACTAAACATACATACACGTACATACATATGTGTGAAGAGTGTATGAGTTGTATTATTTTATATTCTCATCACAAATGATTGCTCGTAATGCGATTAGTGTTAAAAGGTATTAAAGCATCAAATTCGTGTGACATATAAAGACGCTGTTGTTGTTGCTGTTGTGTATACTGTTGATACTCTGGTGTAGCTTAAATTTAGGTATTTGTAAAGTATCTGTTCTTTTATTGTTGCTGGCGTTGTTTTGGGATACCAAAAACATGTTTTAACACGCATGCAAAAACTTTTAAAACTTCTTCTTTCAATTTCTTTTTTCTTTTCATACACGAGTTTAATTTGTTTTATGGTTTATTATACCTGAGTTAACAGCTTTCTTATAAAAACAAATGTTTTTTTATCATTTTTGTAGTATGAATTGAATTTTGTAGTTGGAATAATTTTCTAGTTTGGTTTTTTGAGTCTTTTGTTATTTTTATTCCATTGACATGAAGTCTCTTCATTTAAACGATATTTTATATAAACAATCGATAATTTGTTTTAAAAGTTTATTTCTTTGTGTAATTTGTTTCTGATCTCTTTTTGTTGTTGTTGTATTTTTATTTATTTTTACATTTATGTATTTATGTATTTGTAGCATTTAATATTGTTCCGTTTTCATTTTTGTTTGTGATTTTATTTTCATAGAATTTATTTCTTATTTAGTGTTTTAAGAATTTTAAACATGTTTGTTTTTGTTGTTATTGTTACTTCTGCTGTTGATTGTTTCCAAATAAAATTTACGATTTCATGAAATTAATTTTTGTTGTTTTTCTGAAGGTTTCAGTTTTTGTTGTTTTTGTGTTCATTCACATTTTGCTTATGAATGTGTCATAGGATTTTGTGTTGGGAATATTAAATTAATGTTATTTATTTGGAGCAAATATTTTCGTTAAAGGTGTTAATTTAAACATTATTTAAAGACATGTAATGGTAAATTAAATTAACATTTATAAAATTATTTTAGACATTTCTCAGCCCTGAATTTATGGCGAGTTATAAAAGATTTTTTTTAAAGACAAAAAATAAACGCTGATTTTTGAAACATGATTTTGAAAGTTAATTAAATGTTAAAAATGAAATACTTTCAAAATTTTAATTTTAAACAAAAAATAAATTCTAATTGAACCAACATTTTGAATTTTTATAAAAGAAACAGAAAATTAAGTAAGAATTCTTTAATTTTAAATAAAAATGACTAAAAAATTTTTACACACAATACATAAGGATACTAAGCAAAAACATTTCCTTTCACAAAATGTTTGTCTTTAAAAACGTTGTCTTCAACAAAGAAGTATATTTAATGATTATTTGAAATATTAAGGATATTAAAAAATAAAAAAGGGCATTTTCTTTTATATTATTATCCTAGATATTCAAACAAATAACTTTTAATAACGCCGACATCCTTATCTTTATTTCATATCTATATCGCAATTTTTTATTGTTAGTTTTTTCTAATCTATTTTTAGCAAATCTGAGTCGATAAGGATTTTAATAAGATCTTGATTAATACCGATTTGATATCCAAGTGCAATTATTATTAATTTTTTTAATTGTAAAATTTTAAAGTCCTGTTTTTTTTAATCTGACCCGATATGAAATAACTGAAAACACAGTTTTACTCAGTATAGCCACTTTTTCCGCTTGTATTACGATTTATGTATAATTATCAAAATTTTGGTAAATTTTTAATTGATTATTAATTAAGTTAATCATTTAAAGTCCTTACTGTGTTTCAAATGAAGAAATGAAGTTGAATTTAATCGATAACTTCCGAACGTCTAAACCGATTTTCATAATCGGTAAATACCCACGGTGATTATACAAGTGTAGCCGAGTTTAAACTTTAACTTAAAAACTTATAGACTTCTTGGGCCGGTCTACAGGGTCTTAAGTTAGGAAATTTAAAATATTTAAAATGATCCTGATTACTTTATTTATTAAAGGATTTTAAAGAGTTATGTATAAGTAATCTTTCAACTAGTCGAGACTTAAAAATCCTAGATGAACGCATCAATTAATCGAGTAAAAACAAGAAATGTAAGTGATTCTATTCTCCTAGTATTATTCTCCTATATCTTATAGTTTAATCTGAACCGGTCCACAGGATTCTAAAATTGGTCAGCTCTAGAAATAAAAGTATTTCAAACGACCCTGTTATCCTTTTACATATTAAACGATTTTTAAGACTTTTATATGAGTGATGCTGTTCCACTAGCTGTGACCTAAAAAAGCTGCGATGAATATTTCAATTTCAATAATGTCCAATTATATTCAATTTTATAATTAAGGAGATATATGATTTCAAAAATCGATCTTTAATTCTTTCCGTCTATCTTTGTAACGATTTTATACTATAAAGGACTCAAATTCAAAAAAATCAGGTTTTTTGATTAACATAAAACTGCAAAATTGGTGAAAATGTAAATTTTTGGAAAAGCTTTTTTTGTAAAAAATATACCGTTTTAAATTAAATTTTCTGTAAAAAACAATTCTTGATAAAAAATTGTATCAAAAATTTTAATTTTTTGAATTTTTAGTGGAAAATGATTAATCATTTTTATTTTCAAAAAATATATTACAAATTTTTGAAAAAAAAAAAAAAAATAAAAAAAATAAAATAATGTTTTTAAACATTTAAATAATTTATTTTAAATCTCAATATTTTTTATTGTTTTAAAATAATCAC
Organism: Cochliomyia hominivorax; assembly: GCA_004302925.2. Taxonomy (NCBI): domain Eukaryota; kingdom Metazoa; phylum Arthropoda; class Insecta; order Diptera; family Calliphoridae; genus Cochliomyia; species Cochliomyia hominivorax. Next base: position 105,255,955 of record PYHX02000467.1, read on the forward strand.
GTTAATTGCCCATAAATTTTTGTTTGCACATACACACTCATAAAAAATACCAATTACCAATTGTCACTTGTTTTGATTCGAAAATAAAAAAACTTAAAATAAAAAACAATTAATTTTTCTAATGAAACAATTTAAATTCAAATTAACAACTCGTAAACGATAATAAACATATAATAAAAACAAATCAAACAAAAATACTTCATAAATTAAAAAAAATACGCTCTATCATATGGAAGAGAAACAAATGAAAATCTATTAAAAATTCATTAAATTAACGAAAATAGCAAATTATACACAAAACAAGTAAATTTAAAGTAAAACAGAAAAATTATTTAAAGAAAAAAATACAAACCTCACATAATGTACCGGAATACCCCAGTGGACAAATGCAATTAAATTTACCAATCATGTCCACACATTCGCCACCATTACGACACGGTGAATTAGCACATTCATCAATATCAGTTTCACAATCTCGACCTGTTCACAAAAATAAGAAAAAAAATAATAAAATATAAAATTGAAAGCATTAATAATTGCATCAAAAAATTATTCAATGAGAAGAAAAAAAACTACAGATAAATGTATTTTAAGATTTTATGTGTGTAAGAAAATTATACAAAAATAAAATCGAAATTAAATATTAAAAGAAAAAACAAGTTGCCCAAAAAATAAAAATAATAAATAAATTCTTGAATTAAGTGTAACAAACCGTCACCAGCTAGTTTAAGACACCAACACTCGTTTAAACTCTAACTTCAACTTAAAACTCACTTTTTTAAATTCCCCCTAGAGTTGTTGTGTCTTATAAACATATTTTTTTATTTCAGTTTTTTTTTGGAGTTATGTGGGTAATTTAAAAAATTTTAGTATTTGAGATTATTTCATATTAAAATTCATTTGAAATTTTTCAGACACACTTAAACGCAGACTGTGAAGCCAGTTTTCAAAACATATGTTTGGAAAATTTTGAATTATGTTTGTTTTTTTTTTTTGCTAATTTATCGAATGTATAAAATTTTACCTGTAAATCCAGTTGCACAGGCACAATGATAATCGTTAACCATATCCACACAAGTGGCACCATTCTTGCATTGGCCCACGCAATCATCTAGATTTAAAGCACATGTTGGACCACCCCAACCCTCGAGACAATCGCATGAAAATGAGCCAGGCTTATTATTACATTGACGAGCATTTACACAAGGACCAAACATAGCTGTAGCATTTGCTGCTGCAGCTAAAGATGATGAAGCCGCATTTAAGGCTGCTATTAAGGCAGATGAAGAAGTACTTGAACCGGCAATGGCAGCTGCAGCTATAGCTGCTGTTGAAGTACGCAATGTGGAGGTATGTAACTGATGATGGGAGCTAGACGAAGATGCAGCAGAACCGGACGATGATGATGATGAGGTTGATGAGATGGGATAAGTGATTTCACATTCGTTAACATCAATTTGACACACATCGCCTGTCCATTCGGGTGGACATTCACAACGGAAGCCGCCGATTAAATCAATACAAGTGCCACCATGTTCGCAAGGGCCACCAGCACATTCATCAATATCTTTAAAGAAATTGTAAAAGGATGCAAAAAAAATTAAATGAAATGAGATTAAACAATGAACAGATTTTAGTTAAAACAAACAAACAAACAAAGAAATAGTAAATAAAATTCAATAGCCAAGATTTGGTTTTTGTTGTTTTTGTCATCCTGTATTAAATGCAAAAACATATCACAAATTGAAGGATGAAAACTGAGGCAAAATAATGGTTTATTTACGATTATTTTTTAAGATTTTGCAAAAAAATCAATCTTTGTAAGTTTTTAATCCCTTGAGAGGAGTGATATGGAAAATATATCAGGTATCATCTCGAGCAGTGATGCCGAAAATTCACAATTCTCAACTCGAAAGGTTAGTCTACAAACTCTGCTTATAGTGTACATAAACGACTGCTGTTCTCTCAGAATTTGAAAAGAACGAACATAAATTCAATTTAATTTGTTGCTGCTTCACTCACATAAAACCAAATGTACAGTAGTGTTGGTGGGCATCACTTATCTAGAGATGTCCAATATATCGGAAATTGTACAATTATTTATTTTCTTGTATTTCAAAAATAAAAAATGGAAATACGTCTGTATATAGACATATGGATATGATAAATATATATACATTTATTTAGATAATTAAAGATCAATTTGTGACCTTCATGATCCAAACCTTATTGGATTTTTTAAATAAGATTACAGTTTTTCTCCTTTAGTATCTAAAGAATTTAAAATGCATACATATAATAAATATATATGTTTATATATAATTTATAGTTTTTTCATATCGGTTCAGATTTTCTTATAAATTTTTGACTCAAAATATAAAAATAATAACAACAATATGGATGTCAAATGAAAGGTAAAATTCTCTGCATTACATTCAGATTATTTCTTGATATCATTACTTAATTAATTTCAAAATATTATTAAAAATTTTCAAGCATTTTTAAAAAGTACTTCAGTGAATCCATTTAATCTCTGAAGCTTTAAAAAATATAATTTTTACTTTCCTTAGACTCTTAGCTTTTATTTAATACCCATATCGTGATCATAACTTTGTCATATTTACTTTAGAACATTTTTTCAACATTGTGTATACTTTGAAGTTTTAAAGTCGCTTTAAAAGGAAATCTGATTCGATATGGAAAAAAACTGAAAATTTTACAATATGGGTATCAAATAAAAGATAAAAATCTCTGCATTACATTCAGAAAGCTTTAAAAGGGTTAAATTCTTGTCTTTACAAATACAATACTTAAAGATTTTATGTATTTTTTCATCTTCATCTCGTTTTCAATATAACTATTTTTTTCGCTTCAATGATTTTAGATTTATCTTTTCTTCAAGTGCCATCTTTTTTAGATCTTCAAGTTGTCTTACCGTATTGTTGTAGTTGTTGCTGTTGTTGATTTTTCATTTTTAGCTTGAACATTTCTTTTTTGGTAGATGACTTGAGTGATGTGTTTTATGTGAGTGTGGACATTTTTATCTGTTGTCTTGAAATCTAATGTTTGCATACTGTTGTGGCTTTTTTCTTATGTCTTTAAACTATTACTTATTTGACTATTTTTTATTCTCAATCATCATCATTATTTATATTTTTTCTTTTCTTCTTTAGTGATTCTTGTAAATGTTGTGTGTGTGTGTGTTTTGTTCTTTGTATCTGTTGCGTGCTTAAATAAACACAATTAGTTAAGTCTAAGATGCACAAGGTGGATTTGCTTGAGGGAATATTTTTGACCATAAGCATCCATTTTAAAATATAATTTTTCTTTTCACAATTTGTTTGTAATGTTCTTAAAAGGATGAGAAAATATGGACACATTTTTAGTTAAATGATTTAATGAAATATTATTGTTTGTTAAAGATTTTAAGATTATTATAAGTGGATTTTGGTGGAAACGAAAAAAAAATAATTAAAATTTAATAAAAAAGGAATAAATTTTGAAGGGTTTTTATTTCAGTAAAAATAATAAACAAAGATATCAAGATTTTAATTGAAAAATGTTACCTTTTCAAAATTTTTAAGAAAAAGAACAGATATCATGATTCCAAAAATTTTAAAATATTTTTTTGCAGGTTCCATGTTTATATTTAGTTGTTTTTTTAATTTAATTTATTTAAATATTTTTTGAATATTTAAGTTGCTAAAAGTGTTCTATTTGTTTTCTTTTTTAATTTTCTGTTTTACAAAATTTATTTAAATTTTGTTTTTTTATAATTTTTATTTTTTTATATTTCCAGCTGAAATAATTTTCCTTTTCTTATTTAAAAACAATTTTGTTTGTTTGGTATTTTGTTTTTTGTTAGCAACTTCCTTTTCAATATTTATAACCCAATATATCATAAAATAGAAACTATAGGCATTTAAAACGGTTATAAGTCAGTTATCAGTCATCTGTAACAATAACTACAACATGAACCAAAAAGCTATAAACAAACTTCCAATAAAAATAAGACAAAAAGAGGTTAAACAACTAACTTAACTTATCTGAAACATAAAAACAAAGAAATGTAAAAGAATGTTTTACGAATTCTTTTTGAACAATTTGTAATCAGTTTTTGCAATATTTAATTGAAATGAAGAGAAATATATCTGCTGGGTGGATATTACGTATATAATCGGTTTTGAAATCAGAAATGTGTCATTGTCTACAAATCTTATGAATAGAAATAATATATAGATATATGATTTATTTATATATGGATATATTGGTGAGTAAAGAGTATTAATTTCTCTTTACAAACATACAATTTTGTTACAGTTGCCTAGGCTTGAGCCGCTTTAGTTTTATTTTAGTTTTTATAGTTTTATTTTAGTGTTTTTGTTTTTTTTTTTGCTTTCCTACTAAGCAGATGAAAGGATATCTAGGATGATGGAGCTGCCATCTGTCGTCACCTAGAAACAACATCCTCTTTTTTGTTGTAGTGGTAGAGAACCTTGCTAATCGTTGCCATTGCTATCTTATTCTTAGCTTGAATGTCGCTAACATTTTTGACCTGTGAATGGTTTTCTTATTGGAGGGAGTGAGATCATTTAATTTTTTATTAAAAAATTAAGAAAAAATGTTTCAAATTTTGTTCTCAACCGGAATTTGCACAAGGAATGATCAGACTGTTATAAGCCAAATAGATCACAACGTCAAGCCAATTTGTATTAATTGCTTTATAAAAGCTTTCTGAATTTCTTTAATATGTTCTTTTTAACTTTTATTTAATACCCAAACATCAAGGTCATACATTTTTTATATTTTTTATTTTTTTTTAATCTTATACAATTGGAGGTTGATTAAAAAGAAAATCTGACCTGATATATAATAAACTGAATATATATTTTTAATAAAATTTATTTACAAATTTTTTTTAATTTAACTGATTTAAAGAAAAAATAATACTTTTGCAAACTGTAAACAAAAGCTTTAAAACTTAACTACAATATACATACATACATACATACATACATACATACATACATACATACATACATACATACATTCATACATTCATACATATATGTAGCAATTGCTAACAAATTGTTAAGCAAAACGAATCTTTGAATAATTATCTTAAATAAGAAAGTAATCAAAGGCAAAAAGAAAAATACAAACTTAAGACATACAAAACAAAAAGTTTAACAATTTGTTTTTTTTGTCTTTAAATGAGTCTCTAAAATTCGCTTAATTTAAAATACATAAAACCTGATAAAAATTATTGTATTTTTTTTAACAAAACATTTATGAGAAAAATCTCTTTCAAAGAAATTTTTATAAAAAATAATTTCAGATTAAATATGAATTATAAGCATACATGCATGAAATAAAAACATATATGATTTTTACAGATAGATGGACTACAATGTGAAAGGCTTTAATTTTGTAAAAAAGATATGAAAACCAAACCAGCGGGATTTCAAATTATTAAAATTTAAACATTAAGAAAAAACTATTTACTTTTTACTGGATATGATTTTTTATAAAAAAATAATAATAAAACAATATAATTTTGATGAGGTTACTATTTGAATAACGAAAAAATGCGTAAAAACAGAGCACCTTAACGAGCATCTAGTTTATTTTATAATATTTTTTTTAACTAAAATAATGAATTTTTATAGTGGTCTATTAATTAAACATATGTCAGTTTTAGAAAAAAAAAATAACAAAAATTGTTGTTTAAATGTTAACCTAGTTTTATTTGGATGTTAACGATGAAATGAAATTTACATTTGAGTTTTTTGCGGGTTTTTAAAAATTTCAATGGCTGCCTTCACAAACCATTAGAAATCTGCAAACTTATAGTTTTTGTTACCAAAAAAAAAAGTCAACAACGCATGAAATTTCAACATTTGTTTATTAATTAAATAAAACTTTTTAAACCTCCATTTGTATCTCTATATATTAAATATATATGAATGTATTTGTAATTGCGTGTTTTAAAGCCTTATTTTCATATTAACAATGTGCAGAAATAAGAATAAGAAAAGTGAGGTCTTGAAAAAGATGTTGCAAATAAAAAAAATCTACAAAAAAAGTTTTGCAACATCTTTGTGAGAAACATTTTTTTGGTGTTGTTGTTAATACTAGAAAATATTTATTTTTTCTTGTGTTGTAATGAAAGCTAAAAAAAAATTAAAATTCTTTAAACACGCAATGTTAAATCATTTAACAACAAATAGTTTCCAAAATATAAAGAATAAAGAAAAAAGTAGTTTGAAAAATGATTTAAAATGCTCTTAACACCTTTTTGACAAGACATCCCATTTGTCATAACAAATAACAAAACAACTGACAAACTAAAAGCCTTTTTTGTTATGGATTTATTGTTACATGCATACATCTTCTGTAAATTGAAAAAAAGCTTATGAAAATATGAAAAATAAAAAATCCTCTAAATTTTAGTTTTTCTAGAAAAACGAAAATATTCTTGTAATTTTTTTAAAGCTTAAGATTACACCATTTACAAAGAAAATATTTTTTAATTTAAACACAAATTTTTATACAAAAATTTATAAAAAAAAGTTCGTTATTTAAGTCTTTTGTTTTTTGGACATCTATTTGTATTAAAAAATCCATATTATTAAATATTGCTAAAGATTGTTATTTATTACAATAAATGGAACAAAAGAACTTAAGACTTTAACCTTTATAAATCAAAAGACTTAAGCTGGAAACTTTATAAACGGACAATTTCTTTATGCAATTAATATTTGTTGTTTAATTTTCAAATATAAAGCAAAAAAAAAAAAAAAAAAAAAAAACTTAAAACACAAACATAAACATTTTTATTTTGTTTTATTTTTAATTTAAAAATGTATTGTTATTTTTGATATTAAAAATTTTATTTTGTAAATTATGAATTTCAATATTAATTTCAAAAAATATTGATTTAAATTTCAAGAAAATCTTATTTTCTTGTAATTTGTTATTGTGTTGATATGAATTTAAATCACAAATATGATTTGACTTTTGATTTATTGCTTAAGTCCTTCGTTTTGTTAATAAACGTCATTAAATTATTTCTTCCTTAATGTTTAAAAATGAATTGATAAATGAACTTTTAAAAATAAAAAAATAAAATAATTATTAAATTTTCAATAAAAAAGTTTGTTGCTCAAATCTTTTGTTTCCTATTTAATAAACGTTCATTTTGATACACTAAATAACCATTCTATGTCTATCCAGGTACTCCATTAAAATTTTCTACAGCAGTGGAGTTTAAAGCTCAATATAAAATTTTTATAATTAATCTGGACACAAATAAGTTTTGTTTTCAGTTCAAAACTAAGATCAAAGTTTAAATGTCAGTAAAGGATTTTTTAAGGGACGTTATTTAATGTTATTATCCTGGAGAATTGAAATATATAATTTTGATATGTTGCAGAGATTTTTATCTTTTTTATTCATATAACATATAATAACTATTTACATATTTTTGAAGGTTGCATATCATTTGAAGGAAATAATTGACCCGATACGAAAAAAACCTTTGTTTTATTCAATGTAATCTCATGTTTCTCATTTATATCGATATTTTCGTCTTTCGTCCAAAGTCAATTGCTGTAGTTATCCTTTATTAATTTCATAAAAAGATTGGACCTCAGATGTTTGATTTTTTTTTAGAGCATGATTTTTTGAACTTTATAATTGGATCCATTCTGTTTCCGGTCTCATTTCATATTTAAACTCAGTTAACAGAATTTCCTAATAAAAAATTCATGGGGTTATAAATCATCAATGTTTTTGAAGAAGCTTAATGTTTCTTAAGTTAGCTAAAATTATCATATCTCCACCTTTTTTAGATAGCTTACGTGCACAAAATTGTGGCATCTGTGGACCTCGTATAATATAAGAAATGAATCGTGTCTCTAATTATTACTATTACTATATTTCCTATATCTAGAAGTCTGGTGACATAAGCACCTCATCCCCAATTACTTCCAGAAACAGTGTCTTTAACTACTTAACTCTCACAACAAACAAAAAACTAACTTAATAGAATTTTGAAAAGCAACACGTAATTCTTAGTTTGTTTTGGCTTTTAAATCCCAAAAAAAAGAACTAAATAAACCTGAAAGAAAAAAGTTAAGATGCTGTTCAGGTACGCTAAGTCTTTCAGTATTTGGACTTTATTTTTATTTCACATTTTGTTACACATACCAAACACATTATGTTTAATGTTTTATTACTTATTTTACGAAAAAGGCTACAAAAGAAAAAAACAACAAATAAACCAAACTCTGTTTACGCGACAAAAATCTTAAGTATATTTAGCAAGTGTTAAAGATTTATCTTTTTTATATACATTTTTATTTCAATTTTTTGTACTCCTTTTTTCTTCTACGTGTAAACTCTTTAAAGTGTTTGTGTTGGAGACCAAAAAAAGTACCAAATAAACGTTATTTTTTGTAGGCTGTTTTGAAGTTTCAAGAGTTAGTGCAGCATTAGTTGGCAATTAGTCATAAGTGACTCTATTTTCTTTAATACTAGTTAATGCTAGTGACGATGGTGTTGGTGTGTTTAACCGATTTTTTTTCTAGTTTTCTACTTTAAGTTAAAAATTATTTGCATTTAGTTCAAGAGATTTTTTGTTTCGTGTGTGTTTGTGTGTGAGAGTTTAAAGTGTTTGGGTTACAGAAAAACTGTTAAAGATAGAAAAAACGAACGCACTTTGGCGAACGTGTTAAGTCAAGTTTTTTCTTTCTCGGTTCACTTAGAGAAGAGTGTTAGTTTTTTAATTTACAAGACACTTTTAGATAAGCGAAAATTGCTATTTTTTGGAAGGAATCATTATTAAGAAGTTGCTAGTAAATGAAAATGGCAGTTTTTTATTAACGAAAAAAAAAAACACTTAAAAAAAGAATGGATTAAGAAAAATTAGAAAAGATACTTTAAAAGGGAAATAGAAGGATATATCTCTTGATATAAGGTTAGAATTTATATGAAAATATATTTTAATTAATTTAAGACTAAACAGAACGTGATTTAATTATGATAATAAGAAAATAAAGACTTAAAAATTTTATTAACAATTGTCATTTTTTACGAAAACTTGAAAATTTTCGTAAAAATCTAATTACAGTGAATTTCAAAAATGAATTTTTTGAAAAAATTGAAATTCAGGTAAAAATTGGATTTTTTAAAAATTAGATTTTTTGTAAAATTTTGATTTTTAATTGGAATTTTTGTAAAAATTGTTTTTTTTTTTTTGGAAATATTGCAATTATTTGAAAATTTTAAAATTTAAAAAATTAATTTTTATTGAAAAATTTTATTTTGATGAAAAATTTTATAGAAAAGTTTTTAGTAAAATTAAAAAAGGAATGACTAAAAAATTATAAATAAATTTTGATAAATATAATATTAATATAATATAAATATCAATGTTTTAATTTATATAAATTTTTTGTTAAAAACAACATTTAAAAAAGTAATTTACTTTCGTTAAAAAAATAAATATTTAAAAAATTTAAGTACTCAATTGAATTTAAATTTACATTACTAACAACAAAAAGATAAATATAATAGGGGTATTGCCAAAATGAATAACCAATATGTTCTTCAAATTAATAGTTAAAAACATTATAAATTTCTTTAACATATTTAAACAAACACATTAAATGAAATAGTTTGCAGCAAAATATTGATGAAATAAATATTTATTTAATATTTATAAAAGACATAAAAGACTTGAGATGTAAACCTTTATAAATCAAAAGACTTAAGCTGCAAACTTAAGGATAACCAAATTATAAAGTTCGTTTGCTATTTTTTAATAAACAATCATTTGATTTATAACAAATTTAGTTGCATAAAAACAAAAGACTTAAGAAACAAACTTTAAAAAACAAAAATTAATTAATTTTCTTTCATTCAAATTAAATTTTATTTAAAAATGTAATTATTTTTTTTAATTTAAACTTGTGAAAAAATGCATTTAATAATATTTTTTTTAAATTTTTTGCATAATATCATTTACGACCTTGTGCAAATATTTAAATAGAAATGTCAGATTAGTTCTTGAGTTAAACTTAACCAGTCTTTTAATGGTCATCTCAATTATAACACACCTTTATTTTTTATTTCGATTTTCTGCTTTACTCTTGATTACATTTCAAAATTTGTTCTAGTTAATTTTACGTATCAAATACTAATCAGGTTATTTGAAAAAAGCCATGCTAAACAAGTTTGTGTTAAGATTGCAAAAAAACAAATAGTGTTAGTTTTAAAAAACACAAAAATTTTAATAAATATTTGACTTTTATTTGTTTAAATTTTCTTTTCTATTTTTGATTTTTGGTTTAACAAACAAACTAATTTATTAAAATATTAAACTAAAACTACTACATAGCATGTTTAACTAAAAAAAACTATGTTGAGTAATAAATAGTTTAATATAGAAACAAGAAACAATTGCATGCAATTGCCTCAACTTTTAAGAATTTCAAAAAAACAGTATTTTTTTCATAAAAAAATTATTAGATGGCAAAGAGATCTTTTATTTTTTGCTATTTCTGTGTATTTTTAACGTTTGCATAATTATTACAAACACGTTAACTTAATTAGAGTGTTAGTTTAGTGAAAAAATATTAAGATTCATAATATTTTTTTTTTTTTTTGGTTTTTAATAAATATTAACCAGCAACTTGTTGTCTTGGTATTTGAAATTCACGCAATGTTAACAAGAAAAAAATGTTTGGATTTTTTAAACAAATTTATATTTAATTCAATAGTCGATATTTTTTTAGTTTATTTTGCTTCATTTCTTATAAATCGATCTAGAAACGAAAAATCAAAATAAATAAATACATTTAACTAAATTGTATAATTTTTTGAAAATCAAATGCAATTTAAGTTTAAACGAACGAAAAAAACAACTGAATAACAAACGGTTTGTACAACAACTACAGACAACTACAAAATAAGAGGAAAATATTTACAATTTTTTTGTAAAAAAAAACGAAAAATCACAACAAGTGAATGCACATTTGAAAGACAGAAGTTGATTGAAACAGTGGGTTAGAAAAAGGAAGACAGACTTAAATTGCAGGTTAAATATGGAAGAGGAAAGTGACATTAATATATATAGTTCTGTTGTTGGATTAACAGCTCTTGGTCCATGAATTTCGGGACATTCTGCTACGAAGATCCAGCTGCAGTAGAAATATAGTGGACAAATTTTCAAAGTTGCCAAAATGTTGCCTTAAGAGCTGTAACAGTCTGTATTAAAATATCCTTAGTTTGCAATCTAGATAAGGACACAAAGATCTTTTCAGCTAAGGTATATAATGAAGTGTTCAGGAACTACTTCCTTCTGGATTGTCATCGTAGTAATCAATCCTATTTCAATATTTCACAATTGGAGTCTCCACCGAGGAATCAACGCTAACACACCATCCTTTAGTATGTACAAGCTGTTTTAGATCAAAATGTGTACGATATTCACAGAGGCGCCACAAACAAATTCCGCATTTTCAATTTACCATCTGAATGCCGAGCTTGGAAGCCGTTCATTGCACATTACTGACTATATCCTGCATGTAGACAAGGACTATATAATACACGTTTTTTGTTCATCTTTCGACAGTTTCACCTTAACAAATATAGACTAATCAAATTTCTCGGTCTGGATTGAACCCAAACATAACTAACAAACTTGCCTTTCTACAGTTGTTACAACAACAAAAACAAAAATTTATATAGGTTTTCATTTCCATGCTATTGGACCCACTGTACTTTAAATATTAAACCAAATATAAACTTTTTTATAGTTTAAAATTCAAATAAAACTAAATAAATAAAAAAAAATCAACTTACTTATTTCACATGTTGGACCTGTCCAACCGGGTACACAGGCACAAGTGAATTCCGAGACTGGTGGAATTTGTTGGTGGTTATAGTTTGTATTACTAATAACATCCCCGCTGCTGCGTTTATTTGCTGTATTATTACCATTTTTGTTATTTTTCAATGATGAAGCTAAAGCGGCCAAAACTGAAGACGATGCTGCAGATGATGTGGAGGATAAAGATGATGATGACGATGATCCTAAACCTAATTCTAGCAGCGGTAAATTATGCCTACTAACTGGTTTCCCCATCGATGAACTCATGCCACGCATTTTACGATATGATGGTAAAGCAGTTATATTTGGTATTTTGGATTCCTGCAAACATAAGGAAAAAATTTTATATTTTATTTTTAAAGCAACTAAAAACTAACATACATATCATCATTATTATACATTTATACATTTATTTATATTTGAGTTTAAATAAAAAAAATCCAACTTTTAGTCAGAAAAGATGTTAATAACCAAAAGAGTTTAAACAAAAATGAAAATTGTAATAAACAGCGTGGAAGCACTCACTCATGGTAACACACTCATATACACTAGACATGTGTTAGCTGGAAACTTAAGACAGACATTTGAATGGTTATATGTCCATCCAATTTTTTCCTCTTCTTTCTTTCATTTCTTTTCCTTTTTTTCTTATAATTTTAACAGTTTAGTTGCACGGTTGAGGCATTAAATTAATAATAAAATTGTAATAAAGATTTGTACTTCTTTGTATGCCGTATGAATACTTTATAAACTATAGTTGTGTTAGTTTTTTTCTCGTATTTTCAATTATTATTAATATTTATATTATGCCATAAAATACATATTACACTGATCATAATTGTTTGTTCAGTGCAAAAAAAGGGGAAGTCAATAAATGATGATTATGGCAATTTAAGTATTTTTAGATTTTTATAAATATTATGTTTATGTTTAAATAATGTTTAATAAAAGTAATTTATAAGATTAAAATAAAATTATGATTTTAATGGATTAATGAGAATTATTAAAGTTTAATTCCAAAAAATTTAAAATTCATAACAAGACTTTTTAATAAAATATAGAAAATAGAAATTAATAGAAATAAAGATAATTAAATTGTAATTAATATCCATCATACGCCTAGTGTTTTTCATACCAAAATTGTATTCAATTATTGAAATAATACGGATTTTAGGAATACATAAATTCTTTATTATGAACAATTACTTATGATTTTACTTTCCTGATAAACTTTCACAGAAAAAATTTTACAATTATTTTATTTATTGTAAATACTCTTTTCACCATTTTTGTATATTCGATAATGAAAATTTTATCATTTTAATCAGAAATATATATTTTGGAAATATTGAAAAGTAATACTATTTATCACTCGATTTTTTAAAGATCAATATTATTTCCCTGGTTTTATCCACTTTTATACAAAAACTTTAATAATGTTTTGGTACCGATTCAAAGCTCTTTTAATGCATTTACTTGATATCAAATCTAGAGAAAAATATATGGACATAGTGTTACCTCTTATGAGATCCTTGGGCTCATTTATAAGTCCAACAATTATTTTATATATATTTGTATATTTATAGGGTTCACATTCCAATATTATCAACATTTCCCTGAGTTTTAGGAACATGAAAACCTCCCAAAAATCTAAATGTATATTCGTTTTATGGTCCATTGAACAGGATGAGTAATTTTTTATGGAATTTGGTTTTAATTTAATTTCGTCTAATTTTGACTTTCTCTGAGATAATTGCCAAGCAAATTTTGTATGGAATTAGATTCAATATTTTTAACCTTACCTTGAACATTAGAACTATCAAAATCTGGACCTTGAAACCTACTAAAAAATCTAAGTGAATGAAGTCCTTAAACCAGAACTGTAGGTTTTAAATTTAGTCGTGGCCTTTTTATGACCTTTTAATGGTCTTTTCAATGTAAATTGTAAAAACCTCTAAGGACTTTTTATAATTTTCTTTGTATTTATTTTGGAAATGGCCTTAACATTGAGTAATCCAGGTATCATTTCTTGTTTACAGCACTATTCAATAAATTTTTGTTACCATGGCCTGCATATGTTACCAGAACTTTAATATTTCTCTACAAATTCAGTTTCTTATCAAAATACAATACTGATTATTCCGTGCAAAATATTATAAACCTTTGAAGAGTCATTCAATTCATTAGACTCTATTTTGGGATAAATTTGAATATTTTTGAAAATTTTTCTTCTTTTTTTCTAAAATTTAACTAACATTAACTAATATTTTCCTAAATTACTCAGATGAAAAAAATAAAAATTTTGCTTCCGAAAAAAAGTTCTAAGGCTTAATCTGTGTTAAGTTGGTTTGGTCTCATATATTTTGGTTTTCACATAATTCGCTTATCTTTAAAAATCACAAGATTATTATTGTCTCTAAATTTTTTCTACAATTTAATTTTATTTCACAACCTTGAGACAGTGTGAAATTTTGCATTATTTTTCTTTCCAATAATTTTTTCTACTTTTTTCCCAACAGAAAAAAAACTAATTTTATAGATTATTTGCTGCAACTTATAAACAGCAAAAATAAATAAATTAAGCAAACTAAAAAATTACAAATAAGTACAATAATAACAAAAAAATTCAAAAATAAATTCCATAACAAATTAGCTGGCAGAAGAAGAAGTTGAAAGCAAAAAAAGGCAGAAATGAAATATTGTACAATAATTTTCAATCACGTTTAACTTTGTGGCCTTTGACATGCTTAATTCAATCTTCATTTTTCGTTTTTCGTTAAAACTTATGAACAAGAAAATCCATATCTATATATTTGCATATTTTTAAGAAAAAATAAGCTTAAAAGAACTCCATTTAAATATCCCTTTTATCTGTAGTAAAAAAAACAACAACAAAATTTGCAAACATATGTGTCTGTGATGATATATGATACTAAAATTGTTAAAGTTATAAATTGTTGAAAATGCAAAAACTGAGAAAAAATAGCATAAATATTATTTTCTATAATTTCTTACCTTAACCGTGCATGAGCCACCATTTTTACATGGTTGTGTAGCACATGGATGTTCTATGATTTCACAGCGTTCACCAGATAAACCCTCTGCGCAAGTGCAACGAAATTTATCAGGTGCGGTATTCTCACAAGTACCGCCATGTTTGCAGGGTTCATGAGTGCCACAGTAATTTAAATCTAAAGCAAAAAAATATATACAATAAAAGAAAAATCATATAGAAATCATATAAATAATAAAACTCAAGAATTTAAATCAAAATATAACAATAAATGTTGTTATGAAAATTATGTGAACAACATTTTATGCAACATTTTTATTTATTATTAATGATTATTTTGTAAAGAAAATATTTCCTAAGAAATACTAACCTTGATCGCATAATATGCCACCCCAATTGGTATCACATTTACATTTCCAGGCTTCACCATAACATGAACCATGTTTACAACCAGGATACACAACACATTCATTACATAAAGGTCCCTGCCAACCTGGACGGCAACTGGAATAAAAGAAGAAAAAAGAGATTTATTAATATTATAATTTATAGATTAATTCGGATTATAGAGATTTTTAAATCAAAGGTCAAAGTTCATTATTGTAAACATGAAAATTAAAAGTGTTTCAGATTTCTTTATAATAAAATAGTAGAAATCTGATTTTCTTGTTAGCTCTAGAAGAATGAACCTTAATTCCTTAGGACATTTGAAGCTCGTTTGAGTGGACAACCAGTTCAAATATGAGGTTGGGAAGGTAATAGATCTTGAAGAAAATCTGGACCCTTTAAGCCAAAATGGCCTCTATACTATATATATTGATGTTATATCTGCTAATCCAAACTAAAAAAATAGCAGAAAAGAGAGGTGTGATTAAAGAACATCTGGAGATCACCCAAATAATTTAGCTTAACGTTTAAATGGATTCTCTTCATGTTGAAACATCCTTGAATCTTGACAGTTTTCAGCGACTTTCTTCAGAAAGGGCAATTTATAAATTCTCAAAAGACGAGGATCAGAAAGTCTTTCAAAAGTTTAAAATTGCGTTATAGTCTTAGAAAAATACTTATGTAGTTATTAACCTTGGAACTATTTTTTTCTATAATTCGGCTTTGAGTATGTGTTACAAAATATTTTGAAAATATTAAAAAAAATTCTTCCCCTTTTTACATTTCGTAATTTGGAGAAGAAAGTGGATCTGGTTAAAGTCTTCCAAACGTAACTTGAGTTGCGCATTCAAAGTGTTTGTCTTAATGTAAAAGTTACAGATAAAAGTTCTACAGATTAAAACGGCTCTAAACTGGGATTCCTAAGGAATAATAACTCGACCTAGTCAACATCTTAAACAAACGGATCCCTCAGCAACTTGAGCGTAGGAAAGAAATATTTTAATAAAATTTATTCATTTAGAAATCCTCAATTAAGATTTTCTGCAGGCATCTTGAGATTACAAGAATTTTTTTTCTGTTGATTATATTCCAAATAAATTTTGTTTAAGCATGTGCGTGCATGCGTGTTTATAACCTGCTGTGTTGAATTTTTAAACAGCAACAACAAACAAATCTGATCAGTTTTATCTCTTAAGTTATGCTTCCCCTGTTAAACTATTTAAAGCTTAAACTGTTAACTAAAGTTAACGTTTTATTTAGGTTTAAATAATATTTTATTTTTTGGTTAAATGAATTGAAAATTAATTAATCTTTACGTGCAACAAAATTAAGCAGCTAAACTTTAGGACTTTAAATCGTTCATTTAAACTTGTTACCAGGGAATAACTTACAAATTTACACATTGCAAGAGTTATTTTTTTGGTTCCCAAAAAAATCTTACAAAAAATTGATTTAAAACCCAAAAACTTTCTTATATTTAAAGCTCATCGTTTAGATTTTAAATTTTCTTTTGGTAGGTTGACCTCCGAAAATAAGTTATTTATCTACTGTTTGCCATCGGTATTTTTTCAAAAGAGATATGACCAAAAAGAAAAAAAATCAGCATTCAGTAGTTAAAGGTTTCTTTTCCATCTTATAGGCTTCACTAACTTTTTAAAGATTTATTACATGAACAAAAAAATCTTAATTTCATGCCTGCTGTGTTCATGCGGAAGTTTAATTCTTCTTCTTCTGTTTTTTTTTTTGTTATGTTTCATTTTTGCGTTAATTTTTTTTTCATTCTTTAACCATTATTTTCATTTTAATTCTGTTTGAGTTTGTCAGAAGAAAAAAACTAAAATAAACGTTTTTATAACTTTTTAAACTAACGAAGCATATTAAGTTTTTTAATTGGTTTTAAGTGATCTGATTAAATATTTTCATCACAAGATATCATCGTTTTTTTTTTTTTTTTTTGAAAAAAAAAAATAAAACTTTAAATATAAAATAATAATTTATAAAAAAGAAAAAAAGACAAGAGACGTTTCTTAAACATGTGTTTATTATAATTCTGCGGTGTTGGTATTTATTTCAGTAAGTATGAGAACCTGTCGTGTAATGTCAAGACTCTTGATGTCAAAAGTCGACAATTTATATACCAGAAAACTCAAGAAAATACATATTAAAAATGTAAAGTTAATATAGGAATTTGTTCATCATGAGGATAAGAAGAACGTACATACATCATATTAAGTAAGAAGCTAAAAATTACTACTTGTTACCTTCAATGAAAGAAATATTATTAACAATAAACAATGATGCACAGTGGTTCAAAACAATTTTTTTGGGAACTTATTCTGTAAGTTTTTTGACGTAAAATATAACACAGTAAAATCCTAATTTGACTCGAGAAAGCCTAATTTAGTTTAGATTTATAACAAAGTTATACTTTCTTTGCATAAGTATTTAGTATCTATGAAAATGTTAGAACTTGAAGATTTACAATTTTTTAAAGTCATTTGATGTCACAAATTTATGAAAAACTGAAAATTTCGAATTGTTTTTTTTTTAGGAAAAATTAATTTAATATTCAAACTTAAATAAAAATATAAAATTCAAGATTATATATATATATATGAATTTGTCCTTGAATCACAGAATTAAAAAATTATTACTTTCCAAACGAAAATACTCAAAATCACATTCAAAAAAATGTACTTAAAAAATTTACTTTGCTTTCCTCAATATAAAGTTATATACTGAATATAATTGAAACATAATTCCAGTTTTAAGATCTGAGACTCATCCCGGTTTGCATTGTGAATATGCTCAATAATATTTCTATATAAAACAAGAAAAATATTACAACGTTTAGAACAAAATAATTATTAGTAAATAAATAATGTCACCTTTTAAAAAAAATTTTAAAGAAAATATTTTATTCCCAAAAATTCCAAATTCAGTTTACAATAACTTTTTAAGGATTCATATATTTATATAGGCATTTCAGCAATAATGTTTAGAATTTTATGAAGAATCTGACATATATTTTAAAAAAATGTGACGACCTGTTTTAAGCCCATTAATGAAAAAATAACTACAAAAAGCAAGAGAAAAATAAGGTTTAAAATTATATTTCGTCTCAATAATTCGTAGACTATAAGAGATAACCTACATATATAGGTGTAACTATATACACAATTTCTTTTGTCTCAATTAATAAATGAAGTTTTGGTAAATTAAAAAAACCAGCATAACCGAAATTATAAACTTTAGAAGGTCATCTGAACGTGGGACCTGTACCCCTCCAAATTAATTTAGAAACATTTATGCTCCAAGTTAGTAAAATTGTATATTAAGTGGTTGAAAATTTATTTAAAAAGTCATTTTGCAACCACTGTATCCTGTTAAAATACGAAAGACAGACAGACAGGTTTGTGTCTTAAGTCTTTAGTTTTATTTATATATACTTTTCTGATTATAAAGTGCTGTAAAACTCTTTAATGTTGTGTTAACTTTTGTTTTTTATTTTTATGTTAATAACTATGAAAAGATTAAAGATTTATTACAAAAATTCCTTAAAGAATGTTGAGAAATTTAGTTGTTGTTATTTAAGGTTATTTTTTCTTGTTAAACTTAAATAAACATTTTTTTTCGAAAAAATATTTAAACAAATTTTGAATTTTAATTACTTTATAAAAAAATAAAACTCCTAAACTAATTATCCTATATTTTGCTCTATATGATTTCAAATTATGTTAATTTTATTTAAACTTAAAGCTTTGTAACGGCCAATTATTTCTTATTTAAAAATCACAATTCAGAAAAAAACTATTGGCTACTTTTCAGCTTGTTAATTTAATTAACCAAAAGAATTTTTGAAAAAAAGAGAAAAAAACTCTTAACAATTGTGTTAAAAGAATACAAAAAAATGTGCGGGTACGACTTCTAGAAAATAGTCGTGTTTGTTAAACTGACATTAATGATGGCAATGTGACAACTGCCACACAATAAAAAACAACAACCAACAGCAACAATAATACTTAAAACAAAAAAACTCAATTGAAAAAATAAAAAAGGAGTAAAAGAAAAAAGAATCCTGTATTAGATGCTTTTTTGAAAACAGTTAAAGAAAAAATCAACATGTAAATTGTATGAAGAAACAAAAACGTTTTTTTGGAAAATTGTTTAACAAGTGACACATTTTGTTAAGAAAATTATACAACAAAAATAAAAATATATATATTTGAAGAAAGAAATGAAAAAAAAATCAATTTGCATAAAGCAAAACTGTTAAACAAGATTCTTAACGAACATAAACGAAAATTCAGAAAAAAAGTTTAAATGTGTTTTTTTATTTTATTTAGTATTGGGAACTTCAAACAATAATGTTTTAACTAACAGTCAACTGACAAAAAATAATAGAAAAAAACTGTTTTTTTTTTGTTTTGTTTAAAAAAACGTGTCTAATTTTTTAGTAGGTATCACTAAGAAAAACTAAACAACAAACATGATTCTCAAAGAACTTAAAATTTCAACTTTAACTTTACAAAAATAAAATAAAAACAACCAGAAATCAGACATTAACAAAGTACATAATACAGATTGCTTTTTTTAAGGGCGAAAATTTGTCATTTTGTTGGCTCATTAGTCACTTAAACAAAAATACATGAAATTTAAATTTTAGTCAAGAAAAAATCAACACAAAACTAAAAAAATAACCAAAAGTTATTTGTTGTTTGCTTAATAGAAGCAAATGATGGGAGATTTTTAATACCCTACAGTAGCTGAAAAATATTTTAAGTTTTGTCATTTAATGGGTAAGACAAAGGCACATTAACTACTGATATTGATAACAATTGAAAGTGGCACTAATTCCAATTTCATATAAACAGTGAAAACGAAAAAAAATCTTAACAATTTTTTTTGCTTTAAACTTATTTTCGGGCGCATTATTTAAATTTTTTGAGAACATATTTCCTTTGCATAATATATCAGTAATCATACCAAATAAAAATGCATTTGAGTTTGATCAAAATTATTGACGAAAAAAGAATAGATCCAAAACGATACTAAAAATCATGGGTCAAAGTACTAAATAACTGTGTGCGTTATAGTATTATGAAAATGGGACCGTTAAAGCTGAGTTCTGTTATTTAGTGAAAATAACAGAAGAAGGGGACTTAAAGTTCTCCTAACCGCAATTATGCTTTTTAAACAGATTTTACTTGTTTTAGAAGATTAAGCTTGTTATTTTGTTAAAACTTAAAAATAACCTTAAGTTCAGTTCATCATTTGCACCATCATTTTATATGACTTCAACACCAAAAAATTTTTTGTTAAACCAAAAATTTTTTTATAAATAATAAAATCAAAGGAAAAGAGAAGAAAAATCTAGGAATACTAGCAAAAGAAATGTTGGTTTATTAAAACCTTAATCCTGGTTGAAAGGAAATTGTTTAAAAACTATTCGCTTGGTTAATTACGTATACCGCCCCATGTCAAACATGCAACAGTGACATGTAGAACATTATACACTCCTTTTAGCCAGAGAATTTTTAGCAACAAAAAAATGGGAATAAAATCGACAAAACATGTCTGTTTTATTGTGAGGAAACTCAAACTTTATTGAATCTAGAAAAAACGTTCTAGTAGTTCAATGTTGGAATAAAAAACAGGAACAAAAAAAAAAAAAAAAAAAAAACATTTAACAAATGTCTACGTCGGAGTTTTTAAGTTCACTAGTTCTTAAATTCTTTTTTTTTTTTGTTCTTTTAAATTTTACATCTTCGTGATGTTTGTTGTAAACAGTTTTTTGTTGTTGTTGATGTTTTGTATTCTTTCATTTATATATTTGTTTAGGTTTTAATCAAATTACTTAAACAAAAAAAAAAAAAAAAAAAAAAAACTTGGAAAAAATACCGATACCGCAAAAATAACAAAAAATATAAAGAATAAAACTAAAAACACGTTACATTTCTTATTTAGAATAGTTTTTTTTATTTATAAAAAAAAACCTCCCAAAATGCTTTAGTTTAAGAAAAAAACTCTAAAACTTAAATTCTTGTTCCTTTAAGAGCTTCATACCGAATTTGCATAACATCCTTCAGAGCCAAAACAATGCTGGTGCTTTACAAACTCAAATATCAGTTTTATTTCATTTAAAACGTTTTCTACTTCATCTTCTTTAAAAAATGATTCCTTTTGTTAAATGTTTTTTTTTTTTTTTGGAGTCATCTTGGCTTTAAGAAAAGCTGTCTGTAAAAACCGTGTCTAAGCGTGTTGAAAAGCTTAATTGAAAATACTATTTTGTGGCCGTTTTTATATTTTATTTTTTTTATTTTTTTTTATTTTTTTTGTTCAACTTATTCTCTTCATTTCGTTTGGCAAGTTTGTTGTATCAGGTTTAAACTATCGCGTTTTAGTTTAACAAAAAAACAACAAACAACAACAAAATAGTTTAAATGACGTTTAAGTCGGTTTAGTTTGGTTTTTTTGTTGCATTGTTTTGGTCTTGTTTTATAGTCTGTTTTTTTTGTTAACGTTTTGTGTTACTATTGTCAGCGATGGCGTCGAAATATTGTGGTGTTATTTTTTATTATAAATAAAATTTAACAGATTGATTTGTGTTACACAAAAAAAAAAAACAATGAAAAAATTCCCATAAACTTGAAAAGTTTAAAAAGGAGATTTTTTATTGAAAATCTTTAGGAAATTCAAAAGAATTTTCAAATGACTCTAAAAAGAATTAAATAATTTTAATTACACTTGTTTACACATGGAAATATTTTTTAAAGAAAATAGTAAGCGCTTTAATTTCACCACTAAAGGTGGGAATAGAAAATTTATTGGAAGTTTTAAAAATAGTAAAACCGCTTATTTTATCTTAAAAAATGGGGGGAAAACAATTTAAAAATGAATAGAACTTTTCACCACTAATGGTGAATATTGAATACGATCTGTATGACCTTAAATATTATAGACATTCTGATTTTTTTTAAATTCGTTAAAAATTTATTTTTGACGTAAAAAAATAATAAAAAAGCAACTGAACTTTATATTTAACAAATGATATGACCATTTTTCAGCACTAGTGGTGAATATAACAAAACGATAAAATATTCTTATACATTTAAAATTCATTAAAGATATTAATCTTAGAAAAAATAAAAAAGACTCATAAGACAAAAATATAACTGAATTTTTAGTACAAATAGATTTGTACGCACTTTTTTACTACAGTGGTGAGGTGAGTATAGAAAATTATGTGCATAAGTATTATACAAGCTTTTGATTTATTTAAAATGCATCAAGGATTTTATTTAAAAAATATTTATATATAAACTAATCATTAAAGATATTTTTAAGAACATATAACTTTCACCTCTTGTGGTAGGTATACAAACATTTTTTGTACGTATCATTAATTCTATTTATAAAAAATCGGAATAAAACAAATATATATTTAATTTTATAATTTTAATTTTTAAAACTAATTGCAAGTTGTACGGCAGTTTTTCACCACTAGTGGTGAGTATATTAATTTGTGTGTATAACCTAAAGAATGACACATTATTGGTTATTTAAAAAAATACTTTAAATTTCTTAATAATTTTAAAATAAAAAGTAGTGATTATTGCCGAATATGAACAAATTCTTTAGAAGAGAGTTTTGTGAAGTGAGACCGAAAAAAAATTTACATTGCATAAAATTCAATAATTTGGAAATTTTAAGTCTTTATTCTATATATATAAAATTATTTTCTTTTTTGATTCATAGTCTTTTTTTAGTTCCAATATCTATTTTAAAATTAAAGGACCTTTTTTGAGAAATTAGTAATAAGAACTTAGAGATTGGAGACAGTTAAACCAGTTATTTTTGGAACAGTATTTTAATCTAGTCTAAAGATTAACTTCTCTTACTACGAAATTTGTGGTATTGCTTTGGTGTCACTCCAAAGTTTTCTTTATACAGGAACCTAATGACAAATAGATTCTATTGTGAAAGCAATTTCTTTGTAAATGAATGCTACATTCTTTGATAGCTGTTTTCCAGCTTATTTCTAATTTTGTTATAACAAAATACCCACTTTCAGGTCTCAAAATTATCATCTACATTTTCTTAACTTTTTGCATTATAAGATGTTAACTCGGAATCTACTGGGAATTTATATATCGTTAAGCTATCCGGTCTGCTTTAAAGTCAAATGTTTTTGGTGTTATTTCATTTGCGGTTCAAAATTACCGTAAGAGATCTATAGGAATAATTCTAGCACGACTGAAAATGTAGTGAAGTAGTAGGCTCAACGCCTCAACTAGTATCGTCTCAAACCCATATCCTACATGTAGACTACGTGATGCAAGACATCTGGTTCAATCCTACCACTCTCAGCTCTAAAAATATGTGTACTCGCCCAATAAAGTAGCCCAGTTTCTAACAAACTTATTTATTTTTTTTTTTTGCTGTTATACGAGACCAATAGTCAAATGTTTTTGTTTTTTTTTTCCTAAATGCTTTTAATTTGAGATTGTTTTATAGCACTGGAAAAAGTTTCGATGTCGTTCCTTATTCTTGCGAATCTATATACTTTATTTTCGTACCTTTTATTTTATTATTATTTTTTTTTAATATTTTTGGGGCATATACAATTCCAATATTGACTTTGAAGAAGGTTTGAAGATAAAACTCGTGTTAAGATTTTTTCGGTCTCATTTAGTTTTAAAATTTCCCAAAAAAAGTTAATGTCTAAAATGTTTAGAATTTTTTTATCTTAGTTTTTATAAGCAAATTTAAGAAAAGTTAGAATTAAAAAATTCCTACCAAATCAAATTCTTATGTTTCCTTGCAAGTTTGTTGCTTAAGTCTTTTGTTTTAGTTGATCTTCATACTAAAAAATTTACAATCATTTTAAATTGTTTAATTAAACTGGCCATTGGCTTCTCTTTCAAAATAAATTGATTTTTTATTTCAAACTAAATTTTGTTAATGAACTAAACTTGTTAAGAGTTTTTTATTTGTTTGTTGGTAAAATGAGGAGGAGATTTTTTTACAAACAACAATTGACTCATTGACTCATATAAATAAATAATGAAATAGAATTGATTGTGTGGGATGCTGACATAAGTATTTAATAGATACTGTTTTTAAACACCTTTTCTAACTTAAAATCAAATCTAAATATTTATTTTTTAAATTACTTCTCTTAAAAATTATTCATTTTGAAAGAAAAAAAAAACAAATAAATTAGAAACAAAATTATTAAAAAATAAAATATTTATTTAAAACTACAAAAATCTCACCAGAATGAAAAATGTTTATTAATAATATTTACCAAAATAATTAAATAAGGTTTATAAAGAAATATAAGTTTTTGTTTTAATCTATCTGTATTTATAATAGGATGTTTGTATGTATATATGTAACGTGTGGACTCCAAAAATAAGTGACATAGAGTTATATAAAAATTCCGATAGGAATAACTCTTTAAATATAAAATATCTAAAGAATTATACAACCAAAGGCTCTGAAATTTGGTCTCAATCTCATTCTCATGGATCATTTACTATACAAAATGTAGGACAAATAGGACCAAGGAAATGGGTCCATGATTTGTGATATTTCTTTCGAGGTCTAGGACTGAGGAGAATTTTTGTGCAGCACAGTGCGCCGGGTAAAAGCTCATAGTTAATAACAATTTTTGTTGCTTTTAAATCTTTTTTCTTCTTAAAATGTGTGAATTTTGTTAAAAAAAAAACAAATTATTAACAATTTCAATAAAACGTAACCAACATAAGAAACATTTTCACGCTTAAATAAGATTTTTTCAAAAACCCCATTTTTTGTATTAACGGTTAACTGCTAACTATTTATGAGTTGTGGGTCTTTTCTTAAAGGCCAGAAAAAAGAGTTAAAATGCGCTTAAAAAAACGCTTAAATAAATATTTATTATCTGCAAACAATGAATCTTATATGAGTTTTCAGTTTCTTTTATTTGTTCGCTAGTGTAAACACTTTTATTCTTCCTTTTATCTTTTTTTAACAATTTCACACGTGCTTTACTTTGTTTTTGAGGGGAAATAAAGATTTTTATTAAGTTTGAACAATAAAGAAATTTTTTTTGTGAATGTGTGTGTCGGTGTAAAAAATAGGGAACTTAATAAACTTAATAACTTGCTTGTTTTATGTAAACAAAGGAAAATTGTGTATAAATGCAAGAATTTGTGAAGTAAAAATATTAATTAGAGGAAAAAGTTATTTCTATAGAAAAGGAAATTTTCTAATATAAATGTTTTTTGTAATAAATAAGGACATTAAGAAAAATATATTAAAAAAAGGATATTTCACAAAAAAAGTTTTTTCCCTAGCAAAGGACGTATTCACTACAGTCCTTCTCTAGTGGAAATATTCTTTCCACTAGAAAAGGATGCTCCTTCTAGAAGGAGACATTGTTTCCACTAGAATGGGACATTTTCACTAGAAAGGGAAGTTGCCACTAGTAAAGGACGTTTTTATTGGAAAATACAAATTTCAAGTTTTCACTCAAAATTCAAATTTTCACAAAAAAATCAATTTTTCACACAAAAATCAAATTTTCACTAAAAATTTAAATTTTTATTTTAATTTATAATGTTTTTAAACTAGACATTTTCACTAATAATTTTTTTAAAATTAAAATTTTATTTTAAAATTACAGTATTTATAAAAAATTTAACTTCTTTTATAATATTTACCGAAATTCAAGTAGATTTCTTCTTTAATTTGAAATCTATTGCAACATAAATAATATTTTATTTCCCCATTATTTTGACCTGCATTTTAATATTTTATGGGTCAATAAAAATACTAAAATAAAATCTTAAAATCTTCTAAAAAAATAACATGATTTTTTAATTAAACTGTCTGTAATAAAATTATAAACTAAATTTGCAATCATAACATGATAAATAATCTTTAAAAAATAGAATAAACTACTTTAATCAGTAGTTTTAGCACAAAAAATTATCTTTTGACACCTTGAACAAAATAACTGTATTTTTAGCAGAAGTTACACAAAAAAACATTATTTATTGGTAAAAGAGGATATTTAACTGAAAATCTCCATAAAGAGTCTTGAGTATTTTTAACTATTAAAATAAGATTTATAACACTTTTGTGTTTTGTTTCAAACATCTTCGTAAAGTCATCGCTTAAAGTTTAACTTATTCCAGCTTGCGACAACTAACACCGATAAGCTTTGAAGAAAAATTACTTTAAAGCTTAAAATTTTATAAAAATTACTTAAAAAATATATAAACTCATTTTTAGTAAATTAATTTTTGGCTTAAACTGCAAGCTACTTAAATTAGGGTGATGTTTTTTTTTTTTCTTTATAATTTTTTCAGCAAACAACAATTTTTTTGTTTAAAAAATAGTTTTTTGTAGGTTACGAAATCTTTATTGTTCTGAGAAATTGTTATTAATTGAGTTGTAGCTGTATGCTGAGATAGTTGATATCAACAATCAATGAACCCACCATCTCTAAAATAACTACAAAGTTACATACATATAGTGAGTTTTTTTTTGCCAAAACTATCCCACCAACTAGACTTATTTCCAAAAGCCAGCACTAACCATCTTTCAGCCACTCAAGACTTAAGCATGATGCACCTTTAACTAATAATAAAAAATAAACGTAAAATAAAAAAAACTCCTCTATAATGGTGGCAAATCTTAAGAGGAGAAATATAAATTTGCCCATAAAACAAAGTAGAGTTTTAGTTTCAAAGTTCCTTAGTTTGTAATAAGGTTGCTTTAGCTACATAGTAATATGATAGCCATTGCTATTTAAGTCGTGGTTTTATGATTTTATTTCTTATTTTTTCACCCGGGTGTTTTTTCGTCTTAGCTGGTTTCTAGTATTTATCTTAAAAGAGCTGCACAAATTTGAGTTCCTTTTTTTCTTTTTTGCTTAAAAAGAATCTTTATTTGGTTGTAGTGTCTTTGTAAATAAAAAGTGCAAATATTTTGTTGCAACAAAAAATAGCATATTGTAGCCATAATATTGTATGCAAAATATAAAAAGCGTGAATTCTCTAATTAGACGCTTCATTAGCCTGTTTTGCACCAAAAGTAATATTTACTAAAATCAATGAAGAAAAACAAGAGAAAGAAAAATTATATGAAATTACTTGGTAGTTGTAAATAGTTGTGTTTGAAAAAATATTGGGCAGGGGAAAAAGTTTTTCTTATTTTATAAAAAGAATTTGAAAACTCTTACATAAAAAGGGAAAATTTGATAAAAATTTTGAAAAAAAAATTGGTTGAATTTTGAATAAGTCTTACATATCGGTCTTTAATTTCTATATAACAAACCGACAATAAATGTAAAACTATTGGGTTACATTTTATTTAAATAGGAAATTTTGCTTGGTACATAAGAAGGAAAGACAGATACAAACGACTTAGATTTTTATCTGCACCAAGAAATGACACATATTATATAATCCTTAATCCCTAATGGATATATGATCATTTGTGGACATATTTAAAAACTGGCACTTCGAATTGCACCGATACAAACATATAACTGACACACAGACGAACAGACAAACAATGACTCTGATTTTAATTTCCTTTAAGAATATTATGAGGTGTTTGGTGGGATTATAAAGTAAATATATCTACAATTGGATATACGATCATTTGTGGACCAACTTTGAAAATTGTCATTTAGATTTGAACTGATACAAATGGATAACTGACATTTATCAACTTAAATTTTAATTTGTTTGAAAAATATGAAAACTTTAAGGGGTCTTAAGTGAAGCAAAGTGTTTAATATAACATCTAGGTAATTAAGCCGTTTGTGAACCTATCTGGAGAACTGGCACTTAATTTTGGACTAATACAAAATTTATGTTTGTCCAGATTTGTTATAATAATATTATATCTAAGAATTTGAAAACTTAAAACTCCAGTCCGTGACTCATTACTTTCTCAATTACTTGAGAGCAGAAAAGTTTATGGATTTTTTGATAATTTGCCACAACGTATTAAGAACTTGTATCAGAACTTTTTATAAAACCAGGGAATTGTCAAACTTATTACGTTTTCTATAACCAGAATATTACACAATATTGAACTTATTTCTCACCGAATTACTTAATAATTAAATAATTATGTCTTTACTAAAATTGTCATTAAAATATTATTCTAATTAAAATTTTGTTATATTAAAACTAAAACATTTATATTTTCCCCCATTGAAAAAAACTAACACAATTTTATATTTAATTTCTTTAAAATATTTTAATTAAACATTTTATTTCAAAAATTCTATAAATTCCTTTTAAAAACTGTTTTAGAAAAAATTCTAACAATAATTGAGAATATTTTCTAATAGAACTATTAACACACTATTAATTTATTTACTTTTCATTCTCCCAATCTATCATTAGAAAATCTTAAAAATTTTAACACAAAAATCAACTTAAATGAAAATAGAAAAAACATATGGAAAAAACTGCACTACAAAGCGCACTGAGTGACATTAAATTTGATTTTTATTGAAAATACCTTGAAATCAAACACTTTAATTACACATGACCATTAAGATTTAGATTTTTTTCTCACAAAGTCAAAAACAAACAAACTAACAAACACACACACAGACATTCGCACTTATACAGATAGGCCTGTAGCTAAACTTAAACTATAGAATAGTTATCAATAGTTGTATAGCAATTATTCAGCAAACAACGCAGTCATCAAGCTAAGAAAACAACAACAAATTTTATAGAAACTACTCAGCAGTTGAAATACTACGATATCCAGTATTGGTGATTTTAAGTCTGCATTTTAATAGCAAATAGCTAGAAAAAAGGGGGAATAGAGGCAGTTAAATGTACACAACGTCTACATTAATGTGAACACAAAACGTCAACATAAACGTTTGGAATCGGTAGGAATGACTGCGAAATGAAAATTAAACGAACTTTTTTAACAAACCAACACATAGACTGGAAAACAGAGATGGAGATTGCAGTGTTAACGATTTTTTTCAAAAGGAAATCAAGTTCAAAATTGAAACTGAAAAAAGTACCAAATTTGACAAAGTATTTCACAAAATTAAGAAAAAGTACCAATAAAAGTTTCCATAATAATAAATATAATAAATAATTTGAAATATTTTAACTCATTTTTTTAGAGAAAAATTAAAAACCTTTAATTTTGAAAAAAAGTACGAAAATGTGCAACGTTAACTAGAAAAAATAAAAAAACTGCACACTTTAAGAGGGCAAAATTAAAGAAAATCTACAAAAATAAATTAAATATTAGATTTATTTTAAGTACCGTAAATAATGTTTCAAAAAATGTAATTTTTTAAAATAAAGTATATTTTGGAAAAAATACCAAAAATACTAAAAAAGTACTTTTACTTAAAATATTAAAATAATTAAATATAAATATGATGAATTATTATTTAAAACTGAGTTAAATCTTTTAAGAGATAACGGTTTACAAATAATAAAAGAAAAAGAAAAATAATAACAGAAACTAAAAAGTGTAATTTTTAAAATGTACCAGTTTTTGCAGCGTACTTCTCTCCAAATTATGAATACAATTTGAAGTTTTTTTATGATCATGAATCAGGAACAAATTGATAAGAAACTGTATTTTTTGTTAAAAAAATATTTTATTCTTAAAAGTACTTTTTTCAAAAAGTGTACACAAGAACAAAAGTATTTAAAAAGGTTTTTGAGAAGGGAGCATTTTGCAGAAAGTATTCTTTGGGAAAATATACCATTCTTTAAGTTTTTATTCTTAAAACTTTTAAAACAATAAAGTAAACAATTTATAATTATTATTTATATTTAAATATACACTTTTTGGAAAAAAGTACTTTTTCTTTAAAAAAGTAAACTTAATTTAAAAAAGCGCTATTAAAGAATCACTATATAAAAAAAGTATTTTTTTAAGGGAAGACACAAATTTTGAAGAAAAGCTCATTTATCATATATAGAGATATTAGGGCTAAATGAGTACCATTTAAAAAAGTACTAATAAAATATTTGAAAATTTCATTTATATTATCATTTTATATAAAATAAGATGTAAAATTTTCAACGCCTAAAAAGTAAAAAATTTAAGTATAAAATTTTAGTACTTTTTAGGAAGCTGAAGAAAATTTAAAAGTACTAAATTTTTGAATATAAAGAAAGTTTATATACTTACAAAAATAAAAAAGTTTTTTTCTTGTAAAAAATTGTGTAAAAAAATTTGTAATTTACAAAAAAAAAATTTAATTTACGAAAAATTACAAAATTTTTAAAATGTTATAAATCATAATTTTAGCACAATTTACTTGTCCAAAAAGTACAAAACAATAAGCTTCGGGTACCTTTGGCTTATTGTTTTGTACTTTTTGGACAAGTGAATTGTGCTAAAATCATGATTAATGATTTTAAAGGTATTTAAACTCAATAGGTAACGGTAAAAACAAGAGTTTGTTATCGTCCATGAGTATGATACCGTTAAATCTTAAATAAGTTTTTTGTGGTACTAAACATGAAACATACTTGGTACTTTTATAATTCCCAATTTTCATAATTCATTTATCAAGAATAATTAGAAAAGTTTAAAAATTAAAAAAAGTATTTTAATTATGTGTCTATCAACTTATAACGAAATTATTTCGAATTCTCCATCCCTGTTCCATGAGTATTTTTTCTGTGTAAGTGCTTAAATTGAAATTTAAAACTCTCTTCATCCATTAAAGTTAAAGTTGCAATGTTAGTCATAGTCTAAGTCTTAGTCTCAGTCTCAGTGAGTATTTGGATTATTTCGCATAGTGTGTAAGTATATGAGTATGATGACAACTTAAGATTCACATGACATTTGATGTTCAATTTAATAGTTTCAGTTTTTATTGAAAAAAGTGACAACAAAAAAACCAACAAAACAGACACTTAAACACCAAATGGAAAGAAAAAACAGCAAAGAAACAAACAATATCACAGCTGCGTGTGGCCGTTAAGGAATGAGAAAGAATGAGAAAAAAGAATTGGGAATAAGAAAAATAGTTAATAAAGTTAAAGGAGGATTGATTACGCGTATAAGAAAATTAAAATATAGAATTTTCAAACTTCAGCTATTTTTTTTTTTAATATTTCGCTCTCCAAAGAATTAAGAAAAGTATTTGAAATGAAATTGGTTCCAAATAAATTTATTCACCTAAGTTTTGTCAGTTCTAAAAGCCATAAAACCTAAATTAAATAAACTAAAACCTGCGAACCAAATCCTTTATTTATACATTCTCTCCCTCTCTCTACTTTACCAATTTATCAATTTCCTTTAAACACGCAGCGTTTAAAGTTTTTCATTCCAATTTTTCTTTAGCCTTTCATTTTGATCTCTGTGGAAAAGCAAAACGCACTTGAAATATTTTCTTTCTATTGAAAAAAAGAACTGCTGTAGTTGCTGATGATGCTGCCTGCTACTATAGTTTTTCTTTGCAAAAAATAGCACAAACAGAAAAACTTTAAACTGAATATCAGTCTTTATAAGTTTAACAACATGACATGGCTTAGATTTTGTTGGCCGATAAAAAATTTGCTGCTTTAATGAAATCATAAATTATACTCTGGCGGTTTAAATATCCATATAAACATCAGTTGGAAGTCTAGGAAGACAGCAAATGATGTAGAGTCTTTTTTGTTGCTTAAGTTTTTTGATATTGAAAAAACGAAAATAAATATAAAAGTAAAAAATATATATTTTTATATAGTTTATAGAGATATATTTATATATATAAAGAGGGTTCAATATTCAATGTTGTTTTTACTCTTGATGATGATGAGTGTGTGCGTGTGTGTGTGTTTGGCTGCAGATGCGCTAAAATAACAGCTACACGTTTTATTACACTAAAAACGACAATAACAAACAACAACAACAACAACTATTCCAAATGAAAAGTACAGGTAGTTACTGAGATTTTTTATTGTAAAGGAATATATACATAGATTTATGTTTGGATCAATAATGTTAAGCTTTTTTTATAGTGTGAGTGTGAGAGAGATGGTTTCTATCACTAAAACGTCAGCAGGCGTTGCAATGAGTTTTAAACGTTAAATGAAAATGTCTTGAAAGAAAATAGACTTTAAAAGAAAAGTAAGGGAAGGAAAACTAAGGAGAAGGAACGAAGCAATAATACAAGACCCCGAAAAGGAATTAAATTCCAATTTGATTGGTATGCAACTATTCGTTGGTGGGACTTTCATGTTTTTAATCTCGACTTAAATGAAATGTGGGGATCAAAAATAATTTAAATCGGTTCAGTTATATGAAAACTTTTTTATAAAACTTTAATAATTCATTTCAAATAGTTTCAGATCGTAATCTAATCGCAAGTGCATCTATACGGTCCTGAGTCCCTACAGCTTCTTAGATTTGGTTGTAAGATAAGCAGCGGGATCATAAGATTTTAAAATGATTGTTTTAAAGGGAAATACAAGTATTTAATATATTTTTCTGAGCGAGTTTAACCATGCGAATCACACTTTAATGGCATGATTTTGCCCAAGTTTATTTCCAATTTATTTTCTTTAGATATTGTCATATTCACCAGTAGCTTGCTAATAATGCTGAAGCTTTCTGTGGAAAGAAGCTCCCAAATGAATGAATCACCTTCTCATTTATTTTTCTTCATTAAAATCGGCCAAATGCGTAACAATTGGGAAATGTGAAATTATCTGTGCAAGTTTCCCAGCTGACATAATTAAATAATGTTCCCCAGCTAATCGCAAGTGTTCACAGAAGAAACATCGTTTTTTGCGTTATAACTATATTATTGTATATTTGATTTATTATTTTTTTAACATAATAAGATTGTTGCAAAACCATACTTTTGTTATGTTATAACCATAAAATGTTGCTTAACATATATGCTTATTACCGTAAAAGGGACACAGAACTCGACATTCTTTTTAAGCCTAAACTGAAACCTGTAAAGAAAAAGGCTAGACGTTTGAAGCTTGCGGGAAGAGTTTTGAATAAACTCTACTAGTTTCTGTAGGATATAGAAACAAAAATTTTCCTCTCAAACAATAATTTGACCTCTTTATTATTGCTATACTTCCCTTTGTACTTTTTTCTTTCTAGTTGCAGATCCTTTTTTAATCTCTTCGGGGCGAAACAAGCGTTTTAAAATGTGTGAGTAACTTTGAAAGCTGCAAGTTAATAAATGAACAAGTAGTAGTGGCAATAGTTGGTGTCTTTTTGTTGTTGTTGTTTTACTATGAATATTTTAATAAACTTTTTCTCAATTTTGTTTTTGTCATATTATCAGTCAGTTTTTTTCAGAGCTGCTTTTTCATTTAACAAATGTTTATTATTGTCGTAACTATACTTCACTTGTTGTCTTAGGATATTTACTTTTTTTCTGCAAAACATTTTCCTTAAAAAAAAACTC
Organism: Cochliomyia hominivorax; assembly: GCA_004302925.2. Lineage (NCBI taxonomy): Eukaryota > Metazoa > Arthropoda > Insecta > Diptera > Calliphoridae > Cochliomyia > Cochliomyia hominivorax. The sequence goes on from PYHX02000467.1 coordinate 105,289,678, forward strand.
AACAATATTTATCTCAAGTTTTTGTTTTTCTTTATTTTTTGTAATTTTTGTTATTTTGAGTTTTTAATAAACGTCTGTTAACAAAAGACAACTAGAAGGAAAAAACTATTGCGTTTTTTCATCTGATTTTGCGTCTTTGCAAGACAAACTTTGCAAAGAATTGGAAGATAAAAATAGAGTATTAAAGTGATTTGCTATTAAGCCGTTTACTTTTTATGTTATTACCATTTACAGAGATGGGCGAGGTATTAAGTTGTTTTTTTCTTTTTTTCTTCTAAACATTTCTTTTCAATCTCAATCTTATTATAGTTTTTGATTTAGTTTAAACTTTAGTTGTTAAAAAAAAACTAAATAAAAACTTGATATTTTTAGACTTTCTAATTGAATTAAGTTTAAAACAATCAATGCAGCAAAAAAAACGTAAATTTTTTTAATTGTATTTTTAATAAGAGTTGTCAAAAGCTTTAACATTTCATATTTGTCAACGTTTAAATTTTTAGCTAAAGAGGTTTTTAAAAATAAATCTCTATTTAAAGGTTTCAAGGGTTTATCGTCATAAACATTTTGCTGTACCGGCAGGAAGCTGTACAATTTAAATTGTCTTTTTTAGTTTTTTTTTTTTCATTTTTAGACTTTTGTTATTATAATTGCTGTGGAAAAATTGTTGTTAACATGAAAACTTTATATTTATGATCATAATGATCTTTAGATGACTTTTAATTTGTTAGTTAAGGTAGTGGATTAATAATGAAAGAAACAGAAAAAACAGAAAAAACAGAAACTTATTGAACATCAAAGATAGCGCCATCTTTTATAAAGAGCGAAAAAGAAAGAGTAATAATAAAAATAGGAGAAAAATTAAAAAATAGGTTTTATTATAAAGATGAAGAAAAGTAAAGGTTAATAGCTTTTTCTTTGGAGATTTCTTAATAAAAAATTAATTCTTAAATTAAAAAAATCCCAAGCTTTTTTAATGTAAATTATTATTATTATTTTTTTTTTTGCAAATAAATATCGAATTTAATATTTATCTTTAAAATATTTTTTTATAGAATCTTCCAAAAAGGATGATATGGAAGACCTTTCCCTTCTTTGCGCAAGACTGTAATATGACTTGAAGGATTGAGATCTCTAGTTTCCCTCATAAAATGTTAAGAGGCTAAAATGCTGTTAACATTTTTTCGTCTCAATCCTTAAGATAACTTTTTTAAATTTCTAAAGAAAATCTTAAATATTTTTCTCTGTCTTCTCTTTTTAAATAGAGATTTCAATAATTAATTTATATTGCATTTTTCATAAAAAAAAAAAAAAAAAAACTTTAACAATTTTCAAGAAATTTTACTTTTTTTCAATAAAATAATTTTGAAAATCTTTTAATGTAGAATTTAAATTAATTGTTGTATAATAAAACAATTAATCATATCTTTTAAAACAAAAGACTTAAGACATGAATAATAAAAACATGAAATTTTTTAATAAATTTAAATTATTTTCGAAATATCACAAAAACTAAAATATTGTTCTTCCCCTCCCTGATCAATATTGGCACCAAGTCTGCCATAAAACGATATGAAAAAGAAAATCCTCAAAAAAAAAACTTTATCGAGTTAAGTAATTAAAAAACTGTCAAGTTTATGTTATAAAACACAAATTTTTAAAGTTTCATAACGAATAATTTAAATCCTCCCTTTCCCACCAAACATTTGTAAGGAAAAAACATCTTTAACGGTATGTTAAAGTGATGTACACCATTTGTGTAACATGATTTAGAATTAAATTTTGAACAGCAATAACAACAATACCAAACAGTTACATGCAACAAATACTAAAATTTTGTGTTAGAAGTTACTACAAAAAACAAAAACAAAAAAGAAAACAACTAAAACAACAATAATAGCAACAACAAGGAGTTGAAAATAAACATTAAAAACAAATTTTTCACAGGCTTTTTCTGTTAACTCCAAAAGGTTTTAAATCAAGTCTAAATGAAGGGATTTTGTTTTTTTTATTTTATTTTCTGTTCAGCTAAAACAATGATTTTTGTTAAACATTTAACAAGGAAATATACAATTCAAAGAGTGTGGAAATCTTTTTAAAGGTTCTTTCTTGTTGCCAAAAAAAAAATGAAACATAAATACAAAATGGAAAAAAAACTGTTACCAACAAAATGCTGGTTGGCAAATGAAATCTTGTAGTTGTGATTTTTGTTTGTTTGTCGTTTGAGCGTTTTAGCGGTGGCAGTTTTATATTTTTCGGAGGGCATCTAAGATGAGCCATCAATACATTAATACAACATTTTTCTTACTACTTACTACTGCTGCTTAAGTACTTTTTTCGGTTTAAATATTATTATTATTATTTGAAGAAGCGTTTCGTTTTTAGAAAAATAAAAAATTGAAATAAAAAGAAGCCCAAATATACTCCCTCTTTTATTTAGGGGAGCTTTAAGGTAAATATAGAATTGTAATTCGTTTTTTCTTAAATATTAAACAGGGGATTAAAAGAATTATTTGTTTAAAAAGCATTTAAAACAAAAGACTTAAGAAGAAAACTTGCATTCGAATTATGATAAAATAAAAATTATCGATGAAAGAAATTTAAACTTTATAAAAATAAAAAATTTAAAAAAGCTTTCTGATTTCTAAATTTGGCGAAAAATTTTAATTAATTAAATCAGTAGTTTCTATAAAACAGAGACATATTAAAAAGCTTTGTCCATAAATGAATTCTTAAAGTTTTGCGCTCTTCAAGAAAACTATAAAATGTATAAGTTTTTAATATAAAGATTTAAAAGGGTCATGATTGCTTGACGTACAAAAGCATTTGAAGAAAAAGTTATGTTTCCATAGTTTTAAAGTTCATAAAATTAAAGAACAGCCTATAAAAAATTTTAAAACTCCTGATATTGCTTGCAAATTAAAAGCTTTAAAATGAAAAAAAAACAGATATTTTTTTAGTATTTAAAAACAACGGGTATAAAAGTTTCATAATACAAAATTTTAAGAACGGGACTTAAATCTTAAAGAAGTATGAATATGACTTATATATCTTTAAAATTATAAAGCTTGAGGCTTTTAAAAGCTTACATATTTTTTAAGTTAAAAATAAATTAAATAAAACTAAACCTTTAGAAAATAAAACAAGGGCTTAAAAGCTTCCAAAAATCCCAAGTTATTTTTAAAATAACGGATATCTCAAAATTTATATTACTTAATTTATATTACTACTTAACAAAACTTTTTTAAAGCTCTATATTTCCTTATTTTTCAAAGGAAAATATGATTCGATTAGTTATTTAAAGCTTTGTTTATAAATCTTTAAAAAAATGAATAATATTTTTAATGTTTACCTGAAAGCTTAATGTGATAACTATCTGTAAAGCTTTAACTTTCTAATAATCGTTTTTTACAAATAAAAATAAAGAAAGCTTACACAAGATTGAATAAAAGCTTAATAAAAGGCCAATTTTTTTTAATAATTTGACAGTTTGTACAGCTTTGGATTGTTTATTGCTGAAAGTTTTTAAACAAGCTTTTATTTTTTAATTTATTAAAAGATTGAAAGTTATTTATATTTTATTGTATAAAAACTTTAATTGAATACCTTTAATTTTCTGATAGTGGGGCACGTCTTTGATGTTGTTTTTGTGTTATAGTTTTTCTTAGGAAATTTCTTACAATTTAAACAATAGCAATTGTTTATAGTTTTATTTTTATTTCTAGTTTAACTCTATATTTTATTTTATTTCCAAGATTTAACTATTCTCTTTCTATTTTTTTCCTTCAAAGACAATTTTTGTTTCGGTTAAACTATTTTTTTATAATGTTTCAAATGGCTTTTCATAAAGCTTTTCCTATTTGTGGTTATAACTATTTTTTTAGATTTTAATATTGCAAATAAAAAATAAATGAAAAAATGGCAAAATTGTAGGTGGAGCCAACCTCCTTTTAATGCACTAAAATAACGAAAAAAATCGAAATAAAACAATAATGAAATCTTTGGGCTTCTGACTAACTTACCGAACTACTGCTTCGAAAAAAAAATTTAAATCCAAATAGAAAAAGATTTACAAAATAACATGGTTTTCTAGCTTTTGTTGGTGGTTAGTTGTTATTGTTTTCTCTGTACGGTTTACGAGGTTTTGGCCATTGTTATTGAAGTTGTAGTTTTCTTTTTTGATTTAAATTACTTTAGCCATCATCGTCATCATCATACAACAACCTCATCAAGCTTTAAACTACCAGCATCATCAGTTTGAAATGTTTGAAACTCATCGATCGATGTTTTAGTTTTTTAAAACTTATTTTTTTCTGGTCTTCATTTTTGGGCAACAACAATAATAATACAAAAAAAGACTTAAATAAAGAAATATCTTGTCTAAAATTCGTTTGTTTTTTTTTCTAAAGATTTTGTTGTATGTTCTCGTTGATGTTGTTACTATTTTTTGTTATTGTTGTTGTTTTATTTTTTGTTTTAAACATTACGTTTGTATATTGAAAATTTTGTGTTGTATGCACGAACAAACGTTTGTGATTTTTTGTTGTATTTTTTTCGGTTACGTTTCTTTGTAACGTTGCAAATAGTGTAACACAGAATACGTGATTTTTGGTGAAGTGCAACAAACCACAAGCCTCAATAAGAGCTTTAAGAAACCTCAAGCTGGGAATCATGGAAAAGGGGCGTCATGGTCTTCCACAGCCTTTAAACAACACTAAATTTTCCTATAACCATGGCCAGGTTATAATATAATAAACCTGGTTTATGATTTTCTTTTCAAAAAAAAAAAAAAAAAAAAAAAAAAAACTTCACTATATTTTATTTTTTTAATATAAATTCTCCTGTTGAGGTCTGGCCTTTTTATGCAATATAAATAATATTTTTCTTCATTTTTTTCTTAACTTTATTTTTGGTCCAAATTTAATAGCTTTTTCCAGATTTTGTCTTGTTGTAAAACAACAATAATTTTTTTTGTTAAAGTTATGATTATAACTAAAACTATAATTAGTGAGTAGTTATTTTGATTTGGCCTAGAATTTTTGAATAGGTAAAGTAAACTGAATATTGTGCAGTTTTTAGAGATTTTCCAATTTTGATATGTTATAAAAATAATTAGAGATATTTCAGAAACTGATATCTTATATGAAATTACAAGATTATAAAGTTTAAACTTTGTTTTGATTGTAAAATATTGTTAAAGCACATATTGAAGTTAATTTTCTTGAAAATTATGAAATTATGAAGAAATCAATAAATGAAGAAATTCTAAATGTTGAGATTACGGGCGTATGAATGATATTAATTATTTCTAAAAGCTCTTATACTCTCTATCTCTTATACCAAGAATTAAAATTAGTTTTCTTAAAAATGGACACATATGGAGATAAATCTAAATTATTGGAAAAAAGATTTGGCTAGAACAAGATAATTCAAAAAAATTTGACTAAACACTACATCTTGTCAATAAGTAATCGAACCTTATGAGGATAATTTTGTAAGTGTTCAAAAATGTTGAATTATTTTAATGCAGTAAAAAATCCAAATTTAAAAAAAGGGGAACCAGAGCGTATGATTGATATAAATGTTAAATTTTTTTATTAAAAAAGTTTCCAGATTTGCCTCTCTTTAGCATCCTTTAAAAAAATGTTTTAACTATTGCATCAAAAAATTGAATGTTTGAAAATGTACGTTAAGATTTCTTTTTGTAAAACAATAAAAAATTATTATAAAGTTTAGAACCAAAAACAGTTTTTTACCACTTCTTTAAAAAACATTCCAAAATTCGACAATTTTTAAAGTTTGAATTTCAGATTAATAATAATATTTTTAGAGTTTTATAGGGAATCTGGCGCATATTAAAAATATGGCTTAAATATGGTCCTTTAACTTAAAAATATTACAAAACTACAAGGGTTAAAATTTTATTTTGTTATCAATATCTCCGAAATTATAACACATTACGTAGATTCAAATACAAAATACCTCACCTGTAACCATGTGCAATTCTATTCAGATACTTCTAACGGTTCGAAAGTTGCATAATAATTTCCATAAAGAAAATCGTTTTAGACATACTGGGTGGTGGAGAGAAAAAAATAGTCAACAGGAAATTATTTCAATTTAATTTTAGTTAATTTTCTTTTAGCTCCGAGAGTAGGAAAATCCTTTTCTTTTTCTTTTATTTTTAACTGTATCTAATTATCTTTTTAAGCATAAAACTAAAACTTGTATTATATATAATTTGAAGCACTGAACGTATGATTAATATTAATTATAAAAAAAAACAAATTTACTTTTAAAAAGACATTCATTAAATCACTTTTTTAATAAAAATTAAAAAGGTGATTTTTATATTTAAAATTTCAACTTTTAAACCAGAGTTGTTTTTTTTTCAGACTGTATTAAATAAAACACAAATTAATTATTACAACACAAAACGTGAGTTTAAGTTAAGTTTTAATGCTGTGAAAGTAATAAAAAAGCTACTTTCTTTTTAAAACTTAAATAAATACAAAAAACTAAAGATATAAAAAATAAAACACTAATAATAAAAAAAGCAACACTTTGTCACTAACATTTGCCCTTTTTAATAGCTAAGAAACTAACTCTTTTATTTCCCCTCCAAATAAACTTAAGCATAATTTCCTCTAAACCTTTTTTTCGAATATAAATTTCCTCAAGTAAACAAAAAAGAAAAAACAAAATCAAGTAAACTGTCATAACTGTTATAGGTATTATAACAGTATAAGTAATTATAAAAATATTATAAAAAGAATATTGTTTTTGTTGTTGGTACTTACTCGCATTCACCAGGTTTATCACATTTGCCATGTATGGGATCACAACCGGGTTTACAAATGGCTTTTTCACAATTATCACCCATCCAACCATTTAGACAGATTTTTTCACCCTGTGGCCCACAATTGTAATGACCGAATTGATCGTTGCGGGGACGACAAAACGTTGTACATGTTGTATTATAATAAGTAGCTCCACATTGAACTCTGACACGATATGTAATGCGAGCATTGCGACCAATATGATCCAATGTTTTCCATTCGGGTGATGGTAGAATCACGCTTGAAAATGATGTTTCTTCAATTAACCTTTCAGAGTCTATGGTGATGTTGTTGTAGTTGTTTGGTTTTTTTTTAGAAGGAGGTGGAGAATTTAAAGAAACAAAATAAGACAAAAATAGAAAAGAAAAAAAATTAAAAAAATCAGTAAAATTGTTTTTTTTTTAGTTTTGTGTATAAATGAAATGAACACAAGATGGGTGGTGTTTTGTTGTTGTTTTTTTTTCGATTTTCCTACAATTGTTGTTTTTCAGAAATGGAAATTGTATTTTTTCTAGTTGTTGTTGTTTTTTTAAACATTAGTTTGACGTTTGGTTTTTTTGAAGTTTAACAGATTTTTTTTGGATTCTTTTTCTTATTCACCAACGTTTATATTTTTAAAAAATCTTTAACGTTGTAGTTGTTGTTTTATTAATGTTGCTGCTGCTGGTAAATTTAAGGAAACGATCATGGTGGCAATTGTTAACAAAAATGTAGATTTGTTTTTAAGCAACAACAAAAACAACAACTACTACTTCAAACTAAAACTACATCAAAAACATAGTTTTTTCCGTTTCTTTTGTAAATTGAAATCAACGTTGGCGTCCAATACACAAAATGTTAACGACAAGTTCAACTAAAAGTATCACATGCTTAAGATGTATTTCTACCTTTTTCTAGTTTTCTTATTTTTGTTATTTGATTTTATTTAATTTTTTATTTTCAGACAATTGAAGAAAATTGAAATTTACGCCTGTAACTTATAATTAAAGGCAAAACTTATGCAAAAAAAGGGAATCTTTTAAAACTTTTTAAAATGGTATGAAAATTCTAGGCACACAAGTTGGATCCTAAGATTTTTATTTATTATTTTAAAAGTTTATTTCATTTATAAATGTTTTGTCAAATTTTATAAAAATCGCCACAAAACTGTATTTTTGGCGGCTTAAAGGTCAAAGTTCAAACAATAAAATTAAGTTCTGTAGTCGCAATATTTTATCTTATAATATATAAAAATAATTAAAGTCGTTTCATATAAATGCCATTTATAATTCTCCAAATTGTTTTTTAAGGAATATAAGAAGTGAGATCGAAAAATTCTTAACATATATGTTAATAAAAACGAAATAATTTTTTAGTTTAATCATTAGTGACGAAATTTTGACTTTTTTTGGAAAAACTTTCATTTACGTTTTTATAGTGCTTTCTATCACTTTGCTCGAAGAGGTAGACTTCAATCTCCGTGCAATCTTAATCCTGTCTAGAATTTTTTGAGCCCTGTATGATTTTAAATATGCAACAGCTTTAACCTTTTGCACCAAATATTCCGAGCACTGAGATAACTGGGTTGAATTCCCACCGGATGTGTTGGGCTTTCTATTTTTTGCTTTAGAAACATTAAGTGGACCATTTCTTCTGACTGAACCAGGATTCTTAGCCATTCTCCCGACACTGTTAAGTAACATTAGAAACAGTTTGATGGCAGGTTATGATGAAAATACTAAATATAAACATAATAATATGACCAAAATAATGCTTGGGTTAAAAGTTTTAAGGAAAAACGTGTGCTAAGAATTTTCCGATCTCCTTAAAAATGACTTAACTTTGCTGCTTTAATCTCATAATTTAATATAGTCTTTAGTTATTATTCTAAAGTCAATTAAACACTTAGCTCCTTAACAAATAGTAAGTCAAGTCGGTATAAAAAGTCTTGTCGGTATAAAACAAAGTCTAAGTGTTTTCTTTGTACTGAACTTTGTTGCTTGATGACATATTTTAATAGAGACTTTAATTATTATTTTAAAATTAATTTAAAAGCTTAGGTCCTTAAATGATATTTTTACCAAGTTTTAAATCAAACGGAAACAATATCTGGGCAGAAGAATGTAAAGGTCAAAGTTCAAAAAAATTTTTTATCATAAATATTTTGACTACTTTTCTTTTAATTAGTTTTGATTTCGACTTTTAAATTATAACTAATTTTAATATAAATTGAAATCTATCAAAGTATTTATGTTCTAAATAAATTTAAATTGTTAATGAACTCTTTTTTTCAAACAAAATTTAAATAAATTTTAAAGTCAACAAACACCAAACACTTGTTTTTTATATATTTTTTTTCTTCGTAATGAAACATTTTGCTTAAACTAATTAAATGTCTGTTTATTTAAACAAATAAGTTTTTATTTAAAACGATTGTTCGTCCGTCTGTCAGTCAGTCCAATTGTCTTATTGTCTTCTTAACAATTTAAATTGTTTATTTGTTTTGTTTTGTTGTTTTTGTTATTTTAAACATAATTACATACCTGGATACGATGTGTTGTACATATCCAACGCCTGTAGTATTAATGTAAATGATTTCTGCAAAAAAAGAGAGAGAGAGAAAATTAAAATAAATACATTTTAGTTAGTTTGGGAAGGTTTTGTGAACAAAAAAAATACAAATACAAATAAGATTGGGAATAAAAAGGCGGGTTTCATTTTAACAGCTTTTAAGCTTTAAGAAGGTTACAATAAGGTTAAATTATTTTGTCAATTTGTTGCCATGTTTTTTGTTGTTGTTTTATTTCAACGAATTACAAAACATTTTACAGAAGCTTGTAATTCTACAACTTTGTACACATTTATTTATTTAGTTAGACAGACATACAATTGCAAGAAGACAGACGACGGACAGACAAACGTTTTAAACTGGCAGTTAAACTCTGTTTTTGTTGTATTTCTTAATGTTAATGTTTAACATTTTATTTGTATTTTTCTTCGTTTTTTTCCCCTGATATCTTTTGTAAATTTGTTTGTTAAGAAAATTAGGAAGAAAACAGTAGTCTAATTATAGGAAAGAGAAAAGTAAAGGTTGTCAAATTGTATGTTGTCTTTTCTTAAAGTGTTAATGTGTTTTTAGCTTTAATTTAGGATCATTTCAATTTCAGCTTAAATAAACGTGAAGTTTTAAAAATTTATTAACTCCACAAAAGGAGAAAAAAATAACATAAAATTTGTTAAAGAATTTTTAGATTTAATCAATAACAATTATCCGGGAAATTTGATTATTTGACAATTTTTTGTAAAAGAAAAAAAACCTATAACAAATTTGTTACTTTTGTAACAACAAGAATTCCTTTTAAATATTTGTAACTAATTATAATTATTTTTCATTTTAATTATTTATAAAAAATCAATTCGTTTCTTTAAAGAAAATAATTTTTGGTTAAGAAAATATTTATATTTTTTGGTTGGAAAAAAATAAAATCATTTGTAATTTGTTTAAAATCCATAACTAATTTCTGCAATTATTTTCCTTATTTTCTATAAATAAATAATAATTTAATTTTTTTTAAGTTTTAATTCAAAATGTCAGTAAGTAATTTTATGCCTTATCAATTTACGTTATTTTTCATAAATTGCAAAATTTTGTTAAGAAATCTATAAAGGCAACAACAACGACTAATAAAAGAAAGTTTTTATGGATTTTATTCTTTAAGCAATTAAACTCTTTTTAATAAAATAATGTTAAAGAATAACTAGCAAAAATATAAAATATATATAAACTAATCTAATCTTGAAATATCCGTGACCATCAGGGAATGTATGAGAAATTTGAATGGCAGTTTTAAACTCAAAAAAATAAAAAATAAAACAATAAAAAAATATACAAATTAAAATAAGATCTACAATTTAGGGAAATGATTTAATTACACAATTTTAGACTTTTAATTTCGATATAGTTCAAATCCAATGTCCTTGATTTTGCTTCTAATTAGCATTTTTTAAAATACAATTCAAAAATTTAGAACCAGTTTATTTGAAAGCGTAAATTTTTCTCTAGTATTCAGTTAAAAAAAAGCACAAATTTAAGCTTAATACTTAGCAAGAAACATCCGAAGGATAAAATTGAAATTTTTTAAATAAAAAAAGTACTTAAGTTTGCTGTGCAATAATATTTTTTAAAGTAATGATTTTAATAGTTTTTAACCTCAACTTTAAAGCTTAAGTCCTTCTTTCTAAACCCTCCACGAGAGTTCAACGAATTTTCAGTTGATTAATTATTCGTTAGAAAAAAAGATTAAAGTTTTTACCAAAATAGCATTTTTTGAAATGAAGTTTAATTTATAATTAAACCTGATTTTTTAAACTTAATTCCTTTTTTAGTATTAAGCCAAGTTTTAGAAAAAACAGAGCTAAATTTTCGACAAAAGACGAAAAACTCAGAGCTAAAACATTCACAAAATACGCAAAAGTTTAACGATGAAATTGTATTTAAGTTCGTACCAAAGTAGTACATTTTGCAGTAAAGATTAATAAATGTTTAAAGCACCATTTTTAAGCTAAACATCTTCTTTAATATTAAACAAAGTTTCGGAAGAGTTAGAGCTAGAACGTCCACAAGAGACATTATTTAAAATATTTTAAATATATAAAAAAGTACATAAGTCAATAAATATTTAAGCCTCAGTTTAAAAACTTAAGTTCTTCTTTAATATAAGGACAATTTTTTGATTATGTACACAAGATCAAAAAGTTTAAAATCAAAATTTGAGCTTAAACCTTAATTTGAGCTAAATTGAAATCCAACAATTCTTTTGAAATTATTATAAAACTTAAATTCAGCTTTAACATTATGCTAAGTTTAAGATAATTTCAAGCTTTAAACTAAAAGTAAGAGCAAAAAGGTCAAAGTTCAAAGAAGTAAAATTTTTTTGCGGAAAATAATTTTTTAGTTTCGAATAAAATTCTGTTTCAATTTTTTCCAAAAATTCAAGACAAAAATTCTTAATTTAAAGTTTTCTTAACTTTCGTTATTTTTTATATTTTGATTTCCTTTTACTCGCAATTTTTTTCGAGTGTATTATAACATCTAACATTTTCTTGAGTATTTGAGAGGATTTTTAATTTGTGGTCAAGTTGGAAAAAGGTATATATATTTTCTTTATGTTGTCTTTTTTTATAGCCATATCTAAGAGGATATTTTTGCTATTAGTTTTCTTTATTTTCTGTTTCTTTTAAGATAAATATTAGATTTATGGCAACTCATGGTGTGGAAACATGATTCAAAAAACACTATACGATTAAATTTACTCTTTTTTTCTAACTAAAGTCCTCAAACAAAAGTTAAGAATTAAAGAAGAAAATACAACAACAAAAATTATGACTTTGAAATAGTTTAAGCTTTTCAAATCGCACACACACACATACACAGAAAGTCATACACTTATGAAATGTGTATAAAATAAAATATAAAAAAGCCTTTAAAGCAATTAAATTTTGAACGACGTTGCCCAGCTGGAAGCCAGGAAATTCTCATTTAAAAGTCTATAGATGTTACTTTTTGTTTTATTTTATTTTTTGTTGTTATTTATTTATTTCTTATTATTTCTGTTCTTTTTTTTCTCTAGCAAGAAATTGTTTAGATTTGTGGAAGACTCTTAACTAAAGACTAGACTAGACTGGCAATATTTAAGCGCCAACATTTTGCCAGCAACAAATACGTTTCTTATTTTATAATAAAAACGATTCGATACATCGGCAGCAGTTAACATAATGACAAGATCACCATTTTAAACAAAAACCAGCACTACTTATAATGCTCCTCATAATCATAATAATGATCACTAAATGATCATAACGATCATAATCATGTTATTCGCTTTACGCATAAAATACATTCTATGTTTTGTGTGCGTGTGTGTTCTTTACAGGAATTTCATTATAATGTTTGCCATATTTAAGGGAGTCCAGTCTACATTGGCTAATTTACTTTTAAAAAAAGAAAACATTCTCTAGAATGCTATGGTAGTCACTTGCCGCTCACTGCACACTCATCTATAGGCATCATTTAAGTCATTCATTGTTTAAGCAAATTATTATTTTTTAAGTAAATAAATACAATTTTTACTATGATTTCTCAAGATCATTTTGTAGTCGAATTCTGTTTTTGTTGCTTTTTTCCATTTGTATTTTTTTCTGAAAAGTTTAAGCATGCGTTGACATGATCATGTTGTAAATGCATATTGAAAAAAATTCTTTATTTTATAGATAAGAACTGGGTGCTGGTTTAGTAAGCATAAGAAACCCCCCTTCTAACTTCCCTAGAACTCATCCGTTTTATATTACTTTAGAGTACCGGACTCTGTCTGGCAGGTATAATTTACTTTTAAGAACTCTATGGGCACATTAAAACAAAAAAAAAAACAGTAAATTAATGGTAAAATGAATTTGTGCTACAAATTAGAGAGAGAAAATAAATAAATTTTAAATCATGGTGGTCATGTCATTTGGTAAATATTTATCATAATGATTAAGTGGGAATTTTTTGTTGGTGATTTAATATTTAAATTAAAAAGCAAATTGGTGTTTATAGTCAATAGAAAATTTAAAACGGGACTTTGCTTGTTATTCCGGTAAGAAAAATAAAACTTGTTTGGTTTAAATATCCCAACAGGAAGATCATTAAAATCATCATTTTTCAAAGAAAAATTTATTCCCTTGTAAATTTATCCTTACAAAAAATTTGTAAACAGTTCTCAGAAATGGTCGTAAATGATATAAATTCTTGTTGGAGAGGTAGAGATATGATCCTTGAGTTCTTTTTCATTTCAATCCCGCTCCATTTTCCCATCAAAATGTTAGACTTTTTAGTGAAAATATGAAATTTAAAGGAAAATTTGAATTTTTAGTGAAAATTTGCATTTTTAGGGAAATTTTGAATTTTTAGTGAAAATTTGAAATTTTAGGGAAATTTCGAATTTATAGTGAAAATTTGAAATTTTAGAAAAATTTTGAATTTTTAGTGAAAATTTGAAATTTTATGGAAAATTTAAATGTTTAGAGAAAAATTCAGTTTTTTTTGGTGAATATTTCAAGTATGTTTAAGAATTGATTTTTTAATGGAAATTTGATTTTTAAGTAAAATTTGGAAATTTTTAGTAAAAAATTTAAATTTTATTAATATTTGATATTTTAGTGAAAATTTAAATTTTTGAACAAATTTTAAGTTTCAGTAAAAACTTGAATTTTCAGTGAAAATTTGATTTTTCTGTAAATAAAAAATGGAATTTTAAGTGAAAATTTTAATTTTAGCGAAAATTTAAATTTTTAACGAAAATTACAAATTTCAATGAAAATATTGAAGTTTTGAATTTTAATTTATAATTTGAATGCATTTTCAAAAGAGGACCACTTTCGAAGAGAAAATTCTGTGCTATGAAGAGAAAAAGAGATAATCTCAATTAAAAGAAAAATTTTGTAAAAAATTCGGTTCAATAAGAAAAACATTATTTAAAAAAAATATTTTATTCAAAAATTTAATTTTATTCAAAAAGAAAATTCTATGCTAAAGAGAAAAGTTTTACCTTAAAAGAAATTTTCTATGCTGAGAAAGAAAGAAACCTAAATTATATTAAAAGGCAAAAATTCTAAACTTAGTGAAACATTTTATCCTAAAAGACAAATTTAATGCTAAGAAGAAGACTTTATCGTAAAAGAAATTGCTCTTCTAAGAGATAAATCATCCAAAAAGGAAAAAAAACATTCAAAATTTGAATTTTATTCAAAGCAATAAATTTCTTTGTTTAAGCAAAATTATCTATCTTCCAAGAAAAAGATTTGTCCTTAGAGTGAAAGAAGAAAATTTAAAAAAATCTGTCCTAAGAGAACAATCTTCTAAGCGAAAAATTCTACTCAAAGAGAAAAAAATGAAAAAAGGAAAACAAAACTCTTAAGTTAGAGACATTTTAAGTTGGGATAATAAATATTTTTCTAAGGAAAATTTTTTTCTATTCAAAGGAAGAAAATTACTGTAAGAGAAAAATCCAATTTAGAATTTTCATTAAAAAAAATAATAATAGCACAACTTTTTTATTAAATCCAATCTATTCAAAGAGATGGGTGCTATTCTAAGAGAAAATTTTAATCAAAGTGAAAAAATTTCATTCAAAGAGAAAAATATTATTTTTTGAAAAATGGAAATTTACAACTCTAAGAAAAATAATCTCTTCTGAACGAAAAGTCTCACTATAAAGAAAAATTCTATTTAAGAAGATAATTACCAACCAAATATTTTAATGATATTTATAGAAAAATATTTTTAAACGTGAATATTGCTTTATGGTATTATCTCGCCCTTCTTTTATCTCGTTTATTGCTGTTTTTCTTTAATTATTCACTATTACAAGGTACATTAAGTTTTAGTTCTCTTAATATGATAAAAAACTATTTTATGCATTATTTCTATTGCAATCATTTTAGCCCAATTCCACTGTCTTCCCTTTAGAAGAAAAAACTATCATTACTCCAAAGAAAAAGGGGTCAATTATTCTCCATTTCATAGTGCAAACAATCTGTTTTCATATTCATACTCCATTTTTACTACACATCAACTAAAGAAGCAATTAAATTAGTTACGATTACAATCATGTCATGTCAAACGTTATTATGGACATATTTTTTTGTTTTTGTTTTTCTACATTCTTTACTAAAGATTTCTTTCTAAAGCTGTAACCTGACTTTAAATATGAGACTCTCTATTAAATTGTAGCTTATTTGTATATTTTGTAGACTTAAGGGGCACAAAAAAGGCCACAATAGCAAAAAAAAAAAAAACAAACATTTTATTTTTGAAAGCGTAATAAATCAAGCACTTGTCTAAAGTGTCCGTCTAGCTGTAAGATTGTCTGTCTGTTTATGTGTCCGTCCGTCCATCTGACTTGGATTGACTATGGGTCCACAAAAAGTGTCTTAGTTTTTATTCAAGCTCAATACACACTCATAACTTACAAATAGTTTTTTATTTTTATGTGGTAGGTTGGGGTCACTTTTTTTAGCTTTTTTTATTGTTGTTGTTGTTGCCTTTTTTTGCCAACACCACAAAAATAATAAATATTCTCTTACTTAGATTCGTTCAGACTAATTAGTCTTCGTTTGTTTAAGTAAAAACGGCACACAAAACAGACCAAAAATAAAAATGAAAAAAAAAGAAAGAAAAAACTGTTTTTTCCGTATTTTGATTATTTTGCAATTATCAATGGCTGTAATGAATGAATGAGTGAATGAACGAATTGTATGGATAGATGGATGGATGGAAGAAAGACTAGATGGAATTGTTGCTTAAAGATGGATTGCTTAGATTATCATACTGAAAGATACTAGAGAAAGATAGATATGGAGAGAGGTAAGGAGAAATGACATGAAATACATGATGGTATAGTGACACAATTTATGTTTAAAATTTACTTGATTTAAATGAAGATTATGTTATGCTTTTAATGCAAACCTAATTAGACAACGACTACAACAACAAAACTAAGCAAAAAATAACCATGTAACTGTAAATTTAAAGTGACGAATTAGTCACTTTAAATAAAAAATGTTTTACACCATAAACTAGTAATTTCACAGCTGGGTATTGTGAAATTTATGTTGAAAGGTTAGAAAAAGGGTTAACGAAAACTATATATTTAAAAGAGATAACTGCATTTTCATTAACAAGATGTGACAACTATTTAACTAAATTTTACTAATCATATACTTTCCAAATAATTTAACAAATTTTAAGATTCTTTTTTATGGAAAGATATTTGTTTTCAAGAAATTAGCAACATTTGATGTTTTGCTAAATATTGGAAAAATATTAAAAAAAAAATTTACTAAAAAACAAAACAAAAATAAATTAAATAAGAAAATATTAATCGATTAAAAAGCATAAAATAAGTTTTGGGATTTTTTTGTTTGCAATTAATAACGGAGTATTGAAATGAAAATATTGAAAAAAAATTATGGGAAAAAATAAATAATAAAATAGTTTGGGAAAAAATTAAAGTCAATTAAAAAATATTTCAAAAATAAATAAGTTATTTATTTCCGTTAACAACTAAAAAATGACTTAGAAAAACTCGAAGTAAAATTAAAAAAATAAAAAATAAATGATATCAAAATCTATTATTGGATATTTTGAAGGGATTTTTTTAGTTAAGCAAAATTTTCGAAGGTCACTAATCCCTAGATAACCGTTTCGAGAGTTAACTAATTATTTAACAAAAAAATCGTTTTGAAATCTCAGTATAGCTTTTTACGAAAAAGGACATTGCAACTAAACATCTATCAAAGTTTGAACCCAGTAAAAATCAAATTTCACTGGTTAACAAGTTACGATCATCATCATATATCAAGAGCTTAAGACTTTAATATAACGCTCGATAATTTCGAGCGTTATCCTTTTTTCTGTCGATTTCCTTTATAACGTTTTAAAAATTTACTAGCGACTTATGAATTTAAAAAAAATTACTAGCGACTTATGGATTTAAATGCAATTTTTTGTGGTGATCTTTTATAGAGAAAATGTGGACCAATCTACTTGAAATTTCACACAAAACTTTCTAAAAGTGTAAAAATTATCTATATGAAATTTTATTGAAATATATAATCAACAATTTCAATATGTATTACAAAGCGTCACTAAAGTATCTTAAAAATTGCAGCGGATAGACGGAAGGACATACAGTCAGGCATCGTTAAATCGCTCGGAAAAGTCATATAGATTAAATTGTTATTTTTTAAGATAATAACACTACAATCTCTAAAAGGTAAATACGCTTAAAATTCAGTACATAAGATTTAATATGTGTTTTTGTTGGACTACCCTTTATATTGAAATCAACATTAATTTGGTGGATTATAAATTTAAAAAAGAGATTTTTCAAAGGAAAATGTGAATCAAATTTATCACGCAGATTTGAGGAAGAATGGATTATTTTTATATGAAATTTCATTCTAATATTTCAATGGATGATCCGTCTATTAATAGTTTTAACAGGTATCATCTTTATTACAAGATTCGCTGAAATTCCAAAAATTGCGACAAGCGGACGGAAGAACGCACAGTCATATACCATTATAGTACTTAGGAAAGATCAAGTGATAAGACTGCTGTAATTTAGGGTAATAATACTAACATTACCTAAAAGGGTATGTAATGCAAATTCAACATATTAAACTGCCAGTAATTTTGAAAATTGTATCAAATCTTGCAAAATTTTCATTTATTATAAAAAATATCTTTTAAAATTTTAAATAAATATATTTATATTCCCTTTCTAGATTTTTTTAAAAAATCCAAGAAAAATCCGGTTCCAAAAAATTAAAACCATATTTTTGGACATTTTACATGTTTTTATAAATATTTCCCATAAATTGTATTTAATTTTAAAAACACTTGTTGCGATCAAAACTTAAAACCTCCAGACATAAATTTCAAACCAAAAATGTATTCATTAAATTCTTAATAACAACAAAAAGAAGAAAAAGACAAAATCAAAAACCGTAATAATTTTAAACAATTAAATAAATATTTCAAAAAAAGCCATGTACTACCTGTCAACGCATTCATGAAATAAACATAATTTTCAGATCAAATCAAAAAGATCTCATAAAATTTCCAATAAAACAATCAAATAAATAAACTCATTTTGTTTAAATTTAAATAATTTTGTTAACAAAATATTTAAGTAATTTATTAAAAAATTAAACAAACAATAAAAAGATGTTTTATGCAAATTAACTGCTATAAATCTACAATAAATTATTAATAAATTTTAAGAAAAAAAATTGTTAACTAAAAAATAATTATAAATAATTTAAGTTAAAAAAGAATAAAATATAAATCGGAGAAAAAAATTAATTAACATAAAACATGATTTTTTCAGACACTCATAAATTAGAGCGAAATTTTGCATTGACAAAAAAATTAAAATAAATAAATTTAGGAAATTTTATGACATTAAAAAAAAATATATTGGAATCACTTATTTGAAAACTTTATTGCTTGAATTGATAAAAAATACAAAAAAAAGCCATTGAATCAATGAATTAATTATGTTAATAAATTTAGCAAATTAAGTGTGATTTCGAGCAGCTTCTTTAATTTAAATCGAAACAAGTTTGTGTAAGAAAATAAAATGTAAATAGAGTTCTTTTTCTTCAATTTTATGGGTTTTTGTTTGTTATTAAATAAAACTAATGATATCTGCTTAATGTCATGAATTTAAAAGAAACAATTATTTTATTTCTTTTAATTTGGTTTATAAATAATTCACACCTCAACATAATCACCAGCCACCAACAAAAAGTTGAACAATAACGAAAAAGAAACTAAAACTCAGGTGGCTTTTTTGCCACGGAAAAAGATATCCAAACAAGTTCTTTCGGTTGTAACGAATCTTAAATACCCTCCACTACAATATATCACACCTTCATACTCTAATACATCCATACGTACACTTACATGCACACACAAACTAAATAATGCCAAATTGTATTTTATTCAAATCAATTATAAATCGATTCTGATTAGAATTTGTTCCAAAAGTACATATTTTCATGAATTTGTGTTCCAAACGCCATAAGTATTTAAATGTTCTCATTCATTGCCGGTGATGGTGAAGGGTATTAAAAGAGAGAATCCCATAAAAAACCATCTTGACATGTTTATTTTAAATTCGAATGTTTATATGTGTGTGCATGAATTCGAGTTAAAAACTTTTAAGTTTTAAATATCAAATAATCGTAACGCTTAAAGTTAACAAAACGATCAAATATCAAACATTATCACCAGCACCATCAGCCACAGTCACAGCAGCAACAACAACAACACTAATATTAACATTATCATTATTATTGTTATTATAATCAGTTTCTCTTAATTTAACTTAATCCAACATTAACATTATTATCATCATCGTCATCACCATCATTATCTCTATCATTATGTTAAAAAACATTATTATCATAATATTTATTGTCATTATCAAGGTATCGAAGTTATCGTATCTTTTGTTATTTTACACAAATAAAATTTGAAAAAAAGCGACAAATACTTTTCTTTCCCTAAAAAAATATTCTTTTTGATTTCAAATACTCTTACAAAAAAATTTGCCGCAAAATCCATTCACTCACACATACACACCAACACACAGTTCCTCTTTTTCCAATTGGATTGTGGGTTATAATAAATTTTATATTCGACTTTTATTTTTTGCCATGGGAATTTATTTAATTTGATTTTTTCATTCAATATACAAAATTGGTATCTTGTTATATTGTTGTCGTAGTAGTTGTTGTTGTTATTCTTAATATATTTTAAAGCCTAAATTGTTTAGAAGATAGAGAAATAAATAAACAACAACAAAGAACTTATATCAATAATCTTCTTAGAATCTATTAATAACCAGAAAAATGTAGTTCAAAAGCGTAGGTAGTAGTGAAGTAGGAAATATTTATGATTGTCATTTGTAAATATTCACTACGTCTTTTCATGAGATTTATGAATTTTGTGAAAAATATAAATTTAATAAGTTTATTTGAAACAGTTAGATTTTTTTGGGGGACTATTATGTGAAACAAAATGACTTTTTGAAATATTTGTCTGATAAGTCATAATTAAAGACGTAGTCAGCGTTATTTGTATAACAGTAATTATTAATCACTGTATTTAGGACAATTACATGAAATCATAGCAAAAGTTATAGTCATACATTTTTTAAAAATTATTTTTTAAGATTCTTGACTCCAAATTGGAATATATATCTAAACCAACGTAACTAAAAACGTAGTTAAATTCGTGAGAAAAATTTGCTGTCTAATGTATAGGTTGATAACTTTTAGAAACATTTTTTGAAAAGTGAATCCAAAAATATTACAAAAAAAGTTGTTAGTAATATCATTCATTTATAGTCTTGTTGGTGATCGCATTTAAAATGAATAAAACTTTGTAATAAACTATGTAACCGTATTTATAGTCACAATAAGAGAATTTTTAGTTTTAATATGAAATTTAAGTTAATAAACATAGAAATTAATACCAAAAAACGTAGTCAAAATTCATATTTTAATTTTAGGTCAAGTTATAACAAATCACGTAAGCAAAAAACAATTCAATTTGTTTTAAAGTTTTATATCCATATTTACAAACTTTATGGACCATTTAAAAGACAACCTGACCCGATATTGAAAGACTAACAACATAGTTTTAATCAGTAAAGTCTCTGGATAAATTATGTGTATTTTAAATTGTTTTACATTGCAATTATTGTAAAATTAATGAAATCTAGCAAGGTCGTCATTATTAAGGCGCATTATTGACATTTTAGCTAAAATTGATTTTATATTCATATCATAGATTCATTTTGCAGACATACGACTCAATTTTCAGTTAATATATGTGAATTGTAAAATTTCTAAGTACTAAAACTACTAATAGTTTTCATATAATTTTTTTTAATAAATAATTTCTTTAGTTTTATTGTAAATTTGGGTCAAAAATATTTAATTTGAAATGCAAGAGGCATAATTTTTGTAATTCTCTTGAAATAGCAAAAAAATTAAAAAAAAAACTGAAAAACCCGCCCATCAAGCGGAAGTTAACATTTTTTCTGCACAAAATCAGTTCATTCATTGTCTACATGAAAAATGAGGAAAAATAAAAGAAGAATTATGTTAAATATTTCAAAATTTTTGCAAACAGTCAGTTTAGTTTCATTATAAATGTCAGACATGATCATTACTCAAATACTGAATTAAGAACATTCAAACAAACAAACAAATTAATATTCTATACAAATAAACAACAAATGTAAAACATCATCTAAAGCAAAATTAACAACAACAACAACAACAGCAACAACAAAATCAATAATGTTAACAAAAATCTTAAACAAAACAAATACAAATATACAGGAAAACCCAAGTAAGAATGCTATATTCGGCTATGCCGAATTATTTATACCCTCCAATACAAAATGCGTGTAAAGCATATATGTTCTATTTCGTACAAACACACTCACACATACACTTTCAGAAAACTTAATAACTTATAAAATTAAATTTTTAGCTTTATTTTTTTTTCAACTGAACCGATTCTGATAATGTTTGAAATGGTAATGAAGTACATACAGCTTCATTGCCATAATATTATGGCAAAATTTCATTCATATTTGCCGATTTATAACTGACAATTTTTGCTTCATCTTAGAGGTTGTCTCAGATATCGGTCTATATCTTTTAATATACTGAACTTAATTTACTGGTTTTAAATGCAAAATTTCTTAGGACTATAACAAATACTCAGGCTTAGTTTCGTTGAGCTCTGTTATTATTGAGACAGACAAACAGACAGACAGACAGACGGACATAGCTAAATCGACCCAAATATTGATTTGATGCAAGAATATATATAGATTGTGGGGTCTGAGATGATTATTTCTTAGCTTTTCACACGGAATGACAAATTTAATATATACTCTCTTCACCACTTGTGGTGGTGTAGGGTATAATAAAGAGTTAATAAAATATGCATTTTAACAAAAAGCCGACTTTTTTTTAAAAGTTCTTTAACTTTTTTTAAGTTTCTTTAACAAAAGAACTTTTTTCAGCTTTAACAATCAATATCTTGATCAGTTGTGTATAAATTCTCAAAAAAAAAAGAGGAAAAAACTCAAGTCAAGTTAAGAAGTTTAGTAGTGCTGCACATGTGGTTTCAATTGCTTTATGTGGCATGTGTATATGTGTGAGTGAGTGTGTGTGTATTGCGGGAATGTTTTGGCTAAAAAAGAAGAACGAGTGAGTAGTGATGTGATCGTTGTAGCAGATATTCATTCTTATAAAATGTTCAATTCTGTTTAAAGTGTATCTTATAAACACGATCGAGACAAAGTCGCTTACTTTCGCTTGGTCATGAATATTAATATTGTTAAATATGCCTGATGCATTTATGGGAGTCTTTTTTATTTCATTTTTTTCATTATTCATTTACTTCATTTTTCCAACCCCCCTTTTGGTATCGATGAAATACAACAATATTGGCAACAAGAGCGAAATAAATAAAAAAGGATTTTATGACCGGCAATGGAGAATTTTTATATATCATTTTGGTGTATAAGGAAGTTTTTAATAAATTATATAAAAACTTATATTTGAAGCGAATTTTTTTTGTGATATTAGAATTTTTATAAAAGTTGAATTTTTGGTGAAAATTAAAATTTTTATGGAAAAATTTAATTTTTGGAAATAAATTTTTAGTGAAAATTTAATTTTTAGCAAAAATTTATTTAAGAGAAATTTACATTTTAGTTAAAAATATTTCTTATAGAAAATTGAATATGAATTTGATTTTTATTGAAAAAAATGGAAAAAATATTTTGAAAATTAATTTTTTAGTGAAAATTTAATTAAACAATTCTTAGAAATAAACTATTAAAAAATGCAATTTAAAAAATAAAATTTTTAGAACAGTGCAATGCAAATTTTAAAAAAAGTACAGCTTTTAAAAAGAACAAAATTTAAGGAAAAAATGAAATTTTTAGAAAAAATAAAATAAATTTCTAGAAGAAAAAGCAAATTTTAGAAAATACTCAATTTTTAGATAAAAATTTAACTAAAAATGTTAAAGAAAATAATATTTTAGTAAAAAGTGCTATTTATTTGAACAACATTGCTTTCTTCAGAGGAAACTACTATATTTTAATGAACGCTATTTTTAGAGGCTTTTAAGGAGAACTGTCTATTTTTAACAGCTCAATTTGAATGAAAATGTATTTAAATAAAACTGCTTCTTAACTGTTACTTTTGATATGTTGAACTTAACTAACCCCTTTTATTGGTGTAGGGCACATTTATACGTTTATTTTCTCTTTTTAGAAAATTACAGGATATATTTTTAGGAAGTTAAACAAAGTTAAAACATATATTTTTTTAGAATGCTATTTTTTCAGCAGTTTAGTTTCTTAACTATTGTTTTGTGGCAACTTTTTGTCAATAAGAATTTTTGTAGAAAAAAAAAGGAACAAAAAAATGAAACGTGCTTTGATCTTTTTCTCTTAAAACAAAAAACATTTTTAACCAAAAAAACGTGAGGATATGAATTTTTATAACTATATTTTTTTATTTATTATTATTTTTTTTAATAAAATTATGAAAAAAAAGAAATTATAGAAAACTAAAACTTAAAGCAAGAAACAAAAATAGTAAATTTTAATTTTCATTAAGTACATCATTGAAAATTTCTACATCATCGTCATCATCATTTCATTTCTTTCTCCTCAAAACTAAAATTTTAAATAATGAAAAAAGACTATTTTTTAAGTACAATTGTAAAACTCTTGGGATTTTTTTTTCATCAAAATAATTTTCAAGTATCATCTTGTAGTTTTAGTCATTCATATTTCTTCAAATGTTTGTTTTTTTATTTAAACTCAGCTTCTGTCAGTTTTTTATACCCTACACCACTACAAGTGGTGAAGAAGGTATATTAAGTTTGTCACTCCTTGCGTAACGCTAAGAAGAAATCTTCTCTGGAAATATTATTATTATATTCTTGTTGGCTCCCTCACATCCACAATAATTGACAGAACTCAATAAAATTTGTCCCAAAATATTTGTTATAGTCCTGAGAAGTTTTCCATTTAAATCCAGCAAATGCGGTTCATTATATTAAAAGTTATAGACCGATATCTGAGGCAACCTCTAAGTTGAAGCAAAATACTTTCGTAAAATTGTCAATTATAAATCGGCAAATAAGAATGAAAATTATTAAAATCGGTTACGAAGAAAAAAGTTATATATAACTAATTTTATGTCTCATTAAGTGTTTGTGTGTTTTTAGAAAATCTGTTATTCAGTACAAGTGTATGTGTGATTGTGTATGCACGAAACATAACTTTTTTACTTCACACGCATTTGTTGCAGTGGCATTGAAAATTCGGCATAACCGAATATAGGATGTTTATTGTTTTGACTGCCGTTATTTATTAAAATTATAAAAACAAAAAGAACAAAAAAATCTAGGTAAAGTATGACCAAAAACCACTCATTTAAATTTAATTTGAGTTTTTTTCTCTTTACATTTCATTAACCTGATGATTTTGTTGAAAGTCACTGAAATTATTTTATTCGTTTTTTTATTTTAAATCTCAAGTAGTTTAGTAATTTTTTTCTTCATTTGAGATCTCGTCAATATTTTAAAACTTTTTTTGTCTTTTATGTGTTTATTTGGTTTGTTTTTAGTTTTTATTTTTAATATTTCTTTAATAAAGTGCTTGTTATTTGTCATTCACAAGATGTTTATCACAATTTTAAGGAGTTTGTAACAATTATTCAAGTGTTTAAAGGTAAATAAATTAAATTGCCAGATTTTTTGTTAAAAGATAATGAAAATTAAAAAAAAAATATTTGTACAATTACACAAAAAAAAAAAAAAAAAAAAAAATAGAATTGAGAAAATTAAATAGAACATAATTAAGCAAAATAAAGCCATAATAAAAATATTACCTAAACTAGAATATTGAGGTTAGAAAAATGATTTTTTTTGTTTGGAATTAGAATTCTAATATTAAAATTTAGATGCCATTATAAAAGAATATTGTAACGTTTTTTGTAATGACTACGTTATTTGTTACATATTCATTACGTCTTTGACAAGGACTTTAATATAGATTATATATACGTCAATAGGAAATTATTCTATAAACAAGTATTTTATGTAAAAAGTTCTATTTTTAGTGAAAGTGTTTTAAAATGTAATTTTTAATTACAAAAACTATTTTTAGTGAAAAATTTAATTTAGTAAAAAATATAAATATAAATATAATTTATTACCAAAAATTAGTAATTTGAAGGAATAATAAAAAATTTTTTAAACAAATATATTTTGTTTAAAAATACTATTTTTAGTGAAAATTCTAGTTTAGTGAAAAATTTATTCTTAGTGCCACTTTCAATTTAAAAACTATTTGAATTTAAATATCAGTAAATATTTTATTATTTTTTTTAATTTTTCTGCTAAAAAATGTAAATTTTTTGTAAAAATAGTATTTTTTAGCAAAAATTTAATTTTTTGCAAAATTTTTATTTTTATCAAAATGCTACTTTAAGTAAAATTTTAATTTCTCGTAAAATGCAATTTATAGTAAGATGCTGCTTGTAGTAGAATGCTAATTATAGTAAACATGTTTTTTTAGTAAAACTGCTTCTTTAGTAAAAAGGCGTTTTTTATGGTATTTTGAGCTGAAATGATATTTTTTGTTAAAAATGCTATTTGTAATAAAAATGCTATTTTTAGTTATAATTACTAACTATTTTTATTTATTTTTGGAAAAAAAGTGTTATTTTAAAAAAGTGATTTTTAGTAAAAAATGCTAGTTTTAATAAAAGTTTAATTTTTGGCAAAAAATTGATTTTTAGTAAAATTTACTATTTTTTTAGTTTAAAAATTCTATTTTATTAAGTCCTACTTTTTAATTTTGTAAGATAGATGATATCATTTAATAATAAAGCTAATTTTAAGAAAATTGCTTATTTTAATTTATTTTTAGCAAAATTCCAATTTTAAGCTCCTTTGAAAGATCTCAATTTGTACAGAAACTTTTTAAAGAAAATTTTTCGTTTTAGCGAAAATTCCATTAAAAGAAGTTAAAAAAATAATTAAACAAAAACTAATTAAAAAATGTAAACCTTTAATTAAAGCAAAGCTTTTTAAAAGTCAGATATTTACTGCACTTTAAAATTGTCCCTAAAGATTTTCACTAAAATTTATTTTTTTTTACAAAATTAACACATTTTCCACCACAAAAATACACTTTTTAAAGAGGTTCGCCAAATAACCCCTTTTTTATTTAAAAATGAAGTTTTAAGTCCAATAAATAAACATTTTTGAAAGAATTCTGCATTTGAACTAAATCAAGTCATTGAAAATTGCGAGGACTATATAATCGAATCAGATTTTTTTAGTTTTTAAATATTTCAATAATTGTTTACTTAAAATGATCAATTTAATATAGATTAATTTCATCAAATTAAATTTATTTAAGGACTTTCAATAAGACCATATATTTTTTTAAAAATAATTCATTTCAGTTTTTTTTTCCTTTTTCCTTAAACTATAAATAAATATCCCTCATTTATGTAAATGATTTTCTGCTAAAATAAAAGTGTTTTTTATTATTCAGAAAAATAAAAAAAAATAATAAACTCAAAGACATAAACGTGGTTCGTTTGCAGAACAAGAAGAAGAAGAAGAAAAAATTTATTATTTCACATGAATTTTGTAGATTTACAAATAATTTAATACCTGTCCCAGCAATCAACTTGAACATCCATCAATAAATGGTCTTTCATCAGCACCTTGAGTCATGCATACAATAAAAACCAAATGAATAAATTTTATATTTTTCGTTAGAGTAAAAAATGAAAAAGTAACGAAAAGAGCTTCTTGTAACGCCACAAAGGCAGAGCAAAAAAAATCACATAAAGTAGAAAAGGAAACCCTCCCTCTTAAGCTCCTTAAAATCGACCATACAATCACTCCACCCATATTGAAATATCTGTGGCTGAAGATGGTTTTGTTCGGTGTTGCATATGTAAATGTTAGTTATATATGTATGTAACTGCCACTCTAAAAAAAATGTATGGATAAATATTTTATATGTCTGTCCTTTAGGCTTAAAGCATATTTGTCTGTCCTTCCATCTGTCTGTCCTTGTATTTTGTATTTTACGAGTATAAAATATATATTTTCCTCTTATTTTCCATATCGTTTTTTGTTGTTATTGTTGTTTTTGGTGAGCTGTTTCATGATGTAAGTCACGATTATTTGTTGTTGAAGAATTATAGAGTAGTCGTCCACTAAGTATTTACTTTTTTTTTGTTGTTTTTTGGTATCTGTTTGTATTTTGAGTTTATTTTTTTTCTGTGCAGTTTTATTTTCAATGAAACATTAAAAATATCTTTGGCAATAAATAATAATGATTTCATTTGGCCTTTTTTTCTATCACAATTGCAACAACAATAACAGAAAAAAAATCGGCAAATAAACAATATTTATATTTATATATTTTTATGATGAAGAAGAAAAAGCTTCTGCCGTTAAAGTTATAAAAGAAAAAAAGCCTTAAAGCTATAGGTTTGTAATGCTATTTAGCTTAAATAAAGGAACAACCTGTATCCTCGTAGTTGGGAGAAACAGACAAAAAAAAAACACAACGCTTAAAGAAATATATGCTGTACAACAACATATTCGTGCCAAAAAGAATATTTTTTGTAAAATTAAAAGTAAATCAATAAATAGGTTTTTTATATTTAGTAAAATTTTGTTTTGGAAAGCATATTAAAGACTTCGAAATGCGAGGTGGGGTTTAAAAGGAATATAAATAATATTTTGTACTAGTAGTAGCACAAAAGTCGTAGTCAAAACAAATGAACTGAAAAATTTAGTGACAAGCGTATAAGGTATTTTGAATATAGCGCTATTAAAACTATATTTTCTTATACAACGCAGTTAAAGTCGTAGTTAAAGACACAAAAAACTTAAAAGTCGTATTCAAAATAAAAACCTTAAAATCCTGAAAATTATTTATTTAAAAATTCCAAAGATAAATAAAGAGATAATAAAAAATATTATAACGTAATTGAAACTTGCATTTAAATTCGTATTACGTTATTAAAACTCGTAGTCAATATAACATCCTACTTCAAAATCTATTATATATGTATTTAAATTGAAAGTAATTTCAAATTTGTCTTATAGTCTAGTATGTTAAAAAAATTGAATTTTGAATAAAAATTTAAATTTCGAATTTTAAGTAAAATTTTTTTTGTACGCTTTTTATACAAAATTTAATTTTAGCAAATATTTATATATTTGAAAATGATATCCTTACGAAAACTAAAATTATTTTTTAAGGAAACATTAGAATTTTTATCGCAAATTTCCTTTATTTAAAAATTTAAAAATTTTTAAAGAAAAATACATTTTTTAATGAAATTTATTATTTAATTAATTTATTGTGAAATTTTTAATTCCTAGCGAAAATTTTATATTTTGGTAAAAATTTAAAGAAAATTTAATAAATAAATTTACTTTTGATAAAAATTTAAAATTTTTCACGGAAATTGAAATGATATTTTTAATTTTTGATGAAAATTATAATTTTTAGTAAAAATTTTAACTTTTAGTAAAATTTATATTTTCTAAAATTTAGAATTCCTGGTAAAAAGTCTATATTTATTGAAAGTTTTTAGTGTAAATTTGAATTTTTTGAGAAAATATTAATTCTTTGGTAAAAATTTAAAAATCTAAAATTTTGGAGAAAATTTAAGTTATAGAAAACATTGCAATTTAAGAGAAAAATTTGAAATTTTAATTTTTAGAAAATAATTTTAATTTTTAGAAAAAAATTTTCATTTTTATAAAAAAGTATTTTTACAAAAAATTTTTAATTTTTAGAAAAAATTATTTTTAGAAAAAAATTTTAATTTTTAGAAAAAAAGTATTTTTAGAAAAAATTTTAATTTTTAGAAAAAAATGTATTTTTAGAAAAAAAATAAAGCAAATAAAATTTTAGAGTTCTTAAATAAGAAATAAATTTTAAAAAATACAAATTTTAGAAAAAAATAATTGTAGAAAATATTTATAAAATATTCGAAATTTCGACATTTAAAAAAAAATAATAATTGAAATTAGAATTTTTAGAAAAAATATTATTATTTTTTTTTTAATGAAAATTTTGAATTTGTTAAAATTTAAATTAAAATTTGCACATGAAAATTTGAATTTTTCAGCAAAATAAAAAATTTTATTAAAATGTAAAGATATAAATGAGAAGTGGTTAAATTTAATAAAATTTTAAATTTTTATTGTAAATCTGAAAATTTTACTGTTTTAAAAAAATCTGAATTTAAAAAAAATATATATACTTTTTTTAAATATTTCAATATTCAATAAAATTTTAAATTTTTAGTACAAATTTATTTTTTATTATTATTATTATTTTTTTTTTTTTTTTTTTTTTGTTTTTGTAAAAATTGCAATTTTTAAAAATTATAATTTGCATTTTTATTTTTATCTTTATCGAATTTTTCTAAAATGGCATAAGTGTGTAGAGTTCATAAGTGAAGCAAATGTATGTAAAACACTGTTGTTCCACAAACATGTATGAAGTACATGTATTTGGTGTAGAGTATTAAAAATTAGCCCCCGTCGTATAACACATTTAATATCCATTTTTATTATTATTTTTTTGTTTTTGAACAAGAAAATCCTGTCTTGTTAATGAACTGATTAAAATTGATTTAATTACAATAAAAATTAAATTAAATCTACACAATTTTATGCAACACGTTTTCTGTTATTTTAATTTAACAACATTTATTAGCAAAATGTTGTGTATAATTAAGTTAAACTCTTTTTTTTATAAAACCGTTAACAACAATAACAATAAAAAAGAAAGAAAAAAAGAAAAGTAACAATTTCCATTTAATACAAAAAAAATGAAATGAAGACTTCATTAAAGTAACAACACAAACAGCTAATTATGCGCCTTTAATGCTACTAAAAAACAAAAGACTTAAGACACAAACTTCAACAAAAAATGTAAAATAAAAAAAAAAAAACAACTTACAAAAAACAGAACATGATTTTGAAATTCTTACAATTGAAACAAAAACATATTTGAAGAAAAAGAAAAAAACTCTTGTCTTTTTTTTTGGTAAAAAGAAAAAAATGTTTAAAATTTGTTAATTGGAACGAAACGTGCAAATAATTTTAAATTCAATTAAAAATTTAACAAAAGAAATTGTTTTTCTTTTTTTTATAAAATTTATTACTTTTCAAAAGAAAAAAAATAAGTCTTGTTTTACGACTCTTTTAAAGGATTTGTTTAAGAAATTGTTTAACATTAGTGTTAATAAGATTAAGTTTTAATTCTTGGTAATTTTTTATAACATTTAATGCCATAATATTTCTATTTAAGAAAAAAATATGCATAAATTTATTATTTTCACAGTAATAAATTATGTAAACACAATGTTTCTTTCTTATTTCTTTGTTGCATTTGTCTAGAGTCATTTAAACGTTCATAATTTTTAGTTATTTATTAAAATAAAACTATGAGATTTTTGTGTTCTTTTATTGTTGTTGTTGTTGTTGTGTTCATTTAGCAAACACACCTTGTGTTACAATTTCAATAATTCTGTAATATTTATTTATTTTTTTCATTCCATTCTTTTGTTCGAAGCTTGTCACAAGCCTAAATATGCAAATTTTTAATGGAATTACATTTTATATTTTTCTCAAACGTGGGTAAATTTTTAAGTAATTGAAAGGAAGGTATGTTGTCTTAATAACACCTATAACTTGTTAATAAAGAACTCATTAATTTAATTAAACAAAAGTTGTTAAGAATTTTCTATTCGATCACTAATAACTAAGAAATAGTGTTGTAAATAGTATAATGAACAAATGAACACAATAAAAAAACAAAAAGTCTCAACATAAATAAATAATTTGGCTTGAGTTGTAAATTTTCACTATATTTTATTCCTCATTGAAGAAAATTATATTTTACTAATTAATTTACTAAAATTTCAACTTAAAAATTTCAAATTTTCAAAAAATCAAATTTTTTTCAAAAATTCAAATTTTTTGCAAAAATTCAAAATTTTTACAAAAATTCAAATTTTTTACAAAAATTCAAATTTTTACAAAAATTCAAATTTTTACAAAAATTAAATTTTTTACAAAAATTAAATTTTTACAAAAATTAAATTTTTACAAAAAGTTCAAATTTTTATTCAAATGTTCAAATTTTGAAAAAGTTAAAAAAAATAGAAAATTTTCTCTAAAAATTAAAATGTTCTCCAAAACTCTAATTTAGAAAAATAAAATTTTACCAAAAATTCTGAATTTTCGTTTAAATTTAAAATTTGATTAAAAATTATATTTTTTAAAAAATATAAATAATGTTGCATTATGGAATAAATCCTACACATTTCGGAAACTTTTAAGACTTGTTTGAAACATTCACTAATACAATGTCATTCCCCATTGTAATACTGGGGAAAAATTATATACGATCCCATTTGAATCAAATCGAAATCTATAATGCTTTAGCTTTGTCTGTCTATTGTTGCCACACTCACACAAAAGCTATTTATCTTATCACAATTTGACCAGATTGTTTGTTATTATCATGATAATATCTTTATTTAATAACAAATATAGACCGATATCTGAAATATTCCAAAACTAAATAAATATTAAATAATAATAAATAAAATATTATTGGTTGTTTCCAAATAAAATCGCACTTGAAAGAAGAAAAAACGTTTTAATAATAAAAAAGATATAGACCGATAAAGAGACCATCGAAATATAAATAAACAAAGATTGTTTTTAAATAAAACTAAAGGGTTTAAACAAACTTAAAAAAAATCTAGTTGGAAAAACGATATCGCGGAAATTTGGGAATTTTAAATTTGGTAATAAATAAATCGATATTTATGATTTTGCTATGGTGTTACAAACATAATGACAAACTGATACATTGTTACTTGAAAACAATTTTAAAAAGAAATCTGATCCGATTTCAAATAATCTAAAAATGTTGTATTTAAATATAAATTCCCCCAAATGTATGGGTTTAACCAAAAATTTTTAAATTATTTAAAACAGAAACTATTAAAGTTTGTCTAGATTATTAAAGCCCTAAGAGAGATACTAACTTTTTGTATAATTTGTTTGCAAAGTTTAAAACACTAAAACTCCTTAAAAACTCATAATTTAAAATTAATAACTCTAAAACATGTAAAACTTCATAAAAAAAGAAAAACAAATAAAACTTTATGCCATTATTTTCAACAATTTTGAAATATTCCTTTCTTATATCCAAAAATAAACCATTATTTATTTATCTTCTTTTAAATATCTGTTAATTAACCCCAAACAAATGTTTAATCATTTTATTAAACAAAAAACCATTAAAACTTAGTTTTTATAACCAAAAATCATTCATTAACTTCAAAAACTTACAAAACATTTCAACAAGTTTTTCGCCCGAAATAAAACCCAACAAAAGGAAGTTAAAACTTAAATGAACTCTTAAAATAAAATTAAACTAGTGGGTTACAATTTAATTAAATGTGTAACACTTTAAGTCAAATAACTCCAAAGAAATCTGAAAAAAAAAACTTAATTTGGTTTTTTGAAGAAAATTAAACTTTGAAAAAAAGGAGCTAACAACACTTTAACTAACATTTTAACTGACATGTTATAACCTCAAGTCTCATATTAACTTGTCCAATTAACGTATAATAAAATTTTACTTAAAAAAAACACATTGGAAACAAAAATAAAAAACTATAAATTTAAATTAAAAAAATAAACATTATAAACACGCACATATAACTCCGAAAACATAAATCTAAAAAAAGAGTTATAATAATTTTTTATTAATTCCAGCCAAAAAACTAAAATCCCGCTAAAATATTTTAAACTCCAAAAAAATGGAAAAATAAAACAATAAAGATTGTTGTAATCGGCAATGCCGAATCCTTAATACCCTCCACAACAAGTGCATGTGAAGTAAATATATTATATTTCAAACATAAACGCTCACACATACACTCACAGACGTATACAACATGTAACAATTTTTCTTTAATATAACACGGAACACTGAATGAGTCAG
The DNA here is from genome assembly GCA_004302925.2 of Cochliomyia hominivorax. Classification (NCBI taxonomy): domain Eukaryota; kingdom Metazoa; phylum Arthropoda; class Insecta; order Diptera; family Calliphoridae; genus Cochliomyia; species Cochliomyia hominivorax. Next base: position 105,323,234 of record PYHX02000467.1, read on the forward strand.
AAAATTATTTGGCTTCAACTTTGTTTCTTCTGAACCGATTTTGACAATTTTCGGAATGTTAATGAAGTAAATATAACTTGTTATTACAGTAAAATTGTATACTAATTTGTTCATTTATAACTCACAATTTCTGGACAGTTGTTTGCTTTAACTTAAAGGTTGCTTCAAATGTAGATCTATACCGAAACTATAACAAAAAATCAGGCCAAATTTCATACAGCTCTGTCAAATATTATGGATGTAAGCGAGCCAACAACAGGCAGGCAGACATAATTTAATCGACTCAGATTTTAATGCCAGGAATGAGGTCTGAGATGATTCCTTCTTAGCTTTACTCACGGAATGACAATATTAATATACCCTCTCTACTATTTATGTTGGTGTAGGTTTTAATAATTTCGAGAGTTTTGTTGCCAAAAAAAAACATATAAAACTAAATTACAGGGTTTAACAACAAATTACATGATTTAACACAAAAAAATGAAAAACAATAATAAAAAAGCGAAAATTATAAAACTTGTATAAAACCCTCTTAAAAAATTGTAATCATATTTCGCGGAATTACATTCGAAGGAAAAATAAATGTTGTATACGACTAAACCATCATTGATAACACGTTTAATATTTTTGGTTAACAAAATTAAAACGGTACGTCTAAAATTCCCTCCATAATGTTTGTAATCCTGTGAAACCAATTTTTTTTGTTGTTTAAACAGAATATGTTGTTGTTGGTAATGAAAAGACATAAGCATGATTGCATTTAAGCCAAGTTTAATCTTTAATTTTGATCTTGATTAAAATGCCACCATGCCACCTTAAAAACGGCCATAATAAGATGAACACAAACACAAAAAAAGAACAACATCATTGGACTGGCCTCTTCAAAAAATTGTGTATAAACAACAATAATAACAACAAAAAACAGCCTACTGTAAAAACAACAATTTAACGTTTTTTTTCCTGAAAAGGAATTGTTGCCCCACAAATAATGAAACGAGAAGAAAAAAACACATTAAATTACAAAGTCATTTTGTCGAGTTAAAGGAAATAAAGTCGGTTATAAAGAAATTTCAGAAATACACTACAATCATAAGGTAATTTCACCCTACACCTTAGTGAGAATTTTTGAAAGGAACATTAAATTTAATCACACTTTAATAATAATTAAGTACGTTTTTGTACAAAAATAAAAAAAATTAATTTTTATTACGAATTGGACTACGACTTTTGTTTAAGCGACTATTTTATGAAATGGATTTTTAACACAAAAATAAGTCCATGATTATGTTAATAATTATAGCAATATTATTACTATGATTGTGATTATGACTGTAATCTTTATTTATTTGATAAAATTTTTAAAATATTTGATATCGGCCATAATAATTTTCTTCTATATTTAAATAGATTTTCTACTGAAGATTATTTACGTAATCTATTTCATTCATTATGACAACATTTTTACTACGACCTAGACTACGTCTTTTGGTTTCAGCTTAAGTTTATCTACATTAATTTTAAAATAATTATCTCAATTTAATTACAACAGCAACATTTACTACTAATTTGATAACTAAGAAAATATTAAAATTACGTCATCAATTGAAATGCATAGTTTACTAATTTTTCCAAAGCAATGCAGTCATAATTTCATTACGACTATCACAATAGCAATTTTATTGCTTACACCTTAATTAGAATTTTGACTTAGCAAGTTGAACTATTTATTACGTAATAGACTACGACATTAGAATAACGTAACTAACTGCTATATATTCGGCTTCGTAGTTTATTATAAGTATTTTAAATGTAACAAAAATTACTTTAATATGTTTTGATCATGCCTGCGAAAACCGGTTTGGTTACGAGTATTTTTATTACGACTATTTTCACTTAAAATCTGGCTTATCACGTCCAGTTTGGAGTTATAGAGTTATAGAGTATACAAGCTTTGACAATGACAATAATTTTACTAATATGAAAACTTTGACTATCACTCGGCTACGAATTTAGTTACAAATTCAACTACGACATTAAACATAAATTGGATTAGGACTTTGGCTATGTGAATCATAAAAAATAAACTACGAGTTTATACGTTAACTACGAATTTAAGTATTTTTATTACGACTTTGAATATGACATTAAATATTTATTTAATTATTATTTAAAGTTTTGTATCGAACTAATTTTATGATTTATTAAAATTCATTAAAGACTTATTGAAAATGCATCTCGGGTGCTTTAATTAAAGATTAAGAAAAGGGTTTAAAACCAAGTCACAATTATCACACTAATGTCGCATCAAATTATGGAAGTTCTATTTAATGACTTAAAACTGCTACAAAAAAAACGCATTAAACTATCTAAAGCAGCATTAATAAAACAATAACAACAATATTAAGAAAAACAACAAGAAATTCATGTAACACAACAAGTCACCAATAATGCCACCAAACAATGTATGACCAAGCAAAAACAAAAAATAAAACAACAAGAACAACATAATATAAACCTTAAAAAAACTATAACAACAAACACGATTAACATTTTCAGAGTTCATGCTATATAGTACTAAACTCCAAATAGATTGTCTGACTGACTAACTGACCATCTATATCTCATCCAATGTAGAACACATAAAATGTATTCAACTCAAACTTTTTCAACATTTTGAAGTATTTTCATCAAAAAGAAATTAAAGACAGAACCCCAGAATAGCAGTAGCAACAAAAACAACAACAATGAGTTTGAAAAAAAAACACCTTGAACAAAAGACCCCAAAAAAGCAGCAGCATAATGAAGTAAAATGAAAAGAATGAAGAAGAAGAAAAAAAGTACGAAAGAATTAATACTTCTTGGGATACGAACAAGTTAAAAGAAAATAAAAAAACATTTCATTTCATTTGATTTCATTTCATTCATTTAACAGGTTTCATTTATGAGTTCTATATAAAACAGACACGCACACTAACACGTGATTAGGCATCATCATACGCACAGATACTTTTAAATAAACATACATACAAACAAACATTTAGAGTTACTGATTGAAGATTTAAACGAAAAATAATTTTATTTAATGTTTAAATGTATGAATTCGTTGTAATTTTAAATTTTTAATGAAATAAAATGAATGAATAAATAATTTTATTTAATAGAACATGATTTTTGTTGGTCACAGTTTTAATTAAAATTAAATTATTTAGGAATTTATTGGAGTTTATTTTAAACGTTTTTTTCGAAAAGACTTTTGAAATATTTTTGTAATTTTGAATTAAAGTTACAAAATACCCATACATCAGGCAATTTACAAAAAAAAATATATACACTAAATAAAAATGCATAAAGTAAAATCAATCACTTAAACAATTTTTTTTTCGAACATAACTTCTCTAGTCAGAGGTGTTAGTGATAGACGGCGGCAAAATTATGTCATACTATCTGAATTGTTAGGTGGATCCGAAATAGTTATTTGAAAATCACATCATAAGGTTCCTTCGATTAATAACAGAAGTCTTGAACAAGAAGCTATTGAAGTAATGTTTGATGGTGTTGTAAGATTATTTGATTCTAATTTCCTAAAATCGTGCAAAACGATCTATATTATTTAAAACACGGTAAAATTAAAATACCCGAAAACAAGAGACAGAATTAAAAGTATAATCATGCCAGATCATAATATATTTTTAAAGACTCGTCAAAAATTTTTTCAATTTAGCTAAAAATGACATTTAAACTGTGAATTGAATTAAAACGGAAATTGTTTTCTATAGATAAAGTTAAATACCACTCGTTTATGGATCCATTCTCAACTATAGTTGATTTTAATATTAAAATCTTATTGAAATTGAAAAAGTTACGTCATAAAAGATGTTTTTGAATTAAGGTAAAATTGCAGTACTATTCAAGATATGTTACCAAATAAGCTTTCATATGAAGAAGATATTTCAAATTGAAATTAAGATGTTCTAAATAATCGAACTTCAAACATTAAGGAACTTTATTACGTCATAGCCAAAAAAAGTGAATTTCAGTGAAATCAAAAAGTCCTAAATTCTCCTTTTTCAGTAATAAAAAATTATTTTATTATTATTTTTTAAATTTTAATTTAAATTGTTAATTTAAATCGTTTTCCAAATATTTCACTTTACAAAATTATTGCATACTTTTAAGCTGCTGCATTGCTAGTGTGTATTTGTTGTAGTGTATGTGTTAGACAATTTGGTCAGTTTTTATTATGACGATGACGAAGAGAAGTAGAAAAATATATATAATAATAAAAATAAAAACAAAAACAACAACAACAGCAACAATAATACCGCAGAGCCTAATGTTTAAGCCTTTTAATATTGACGGTTTGTAAGTTGGTTTTGAGTTTTTAACTGTCTTTATTTTTGTTCAGTTGTTTTTGTTTTTATTATTGCTGTTGTTGTTGTTGTTGCCTTTGTGGTATGTTATGAGCTCATGAAGTTTTTAAACATTTTTTTTGTTATTTGTTTGTAATATTGTGGTAGTTGTTGTTGTTGTTGCTGTTGTTGATTTTTCAAACTCCAAGCAAGGCAATGTTCCCACGAAACAGGTTGTTTTTTTTTCCTCTACACTCCACAACGTTATATTTGTAATTTTTTTTCTGTTTTAACAAATGTGCCTGTTTGCCTGCCTGCCTGCCTGGCTAAGACTTGACTAAACGAATGTCGTTTTGACGGTTGGTTGGTATGAATGACTGTTGGTTGTTTAGTTGCAACCGTCCCCATGTGTGTAAAGTATCTCTGTTAAAGACTGCATTAAAATTCTCCGACATTGTCTGCTCTTGGTTTTTCTAACCATAAAACTATAGTAGAAAAAAATTTACTCTCTTGGTAAATGTCGTTTTAATATACTTCGGTTTGTTCCAACCTCTTACTCCTCTCCAACATTACAGCACCAGTCAGAGAAAAATTAAATGTTTAGTTTATAATGAAAAGTTATAAAAAAGCAAACATTTCATATTGCAATGGTTTGTTAAACGTTTTCTATGAAAAAGAGCCAACACACTCACACACATACCGATACTCACTTATACTCTAGCATTGTTGCATTGGCTTTGTGGCAATAAAAACTCTAGCAATTCCTTTTGTTTGAGTATAAAAGTTGCATTTAATTTAAAAGTTTGTTTTTTTTTGTCTTGCAATTTTCATTGAATTCTTAAGAATAAATAGTTAGAATTACACTTGATGAATAAATTCAATGTTATTTTTTATTGGCGAATATTGATTGCATTTATATCTATTTAATATGACTAAAAAGCATTTAATAGAAAAAGGTCAGTATTAAGGGAAGAAAAAATAGGAAAGGAAAAGTTATTGCAATAAGATTATAAATAATTTATTAAATTTAATTAAAATGAGAAACTATTAATAGAATAAAAAATATCTTCATATTTATTTATTTATTTTAATTTATCTCATTTGCTCTAGTTTATTTAATAAATAATTAAAAAAATTAACAAGTAACCATTTGAGTTAAAAAGTTAGCCGCTTATAAATTTCAACAATTTCAAAAGATAATAAATTTTCCTTTAAAATAAGAAATGGCAATGGATCTGTAACTTCCGAACGGCTACTTTGATTCGAATAAGATTTCACATGTCACTAGTAAAAGTGAAGACAAATTTAAGTTATAAAACTGGGTCTTATAAACATAATCAGGAAAGACTATAGAGTTCCAAAATAAAACAGCTTTAATATTAAGAAATTTTTTATCAATACTTATTTGTAATATTGAAGCGATTTTAAAGACCTTTCAAATGAGTAGATTATAAAAGCCAGTAAAACCAAAACCAAGTCTAGATTATCTCCTTAGTTTTACCGGTATCTGACCATAATTTTATCTAATGAATTCCAAAACAAAAATTAACATTTTTTTTTTCAAAAATTTCTAAAGGAATAATTTTTCTATTTAGAAATAAGAGATGACAATTAATTAATTAATTAACTCAAACAACTCAAAATCTTGAGAACAATGATTTAAGTGATTAAAAGTAGAAATTTATACATTTACACTTAGACGAGTAATAAAAGCGGTTGAAATCAGGTCACATAAGTAATGAGGACTTGAACCGAAAACTGAAAAACCGTCTGAAGACTGCAATCCACGAAAACAATCAGAATGTTCGACTGATCGAACATAATCAGAAAGATCGTTAATAAAATAAACTATTTAGAAAACAGTTATCACACATATTTAAAGCATCTGATCTATAGGCCACATCATGATCTATTTAACTAATATTTGTTTGGATCGAGACACAACGTTCTTGGTAGAATGCGCTTCATTTTAACACAAAATATCAGAAACTGGCTCGATTTTTTTTGCCTAAAATATGGACTTTTTTTTTGTAGAAGGATCAAGGTTAAGACTGACGATGAACAATATTATAAATAATATTTTTTTAATTTCTTTTAAGCAAATAACTGCATAAATAAAGACAAATTTAAGAAAAGATTGAGAAGAATAAAATCATTACAAAATCGTGAGATATATGAGAAACTACACTAAGTATTTCAGTGGTTTAAAATTTTTCACATCGAATTAGAATTTTTTAAAATGGACTTTAAAGGATATTAAACAAATTTAATACTTTAAACAATATGTGTATCAAATAATATAAAATGTAATTATAATCATTAATAAATCATTTAGATTAAGAACTTACGAAATATCCTTCCAAAAGTTCATGACTTTAAAATGCTGTTAAATTATTATTTTTTTAATGAAATTTATTTATTTAAAATTCTTTAAAATATTAAATTAAAAAAAAAAAATTTTAATTTTTATGTAACAAAACTTTTCATATTTTTAAAATTTTAAAATCCATTTAAAAGCAAATCTGAGCCGATATAATAAGAAATTGAAAATTGTGATTTTATCTGTGATGCCTCCAATTTCTTGTATATATATATCCATTTTCAGTAAAATTATATTGTAAAAAACATGTTTCGACATATGTGAACATAAAAAACCTATGAGTAAATTTTCTTTCTCCCAGTTTCTATCTATTGGATTTAATAGCTTAAAGCTATCGGTTAAATGCTGCATTTATTTCTTCAACAACTTAAAAAAAACACATGATTTCTGTAGTTATTTTTCCACTATTTTCTATATACTTCACATGAACCACCGTATATGGCCAGTTAAACGATAAAATAATAGAATTGTTTGGTGTTAGGGAGGAGAGTTTTAAAACTCAATTTTTTTTACTTTATTAAGAATGAGATGGTGTTTAAAATTTAACACTTTTTACCACGATTTATAAGAAAGAAAAAAAAAAAGCATAGAAATAGACAACAAACAATTGGCTTTGAATTGGCTTGTTATGGTTCTTTGGTAGGTTGGTGTGTCATGATGAAATATTTTAGCCTTAAGTTATTTTTTAAAAGACAACAATAATAGCAATAAAAATAACAACAAGAAAAAAATAGGTGCTGCTACCACATATTGAGTTAAGAAACAATTGTGTTTTTATATGATTTCTTCAAGAGTTTAGAACATAAAAACTATTTTTGGTTAAATGCCATTATTTAACCAATATGGGATGTCAATAGAATTTTTGAAAAAAATGAGAGAACAGATGTGATTAATGGAATTTTTGAGAAAAAGCAACAAATGTTGAAAAATTTAAATTTAAAAAATTATTTTAATATTTAACAAAAAAAAAAATTGCTCTAATAAAATTGTTTATAAAATTCATGGTTGTTATGGAGGCACTTAAATCATTTATTTCCATTGTTTTATAAATTAAAGCTTTAATTTATAAAATTTTTATCTACTTCCCGCTAAGCTTTGGTTTAATGTTTTCCTTCTTCCTTATATTTTTCCTTTTTTCATTAACTTTTTTTGTTTTCTGTGAAAACTGTAATCAAGAAAAAAAACTATTTATCAAATTATAAAAATCCGGGTGAAAAACTTATTTTATCTTTTATTTTAAAGACTTTCATCTTTCGGTATTTTAAAGTTTATTGGCAGGCAGTCAGCCTTTCGTTTAATTAGTGTTTAATTTTAGAACGTGTTTTAGACACGATTGCAAAGGCTGTTAATAATAATAAAAACGAGAAGAAAATTGCTAACAAAAAAATTGAAACAACAACAAAAACAAAAAATGAGATTCACAGCTTGTGAAGCAATTTATAAACTATAAGAAACAAGTGCAATTTCCAACACAATAACAACAATAACAAAACAAGTGCAATTTTCGTAAATAAAAACCAAACAACAGCAGACAAAACGAAAGACTTAAGACACAAACTTAAAATTGTTTATACATGAACAAGAAAACAAAAACAATCACAGAAAAAACCACCAATAAACTGAACACAGTGGGGAGTTATAAAATTAAGAAAAAAATAATTGAAATGGAATTAAAAAATATTATTTGAATGACAGTAAAAATAAAAAATGGAATAAATTTAGGGACAAAACCAAAATTTGTATAATAAAAATTTTTGGACAAATTATTCAATTTGGTTAAAAATTGGCAAATGTATTTTTTGCGTTTTCGTTAAATCAATGCAAAATTTGACTTTTTCTTAAAGTTTGTCGTATTAGATTTTTATAGCACTACAAATTTTGTTATTTTTTTTAGTTTTCAAGATTCTCAAATTTCAATTTCCAAATTCATTCAAATTTAAGCGATTTTAAGAATCTGGGACTCTAATGAAAGCCCATTTGGTTCAGTTTCTCCCTATTAAAAACTATTTTATAAACAAAATGATAGTTTATAAAAATGTGTACTTAAATGAAGTTTATCTATAAAAATAGATAAATCAAAATTCAATTTATCAGAAATTTTTTAATATTTTACCGATTTTAGAAATTTGGGACCCTAATGAAAGTCTATTTAGTCCAGTTTTTCAATGCTAAAAAACGTTCTTTCGAAGCTTTAAAAGAAGTGAGATTTTCAACATTTTTTAATAAATAAATTTGGAAGATTATTATGGTCCTACTATGTGCGTTATAAGTCAAGATTCTAAGATATAAAAAAAGTATTTTTAATTTGTTTTAAGTATATAAACCGGGAAAAATTTCCATTAAAAATCTATGTAAAATAGACAAAAGATAAATAAAATATAATAAAATTAAATTTTTGTTAAAGAAGAATTTTATTTAAACGGACATTCTTTCACATTATTTTAATGGCGAATTTAAAAAATGAATATTAATATATTTAAGAGATTCTTATCAATTATTGATTTTATTATTTAAATTTGTTGGAAGTTGAAAATTTGTTCGAAATGTTAATGTTCTTTTGAAAAAAATTCTAATTGTGTACTTGAACATGAGCTCTAGGGATGCCAATTCCTTAATTCCGATCATGAAAATACAGTGATTTTCGGGTTTAAGAAATCCCAAATGCCGGGATTAAAAAAATATTATTCCGGGATTTTTCGGGACTCATTTATAACGAATTTTCAGGAAAATTTTATATATACGTTACCTTTTATCTCCTAGATTCATCAACCTATTCATATTTGTAATTTTATATTTCTATTTATAAAAATTCTTATTACTTTAGAAAAGCTTTAATCATTTTATTTCAAATGTAAAATTTATTTTTGTTTACATTTCTTAGTTTTTTTTTTATATAAAAATTAAGTTCCGTTATGTTTATTTGTTGTTTAAATAAATCATCAACATTTTTCATACTTAAACCTAATTAACTTAACATTAATTTATTTTCTTCTAAAATCTTTCATCTCCCACTGTGCAAGATGTTTAACAGAAAATGTTCATGTTTTTTATTTAACTACTATTTTTTTCTTAAATTTCTGCTGCTAATATTTAACAGAAAAAAACGTTTAAACTAAAAATTATTTTTAGACTTATAACAAAACAATCCTAAACTCCCAAACTCAGAAAACATATTTTTTAAGCCTTTAAAAATTCCTACAGAAACCTAAAAAAATAATACATCAAGCATAAATTTATTATTTTATTTAAGAATCATCTGGTTTACTACCCGTAGCTTAAAATCATTAATTTTCAAAAAAAATGAAATAACAAAAATAACTTTTAATCATAATACATTTAATTTTTCTCTTCTTCTACTTTTGTCAGACATATGGATCGTAAAAGATGTTAAAATTTTTTAACTTTTAAGCAGATAAAAAAAAGAATTCAAAACCAACAGGCAACCAAGTGTGGCAAGTAGATACTGGTAGTAACAAATAAGTAGTTATATACAAAAGTAAGTAAAAACGCTATATGCGGCTATGCCGAATCTTCGATACCCTCCACCACAAATGCGTATAAAGAAAATAAATTAAGTTTCGTCCATACAACTCACACATACACCCACAGATGCAATACGAAGTACTAAATGAGTTTTATTTTTAATGAATATTATGTATGTAATATTATGAAAGATTTTTGCTTGAATTTAGAGGTTGCCTCAGATATCGGTTTATATCTTTTAATATACTCAGGTCAAATTTCATTGAACTTTGCCAATTGGTGGACATGAAGATGCCAACAACAAACAGGCAGACATAGCTCAGCTCGACTTAGATTTTGATTTAATGCAAGAATATATATGCTTCCGTCTTAGCGTTACACACAGAATGACAATGTTAATATACCATCTTCACCAATTGTGGTGGTGGAGGGTGTAAAAACTATTTTATAAAGTCGGCTGAGGCTTTTTTTAACAGGAAATATTTTAAAACAGTTTCATATATGTTGGGGTTTAAACACTCATTTAACAGTTTTTAAAAACCCATTTTTTTAAATAAATTTTAATTTTTTTATTCAACATTAACTTAAGGAACTTATGTAGATTTATATGATTTTCATAAAACAAGGTTAAATATCAAAATGAATTTTAAACTCTTTTAATTGCTTCTTTTTTTCTCTTCTTAATTTTTTTTTGGGAGTCAAATGGCAGATGACTTAAGACTATAAAAAAGGTTGAAAAAAAACTATAAAAATAATGTTTATAATAAAAATTATATTAATAAAAGATGATGCCGTTTCTTTAACAAAAATAAAGTTATTGATTTCTGAAAATTATATAAAATATAGATTTTAGGTCTTTAATAATAATCATTTTCAGATTTTTAATTTAAAGAGTTAAAAAAAGTAAGAATTTTTTCTTATCTCTTCCCTTCATACCTCATAACATACATGCACTCACTCTACTTCACACTCAAACTAGAAACTTTAAAACACAATTTGAAAATTTTTCGTTTTCCTTCTGAAATTTATGGAAATAACAAAATTTGTTATTATACCCTACACAAACCACATGAGATGAAAGACGATATCTCAAGTTTATCATTTCATGTAAAACACTTAAAATGAAACACTAAATCTGAATCGATTTGGCTATGACTGTCTCTAAGTTTGTTTAACACAAATTAAATGTATTTTGGTCAATTGGTTTATCATTGTCTTAAGCAGTTTCCTTTCGAAAACCAACAATATCGATACAATAACCAAATAGTTATAGAACGATATCTGACACCGTCTTAAAATTTTTTGATTCTTTTTTTCATATACTTGATTTTGTTCGTCTGTCTCTTATTTGGAAATATTCTCAGGTCTTGACTAATTATCTGAATTCAATTTGATAAATTAGTTTGTTATTATTCTATGCAGTTTCCTTCTAAAAACCAACAATATCGGTCCAACAACAAAAAAGTTATAGAACAATATCTAAGACAACCTCAAAATTCAGGCAATTGCAAAGCAATTTCCACAACTTTAAATTAAGTAGTAAAAAAACAGGGAAATTGAGACGTTGAATGACGATTCTTGATATCGGAAATAATGATTCCACGATCCAAAAAGAACTTGTATTCGCTCATATTTACTGGTAATAGAAATTCTAAGCGTAAAATTCATTTGTTGCTATTAAAATCAGTCGTCGAAGTCGAATTAAACTGAAGTCTAGGTAAGATTCTTTATTGGGTGGGATCAGGTCAGATAACCATGTTTATGGAGGGCAATCGAAGAAAAACGACAAGAATATTTAATCACAGTCCTCCATCATGATAACGCTCTTTCACGTGTTGCAAAACCGACCAAAACATAACTGGAAAGCAGCGAATAAGAAGTTTTGGCTAAACTGACTTTTAGCTCAGATCTTGTCCTTCGATCAAGACATAACACCGTTAATGGAATAGATAGTGGTCAACGAAGAGCAATGTTTTGCATAATATCCATATGGAATATTCTATCAGACACGAGATCATAATCTTCATCATTTGAAAAGCTCGGTGACACATTTCAAGAACGATTAAAAACTAATTGAGAAATAATTAAAGGGAAATTCAGGATCAAACGCTTTTTATCTGAACTCTTCAAACTATCATTTTTTCGATCTGAGCAGAACACCTTTACTAGAATACGCTTCACTTGAGAACAGGATATCACAAATTGGATTGATTAAATGTTTTACTTAATCTGTCACAAAATTTGCAAAAAAGCTTGACCATAATCTTCCATCATGACCACATCCGGTCAAATGTTTCAAAACTGAACAAAAAACGAGGAATAGGAAGTATTATAGAACAAGGCGTTGTCCCATCCCAATGTCAAAATTTTTCATCGGCAGCAGAATGCTCTTCCTGAAAAATGCTTCTGTTCAAAACAGATACAAGTTTTACTTATAACAACGATCGACATGAGAAAAGTCAGGACGAAACTAAGGGAAGAGAAGTTTTAGCGCTTTGTTAGGTTATGGGTCGAATTATGAGTCAAGTTATTGAATTCTAAATTTTTATTTTTTTCTTTTTTGAACTTGGAAATTCTCAAATGTCATCAATCTTTCATGTTATAAAATTATTTACTTTTTTTAATTCATAAGTAATAAAATGTTTAAAAACTACCGTTAAATTTTCAAAATTAATATTTCAAAAAAAATATTTACTTTATTGTTTTTAAATTTCCTAAAAGACTTTAATCTTATTTTCCATATAAAGAAATTAATAACCTGCTGTTTTATAGATTTTTTATTTGACCAAAATATTTATGAACAAAATTTAATAAAACAAAAACAACAAGAAAAATAAATCCTAAATAAAATTATAAATTAAACAATTTAGAAAATAGATTTTGATAAACAAAATCCCAACCTAAAGTGTTTTTCTACAAAAAAGCCATGTTTACAGTTTTTTACAACGAATTGTTTTAGGAGGGACGGATCAGATGGAACGAACGATACATGATTACATGAATGACGAGATAAATGTGTTTTAAACATATTTTGTTGGTTATTATAAATTGTTGTTACTGTTGTTGTTGATGTTTCCTTTAAACAACAATTTGTAAAAAAAAACTATTGTTAAAAGTATTTTAAATCATTTTTTTTCACTCTGGTTAGCGTTTAGAGTTAAAACCTCATTGTTTCCTATGATAAAAATATTTATATATACAACAACAATTGACTGGTTTTACAACAAAAACAGAAAAAGCAATCAACACTTATTTGTTAAGAAAAAAAGAAATTGATGACCTTGCATTGTCCGAACATTTTGTTCAACCAAAATTTTAATTCAAGAAAAAAAATCTCTGAGAAACTTTGATTAATGATTTGAAAAATTATTAAAAAAAAATTTCAAAAATTTTAGAACCAAAAATATTAAATTTGTAGGTCAGTAGTTTTTTAAAACTACGAAAATTTTAAATGAACCTCAAAAATATGACCTAATAATTTTTATAATTCTCATACCCTCCATCACCACAAGTGGTGAAGAGGGCATATTATCTTTGTTATACCGTGTGTAACGCTAAGATGGAATCATCTCAGATCACCTAAATGTATATATATTCCTGCATGAAATTAAAATCTGTATATATTAGCTGTGTCCTGTATGATGTTGGTACATTCACGTTCACGATAATGAATGTTGGCCTTAGTATTTTTTAAGTCCTTTCTTTCTTATTTAAAACCAGCAAAATCGGTTCGGTATATTAAAATATATAAACTGATATTTTCAAGCGAAGAACTTTTGTTGAATTGTCAATTATAAATCGAATCGAATAAGAATGAAATTTTGTCATAATATCTATAACTGGATACTTCATTGCCATTCCAAAAATTATTAAAATCAGTTCAGTTAAAAAATTTCACCAAAAATATAACTGATTTTATAACTCATTTAGTTTCCTTATTTATTTAGGAAAAACTTCAATATATAGTACAACTTTGTAAGTGTATATGTGCGAAACATAACGTATTGTATCAGTGTGGTGGAGGGTATTGAAGAATCGTCATTACCGTATATACCATTCTTACTTGTTTAGTTTGTACACAAACCCTATTTTTTTTTAAAATTCTTTAAAAATTCAAAACTATAAAAATAGTTCAGTTTTTTTTTCTTATTTCAAGAAGAAAAACATATTTTTTATAATTTTTCTTATCAGTTTTATGCGGTTTTTGGCATGTGCTAAACACAAACTTTTTTATTTTACGTTTCTTTCTTTTTTTAATATTTTTTTGTTTTTTCTTCTTCTTTTTGTTGTTATCAGCTAGATTTTGTTTCTTAAAAAATTCGTAAAATTCTTTTATGTGGCACAAGTCATCATTTGTACACGTCATTTTAGGGTAACATTTATATAAATAAATAAATAAATAAATCACTTTTCCCCCATTCGCTGTTTTAATTTAAGATAAAAAACTAGTTTTAAATTTATTTTGACTTACCGTCCAACGAAATGTAAATGGCAGTACCATTGCCCCTCGTCCTGGATCACTTAATACGAAACTGGAACCACCTAATATTGTGGTTGTTGTATTGCCAAACGAACACCCTGTTGATATACTGGGTTTACCCTGTTCGGCAGCGGAGTACTCTTTAAGGCACAGACGAAATGCTGTAGAACAAGGCGGACAGTCTGAAAGTGAAATGAAGAAAAAATAAAATTTTAATTTTAATAACAATAAATTTTTAATAAACAAAATTTTTATTAAAAAAATTAATATTAAGATATTTTTAAATTATTTTATTGGGTATACAAGTTAATAACATTGATATTCTGAAGTGAATTTCATTAAGAAATGAGAGAAATTCTTTTACCGATAAATCGATGAGAAGCAATGGAAAGTAACGATGGAAAACACTTTCAATTAAAGTATTAACTCATTTTCATTCAGAATATTCAAATAATAGAGTCCAAAATTTATATTTACTTCAATATTCGGCCCAAATCAAATTTTTATGGAAAACATTGGATTTAGTCTCTCCCGCTTTTGATAATCTTTTCTGAGATCAGAAATAGGTTTGATTCATACTTTATCATAAATCGAAAAAACAATTCACAATAAAATGTTGCAAGAACGAACAAAACTATTTAGTTAACAGTGGAAGAAATGTGATGTGCCGTAAAGCCCTTATGGCTTTCATTTGCACTGGAACTCGCTTCAATTCAAAACAGAGTGAAAGGTGCAAAACCAGTCGAAAATTGTTTTGAAAACAGTAGAAGGGACCTGATCTGATCCAACCTGACTCGATTTCTGATTTTCCATTCGTTTCGATCAACTCAGAATGCAATTTTTGAAATATGCTTTAGTCTCTAAAAGCGAAACAGTTATATAGCCCAAGATTTGGCTCTTCTGATTACCTTTCGTTTCAATCGACTTTAGAATCAATCAAACTTTTACCTACAAGATCGACTTCAGCAGCCGTTTTATTCAAAGCCGATATTAGACTTTCCCGCAAGACAACTTTTTAGGTCTCATTTCGACAGTAACGAAATTACTCAATCTATCGATCCCTTGATACCCTGGCTTTTAACGGGAATCGATCGAACTTTCATCTGACGTTTTCTTAGAAGACATCACAAGAAGCTGCGGCTTCACAGTTAATAATTGTCTTGCAAGTCAAAATTTTTGGGTCCAGACATCTATCGAATACTGATTACTGATGACCGATGTTTACTCTTCAAAATGCCATACAATGTTGTTATGAATTGTGACATGGTATGGTATTTTAGAGGGTAGATATCTAAGTGTATTTGTGCGTCTTTATTAATTTATCGAATATTTTCAGAAATTTTAAATTAAAATCTTTCAAGAGTTATGATTAAATTATTTTGCACAGTTAAAGGGTTAAATTTCCCGCTTATTACAATCCAGATTTTGTAAAGTACATTTTAAAAAATAAAAGAGGGAACTTACCCGTTGTTTTTGTACTTCTTATCTCTAAAGGAACACCACAACAATAACCACTTAATAAGTGACTATTTGTATTTGAAATTTCTAATATTTCTAATTCAAAATTACCCATGGCAGATATCTGAAAAGAGAAGAAGAAAAAAAATTTAAAAAAAATTAAAACCACAATTCTTAAGAAAAAAAATCTCTCAAATTAAACTCTTAAAGGAAAAAAAAAACGCAATTTATTTGATTTGAAATAATCTAATAAAGTTTTTCTATTTTTTATATCATCTAATATTTTTTTAAGCCTTAATTCTAGATGCCGGCTACAAATGACAGTCTATAAGTAAAATGAGAAAAAAAATGAAACTTGTTGCTTTTTTGAAGAGAACGAAGGAACAAAACAGAAAATTGCTTAAACATTTATTTGACAATAAATTTTTAAATGAAATTGTTGTTTAAGTTGATTAAAAGTTTAATTGCTTTCTTAGTAATTTTTACACATAAATTCTAGACAATCTAAATTAAAAGTCACAACACATTTATTTCTTAAACTTAACAAAAAGCTGCAATAAGAACATTAAGAACAAAAGGAAAAACTTACGCATTAAGAAAACTGAAAACTTGTTTTTCACTTTTAATGAAAAAATAAAGGCGCTTAAATAAATTAAAAATAAATAAATAAAAGTCTAAGACTCTTCTCATTTACTTTTTTCATATCAATTTTGATTTGATTTAAGCTTTAAGCTTAAAGAGAGAAGAAAAAATTCTAGATGGTTTCATCATTGACGCCACACGATTCTAAACAAGGATTGTTAATGCATGATGTATGATGTTCTAAACTGTTTGTTAAGATTTCAAACACTCACTCACACACACACATCTCTCACATCAAACGCATGATACGGTAAAGTGTCTTTTATATCTGACAATGACAATCCTGTTAAATTTCCTAGGAAACTTACAGATGTGCGTAAGTAATACCCAAAACCCAGCAAACAATTTTATAACACACTTGTAAGAATGTTGCAGTATAATCACAATGTTGGTTATAAATAATAGTTACGAAAAAGTAATGAACGAGCCTCGTATAATTTTATTTTCTAATTTATTTTTAAGTGCTTAGAAGATTATTGTGAAACTAACATTTAGATGAAATTTATATACATTTTGTGAAGTTAAATGGGAGCTAGAAGAAATGATAGATCAACCCTCGTATAATTGTGTGCATCGATTTTTTTATATTTATCCTAATTTTACCAATTATAATTACAACACCAAAGTAAATGTGAGATTTATGTCATTCCAAGTTATATTTAGAAGGAGGCTTGTATGGGACCTATGAGAGGTAATGTAAAGACCCTCGTAAAATTTAGTTTAAGAATATCATAAGACTTATTTCATTAAAATCGCTTTATATTTAGATTTTTTATAACCCTTAAACCTCATTCCGGAGGGACATTTGTATGGGAGGTACCTGAAATGTTGGACAGAACATAGTCAATTTTAATAAGCTTCGTCATTGGGTCAATTGTAACCTGCAGAAAGTTCACAACGTTTACATGGACAGCAAGCCTGACGAACTCAAAAAGTGATATTTAAAGGTAGGTGTAACGTTATTTTTTCTGTATGTTACAAACATAATACCCAACCACCTACAGTGGAGTAGGGTATAATTCAATAAAGTACACATAAAGTTTCCAAAATTTTCCTTCTTCCTCTCCAAAATGTTCTCTGGGTTTCATTTCAAAAACTATCATTTTAACTACATTTTATTTAAGTTTAGTTGCTTAAAATAATAATAATTCATAGTTCTATGTATTCAGCAGATGATGTGTTTTTTGCGTCTGTCTTCATACATGACATTCATTAATAAAATGCTGCACAAAAAATATTAAACTTGCAACAAGTGGAATTAAAAAATACTTTAATACTTTTAATTTTGTTTTTCAAGACTTTTTGTAAGGTATTATAGCCAAAGGCCTATTTTAACTATGTAAACTAAGAGAAAAATAGCATAAACTCTTGGTCAGCACTTAACTAAAGGAAAAATCTTAATTTCTTTTTCAGCAAAAAAATAATCACAGATTTTTCTTCATAAAACAAATAAACTTAAGAAAAATAAACGGAAAATATGATAAAATATGCAACAACCGGTTCTTGATAGATAGATTTCTTCTTGACTTAAAGCACTTCTCACAACCATCAAAAGAAATCAAAATATACAGGAAAAAAACGAGGGTTAAATGAAAATGACTTAAAAATCTCATTTTTTATACGAAATTTTAAATTAAAGTAAAAAGAAATATTGAGGTCAAGCTTCAAATTTCAAAGAATTATTAATATTTAATAACGGAAAAACTGTGAAAAAAATAAATTTAAATTTTCAGAGGTCAAAGTTCAAATTTAAAAAAGTTATAACTATTTTATAAAATTTTTATAGGAAAGATTAACAAATATAAAAATAGAGCGAAATTTATAAAATAAAATTAAAAACAATGACAAAATCGCTTTATTTTATTTTAAGTTCAAAGGTCAAAACTTTAAATCCGAGGAATTTTCACATCAAGATTTCAAATTATTGATCTTACTTTTCCATACAAATGAAAAATTTAAATAGGACTTAATCAAATAAAAAATGAGTTTTCAAATGGTAAAAGGTCAGAGGTCAAATTTTGAAATTTAAGTAAATTATCTTATAAATAAAAAAAATAATTTGACAAAAAAATTAATTCTCATTGAATTTAAAATTAGAATAGGATAACTTATTGAACCAAAAATTGTGTTTTCAGAATGCAATTTTATAATTTAGGGAATTTATTTTAAAATTAAATTTAAGAAAAGATAAAAAGTTCCAATTCAAAAAATTTTATTAAGAAAAAATTTCCAAAATTTAAGATTTTTTATTTTTTTTTTTGTAAATTAATAACAATAAGAACCGCTTCCTTAGGTTTGAGGTCACAGGTCAAAGTTTAAATTTCAAAATATTATTAATTTTAAATTAATAAAAAATTAAAAAAAATAAAAGTTATTAAAAAAATTTGAACTTAAGGAAATTTTAAATTTATTTGTAATATTTAGGGTCAAAGGTCAAATTTTTAAATTTAATTTAAAATCTTAGTTTCTGGATTAAAATTTCAAATATTGAAAATTTTATAATAAAATTTCAATTGATTTGGGTCAAAGGTCATATTTTCTTTAACATAATTTAAAAAAAAAAAGCTAAGAAAAACTTAAGCTCATTCCTTATTGAATTTTTTTATTGATGTCTAATTAATTAATAAAATTATTTTGAAACATTGTCATTCAAAGTAATTCATTTAATCGAAAAGATTTGTGTCAAAGGTCACATATTATTTAACTTTATTTTGTGCAAAAAAATTGAAATGAAATTCATTTTATTTTAAATTAAAAATTAAGTGAATTTTAAAAGATTTTATGAAACAGGAAATCACTTTCATTTGTTTTAATTTTAAATAATTACTTGAAACTTTTTGAGGTCAAATGTCAAATTTAACTATAATAATAAAAAATAATTGATGACGGTTTTATAATAATAATTTATATTGAAAATGATTAAAAAACTCCGGTAAAATGTAAAAAGGTCAAAGGTCAAATTTTAATGATTTAAGATATTTCGAAGAAATTCGATTATAACTTGTAAAAAATGTTCAGATTTTATTTTGATAAAAATAATGATAAGAAAAATTAAAACAAATTTTAAATTTTCAAATAATTTCGAATTTTAATATTCAAAGAAGGTGATTAAGGACTTTCAGTTTTTTATACAAACTTTAATTTATTTTATAGGATTATAATATTCAAATATTTTAAAAATTTCTTTTCCACCACTTTTATAAAAAGTAATCACTAGCAAGTCTTAAAGCTTTAATAAAAATCTCTTCAAGAAAACCTATAAAGATTGATCTCTAAGAAAATTTAAGTTTTTTATTTATAAAAGCCAAAACGGAAAAAATCGGCTTAAAATAAAAAAGACATCAATCGTTAAAGTAAGAAGAAAAACTCTCTCAAATACACATATACACACACAAACATTTAAAAGTCACATGTATAGCAATTACAAATTGTTCATATACATGATCATTTCAATGTATTTGACTTTAAGTGATCAGCAGCACATCACAGGTGGGAATCTGGGAATATAAACGATTTTTTGTTGTTTTGTTGTTGTTCAAAACAATTCTGGATTTCAACAAAAATCCTAAAGGCCGTTACACACACACAAAAAAATCAAAACAAACAAAACACAAAACAACATTAAATAAAAACTGAAAAATAAAACAACAATAAAAAAGAGGTGGAAACCAACAAAAACAAAAACAACAGCTATAACAACAACTATGTAAAAATGTATAAGTCCGTATTAAACAGACATTGATCAATCCCCAACAAATGAAGACGATTTTATATTGAATGCATCATCATGATGCATGAATGTAAGTTTTGTTGTTGTATGTTTGATGTTGCATAAAATCGTATCGCAATATATTGATGATGATGTTTTTGTTGTAGAGATGTGGTGCATGGCAAAAACAATGAGATTTAGTTTGATGTTGTTACTGCTGCTGATGATGATGATGAAATGGTAAATAAAACAATACGATGTGATCTGATGTGTGTTGATCAAGACTTTTAGAATCGTTTTGAGTAAAAACAGATGGACAACAATTGCCAATGTTACATACCATTTAAACAACAACAACAATAATTACAACAACAGCAGCAGCATTAAATTTTTTGTTAGCAAATCCTTTTACAGAAATTACAAACCCAAGTCTGCTATTATTTTACTGCATTTTGTTTGTCCTCTTTTTTGCTTAAAATCTCAGGCATATGAAGATTTTTTTCTTCACTGGACAAACACTGAGAGAAAAGGAGAGATAAATAGCTGAAACAAGCCTTTTTAGTCCTTCACAGTTGGAAGCATAAAATGCCTTCATTTAATGTAAAAGATTAAAGCTTTCAGAAACTATTTATAAAAAACAGGTTTTAAAGGTCAAAGTTTACAAAATATTTTCCGAAGACCAAATAGAGGTTCGAAGGCCCAAAATGAGATCATTACTTGCCTCAAAACGAAATTATTTGAAGGATCATTTTAAATTTCTCCACCCAACTTTTTCTTCCAGTGTTCTTTAACTCAACTCAAGGAAAAACAGTAGAATTCTTTTCTACAGAAAAAACACAAAACTTGAATTTCCGTACACATACATTGAAAAAAACTTTAAACGGATATTAAAATCAACATCTTAAACAAACTCTCAGAATTCAAGAAAAAAAATCAAAGCGAAACATTTAAAATGTATTCAGGCGCTGATTGTCATTAAAGTCGGTGTACGAGTATTGTGACATTGATGTGTGCTTGATAATGATAATGATGACGACAACTAAGACGACAATCGGCCAATGACTATTCGAAACTTTTTTTCTTTCACAAAACTATTCATTCTAAAAACCAACACAAAGTTTAACTGGTGGTAACTAGTGAGAGCTAAATCTGGTCACTGGAAGTTTTGTTGGTTAATGAAAATGGAATCTTGGGACATGTGAAATCTAAAGAATATATAATATATGACAAATATATAAAGAAAAAGAGGAAGAAGAATCAGAATTAAAAACATATCGTTACTGCAAAGATATCAGTTGGTTGACATTTGATGGTGGTATAAAAGTGAAATAGTACAGATGTTAATTTAAAACAAAAAGTATGGGAGAGAAAAACACCAAATTAGAAAAAGAGGAAAAGAAAGATTTTTGAAGTGTAAGGGAGGGGAGAAGATATTAAAAACAAGTTAATTTTTAAGAAAATAATTGGAAACATTTGATTTAAAAATAAACGATTTATTATGCAGAATCTTAAACACTCTTCACCTTAATGTATAAAACAACAAGTCGTGAAAGATTTAAGATTTCCCAATTGATGACTCTTTCTCTCGCCCTAGGTTGAAGGAGAATTATCACAATGAGTCCCCGAATCATAAATGCGTTTTCCCTCAACTTGATGAGTGAGAGGTGCTGATCTCTTAACGACAACTGATGATACGTTTTTCCTCAACAGGTTGTAAAGGAATTGAGATTAACTCACAAAAGTCTAACTATAGGTTGAAGAAGACTACCAACCACTCGCCGAATCTTATGTACTCTTCATCTAAAACAACTACTCGTGCATGATTCCAATCTGTTAGCAAAGACTTCGCAAATACCGGTTCTATTATATGGCACAGAATGAAGACTACTAACAGTCTATTAATAAAGTCCCCATAAAAAGACTAGAAATTCTTATTCTCTACGCTTTGATCAAAATCAGTCACACAAGTGCTCACCAAACACGAAGTTTATTAAGGTTCCGGAGAAGGGAGATAAGGTCTCAGCACAAATGTATCATCGTCGATCGCAAAAAGTTCGCTTCTTTAGAACCAAACTAGAAACTCAGAATATGAGAAGCTGGAAATCACAAGAACTTGGAATAAAAAAATCCAGAAGATATCAAAACTCATGGCTAAAAGGAAGTCACTGAGCAAAATCAAGGGTGGGCCAAGAAAATTTCACGAAAATTTGAGGAGTGTTGAAGCAGATCATTGAAACTGTGATTGGATCAAGTTTTAGTTACGAAGGTACCAAATGAACTGGGTAAAAATTTTTTACAGACCCGGTTTGCTGAAAATTGTGATCATTAAAAAAAAAGAATTATAGAATGCAATCGCAGAAAAAAGGAAGTATATGGTGGATGGAAAGGGAAGTATGCCTTTCATCCAATACTACCAAGGTTTGTAACAGAAAACAACCGACAAAAAGACGCAGGAAGATTCAAATAAAATTTTAGAGAAGTTAAGGCTGCTTGGACTAGGAGAGTGCCTACATATTCAGTCTCAGAATATGTAGCAACTTAAAAGCTCTCTTCGAATCAAAAGGAAAGCCGGACTTTAATAAAGACGAGCAATCACTTTTTCACTAAATGAATTGAACTTCGTTATCCTGATCTGATTACGCAGAAGGAGGTTACCTCTACAAAAACTTAAGCCTAAAACATGGAACAAAAAAGCCTTACGCGACACGGAAGTAAGACATATTTGAATAAAAGTTCTGTTCTAGACAAGACCAGATTAACTCAAACGACCCGTGAAAGAAAGCCATTGAGACTAAACAAGAGACATATTTTAACTGATTTTTTTGGTATCGTTCTCTTCTCCAGATATTCCATTCTATAATAAATGATCAAATATTATACCATTTCTCTTATGCCATTGGAACCCCTTATGCGGGAGCTAAAGTTCTTCTTCTTTTATTATTTTTTATCAAATTAAGTATGTCGTCCAGAAGAATGTATCTCTTCTTCTTTTTTTTTGTTTTTGTATTAAAACGGCTACAACAATAATGATGACCATGTGATTGTTCAAACAACACCAGCACAACAGTAACAGCAACAACAATAATAACAACATCAAACTAACAGCAACATCAATGATGTTGATGACTACGAAAAGAAGACGACATTGGCAATGATGCTCAAAGATGATGCCAAAGAGGATGATGGTGTATATTTTGTTGTTTTTTAGTTGCAGATGTTTGTTGGCAACTGAAGAAGAAGAAGAAAAACAAAAACGAATTGTTTGGTTGGTTTGGTATTTTGGTTAAGAAGCAACAAGAAGTATGTCGCTTGACTGAAACCATTGGAATTTGCATGACATCGGCCTCATTAATGAGTTGTCATTCTCTACTAAGTTTTTTTAGTTTTTTTTTCACTTTTTCCACGGTATCAAAAACTCCAACATTTCAGCCACAATAAAGCGTTTAAAACAGAAGGTGTACAAATGCACCATAAACACACTCAAAGAGTATGTGTGTGTGTGTGTGTGTGCGAGTGTCTGAAATCCTCAAGACAACCGTTCCCAAAAACTTTAACGTTAAAAAAAGAAAACAAGAAGTCATGATGTTGCACAGGATTGTTTTTCATTTCTCAGTCAACAAGTGGAATTAGGATTGTCTTAACTTGTTTAATTTGATATGTTAAGTGTTGCAGAAGAAGGAAAAGAAAAAGCTCATGATATCATTATTTATGTATTTTTTAACATTTGTGATTTAATTCTGTTTTAAATGAAAATAATGATAAATGCGTTTAAATCACAAATCAAAATGTGAAATTATCAGGTATTTTTTTCTTTCCTCTTCTTCTTTTTCTTGGCTTCAAAAAAAAAAAAAAACAGACAATTACCCATGAAATGAATGGCAAAAGATATTAAAGCAACAATAACAACAACAAAAATGTTCAAAATTGATTGAAAAGCATGAAGTGAAATGGTATGAAATAAATATTAAGTGTAATTTAAGCGTAAAAGAAAATAAATTGTTTGAAAAAATATATATAATGATGATATTTTTTTTATAAAATTAGAGAAGAGAAAAATGTCAACAGAGATTTAGATTTCTTTAAAGAATTTAAAGCTTTTGAAAGTTAGAAAATTAATTAAATTGATTAATGGAATAATAAGAAGTTTTGATTTAAAAAAGCTTTCAAAAATAAAAATTTTTTATCCAGATATTTGCCCTGTTTTATTTAGACTTTTAAAATAAGAAATTTTTATCCCAAGAGCTTTAATAAATATACAAAGCTTTTTATAGAATCATGAATTTTCTTACTTAATTTATGTATTATTTTCCAAATGTCTGTCTTTTCGTTGAAAATAATTCTGAAATTTGTGGAAAACAACTAAATTTGAATTGAAGAAGGCAAATTTAAAGAAATGGAAACTCTAAAGCCTAAAAAATATACAAAGTTCTTTACAAAATCATTATGCCTTCTATAAGTGAAATATCTATAAAGTTATTTGAAATCATGAAAAACCATTTCAGTTTATTTCCTTGTTTACATTTTTCGATTATTACTCAAATTTAGCCGAGTTCAAGCTTTTAAAACGTTTTTAGCGAAGCCTAAATTTTAGGTTGAAATTTTAGCCCATTCTTATTGAAATTTCAATATATATGTACATGAATCAGGAACTGATTCAATTTTTTCTATTCAGAAATACCAAAAATCTCAATCTGTGTAAATCATGTTTTTATATTTAATTTTTTTTTTTCACTTAAATGAGAGTCATGGATTTATTAGGGACGTTTGGCATGAAATTTTTTGATGTTTATCTTACATATCAAGCTATATATTAATGACTATATACAGATTCCAGTTAGCGATTAGAAAATTTAACAAAATTTTTTTTCTTTGGATAGTGCTTGTGGGCAGATCTTTTCCTCGAATTCATCCATATTTAGTTTACATATGCTCCGGTTTATATTTCTTTATAAAACAATACAAAAAATATAAAGTCCTGAAGAAAAAGAAAATGTTGCCACCTTTTTGGAAAATTCCAAAAATATGAATATATTTTTTTAAAATTTAGATAAATATAACTTTCTAATGGATTCATTTATTTCTATGGTTGTTGTTATAAGCCACATTTTTTTTTAATTTTAGGACCTACAATACACCGGTTAACTTAAAAGACTTAGGAAAGACTGGGGTAAAAATAGTTTAAAAATCCAATTCGAATTTTTTAAATATCTGAAACTATAAGAGTGATAGCATACACAGATAAGTGTATTTTAAAAAATTTTTTAAATATCTTTTGTCAAAAATCATAAATTAATTTTTAGCAAATTTTTAAAAAATCAAAATACCCAAAGTGGCCAAACATGGAAAGATACAGATCACGTCCCTGACTACATAGATACTTCAAATCCTTTAACTTAAAAATAACTTAAAAATACCTCATATTTAACGATATAAAATATTATTTAATTTATCTCTTACGGTTCAAAAGTTACAGAATTATTACCACAAACAGGGAAGTAAAGCTAATTTTAGAGGCTCCCCGATTACATAGGTACTTGAAATCCTTCAGATCAACTCAAAAATACCAATATGAAATTTAATTTCAATATCTTGAATGGTTCAAAAGTTACAGAATTATATCGAAAAAAAAATCGTCGAATGAAAACTTAAGTGAGTCTGTAGTCCGCTTGTTTGCCAGACACTGATTCAATATGAATTTCTTTCTATCTTAGCTAAGTTATGCTATTAATTTGCCCTCTCTTTTATTTTTTTCTTTCTAAATTATATTGACTTTTTTCAAACTCTCTTATCTGTATAATTTTCTTTCTTATGAAGTGTTACATGATTTTGAGAATCTTTAAGATGATTTCTTTCATTTACCCTGGTAGTCAAATATTTTGTAGTTAAAATATTTGAAGTATTGAAATAATATTTTTTTGCTTAATCATGTTTTTGTTAAAGTTGTTAACATAACATTGTTAGAGTCAAAAAAAAAAAAAATAATAATAATAATAATAAAAAAAAACAAACTGCCAACACCTTTTTTTGAGGGGACTAAACAATATAAATTTAATAAGATTTTTTTGCTTTGATATTTCAAAGTAATTCACTATAATTTCGTTATTTATATTACATGTTCAATATATTTTTTTATTTTTCAAAATTAATGAAATTTTGAATTCAGTTTAATTTTTAACATTTTTTATTTATCTAAATTAAGTGTTCAATAAGACAGTTGGAGATCCCATTTAATTAAATGCTTTTTAATAAAAAGCAACAAATATTTTTTTCCATCAATTCACAAAAAAATATATTATTTTTTTTAGCGTTTTAATCATAAATCATGATTTCTTTTGAATGTTTAACAATTTTCTGCTTAATTTTTGCATATTTTCTGTGTTATTTTTGTTCACTTCAAATAAAATTGTTGGATTTCTAAGTTTATTTTAAAGCTCCTCTATGATTATAGTTTTTTACATTTATTCATATTTTTTAATTAAAGTTTATAGAGCTTCTAATTAAAACTCGGCAGGCTCCTGTTTAGTTCACTATTATTATTTTCATTATTATTATAATTTTTTGTTTAATTTTACTTATTTTTAAAAAAGTTTTTTTCATAAAACTACAAGTTTTTCAATTTGTTGGCCAATTATATTTTATGGCTTCATTAATGTCTCTAAAATGAAAGTCTTAAACAAAAAAGAAACTTAAATCATATTTTAAACAGAAATTCAAACATTTGGTGGGAATATTTTAATTTTTTATTTCAAATTTAAACAAATTATTTTGAAAGAGTCTTTTCTCAAAAGCTTAATAATCATAACTTTTATGAGCGTTTTTTTTGCCGTTTATATGATTAAAGTCGTTGATTAATGATTAAATATTTAAATATTAATTTTTGCTAATCAATTGTTAAATGATTATGAATCCAAAAAGAGAAGAATATTTAGGGTTCAAAACCATTTTTGAGAAGATAAATAATGGCAAAGAAATGTTTGCGAATAAATTAGTTAAATATGGGTGATTTTTAAGAGATTAATTTTGTTTTCCAAAGGAAATAGATATAAGCGTTATAATTTTTTTTATTTTTAATGAAAAATTATTATTATTATTATTATTATTATTATTATTATTATTATTATTATTATTATTTGTAATTTTTAGTAAAAATAAAAATTTTAGTGCAATTTTAAATTTTTAGTGAAAATGTGAAATTTTAGTGAAAATTTGAATTTTAAGTGATTTTTTATTAAACATTTTTTGTGAAAATTCGAATTTTAGTGAAAATTTTAATTTTTTGGTAAAATTTTAAAACTTTAGTGAAAATTTTAATTTTAAGTGAAATTTTAAATTTTAAATTTTAAATGAAATTTTAAATTTTAAGTGAAATTTTAAATTTTTAGTGAAAATTTTAATTTTCACTGAAATTTTAAATTTTTAGTGTAAATTTGAATCTTTAGTGAAAATTGAATTTTGAAATTTGATTTTAGTGAAAATTTGAATTTTTAGTGAAAATTTGAATTTTAGTGAAAATTTGAATTTTAGGTGAAAATTTGAATTTTTGGTGAAAATTTGAATTTTTAGTGAAATTGAATTTAGTGAAATTTAATTTAGTGAAAATTTGAATTTTTAGTGAAATTGATTTTAGGAAATTAATTTTAGTGAAAATTTGAATTTTTAGTGAAAATTTGAATTTTTAGTGAAAATTTGAATTTTTAGTGAAAATTTGAATTTTTAGTGAAAATTTGAATTTTTAGTGAAAATTTGAATTTTTAGTGAAAATTTGAATTTTTAGTGAAAATTTGAATTTTTAGTGAAAATTTGAATTTTTAGTGAAAATTTAAAATTTTAGTGAGAATTTTAATTTTTAGTGAAAATTCAAATTTAAGTGAAAATTAGAATTTTTTAGTAAAAATTTCAGTTCTAGTTCATTTTTAGTTCAGTTATATTTCAGTTTACTACAATTTAATTTCACATCTTTTACTTTCTAACTAAAACTTTATGTGAAAATTACGTGCTTCTAAGTCAGACTGCTATTTTTTTGCTCTCTCTTTTAATTGTCATTCAGGATTCTTTAGGACTTTCTTTAACACATTAAAAGACAATTTATGTTTAACATTAACTTTGTTAACTTAATAGATTTTCATAAATATATTGTTGTTGTTTTTTGCTCCCTAGACTAAAATGCGTTTAGCTTTGTAAATTTTCTGCTTAAGAGTTAAATAGCTTTAATACAATAACCAGACTACCGTCTAATAGACATACTTATACTAACATTAATGCTACTAACTAATGACAAATAAACTTTAATAATTTTTTATAGTCATTATAATGAATTTTCTTCATTTGCCTGTTTTTTTTTTTTTTTTTTTTTTGCTGTTTTATTTTCTTCAAGGCAATATAATATGCATATAAAAGATTAAAATATAATAGGGATATTCAAAGGAGGAATAAAATATATAATATAATTTTATAACATTTCCAAAAAATTAGTTTTGATTAAAATTATAAAATTTTTATTATTGGATACATAAATACAAGTTAATTTAATTTTTTACAGATTTTTCTGAAGTCAATAATTTTGTTCACACCTTGTGAAGTGAATACCCCTATTGTATTACATTACCATTTTTTTCTATGTAAAGTAAACTACTTAGTCTGCTAACACATGTTCGCATAACTATTTCTAAGAGGTGAAAAAAATTGTCCACTAAATGTCCATAATTCAGTTAATTTTAAATCGTGGGATTAAATTTTTCTGCATTTTCATTCCGCAAAACCTAAACGATAGAGCTTCGTATGACTCTGTCACAAAACGTTCAAAAAAATGTATTCAGTAACGAAGAAGAAGAGAATAAAGCTAAAAAGCTAAAGAAATGTTTTTGATATTGTAGATACAAATTACAAAAAAAACGAACTCCTAACAAAGTAAAGACATATACTTTGACAGTGCACGTGTGTATGTGTGTGCGTGTGTATAGAAAAGTATCTATGAGATTTTTTTTATAATATTAATGTTGTTAATTTTGTACGCGCGTAAAGTGGCAAAATGTGTCAGTTAATTATGTAGATATTTAATATGACCAAAGCGTTTTAAGCCGCTCTTTATTTCTTTCTTTTCGCTAAAATGACTGAAAAGAAAGAAACGTATAATTTTTATTATACACTAAAGCCTCGAGTAGTGTCGTCCCTATTTGCGTCACTTTTTAAGAATTGAAAAATTCGTTTTGCACCGTTGCATTTGCGTCGGTCCGATTTGCATTGTTTTGATCCCGAATTAAGTCGGTTCGATGTACGACGTTTTGATTTTGATCGCTAGAATGGTAAAATTGTTTACTGCAGCATTGTAGATTATCATTTTTAGTCGTTCCCACGACAATTAGATCTCCATTCCGGAGCGACCCGAATCACACTCGACCAATGATTGTCAACCACTCGAACAACCCAGCGACAGTTGTATCAAACAAAGTTCATAATTTCTCACAAATTGTCTCACTACTCCAATCTAAACAAGAAATCTTTATTGGTTAAAAACTTCTTATTGGTTAAGAATGAGTCTCTTCTTTCAATTTGAAAACATGATACAAAATAGGGAAAGAATGCCACTGAACAAGGACGCAATAAAAAATGAGACCTTAAGAAAAATACTGTATCTAAAAGTAAAGGAATTTTTGAAGTCAAAATCGGTTGGTTCACCTTTTTTTTATCAAAAATACTAAATTTATTTAACCTTCTTATGAATATTTTCCCCAGTAAATTAAATTTGTGTGTATTTGCTTCGCGTTTCTTCAGTCCCCATTAAAGACGCAAGTCTGGGCTCTGGTGTAATTCTAACATTTTTTCTCTGCGTTTGTTAAAGTGTAAGTGTACGTGTGTCTGTGTGTAAATTATTACTTGGCAAAATCTTTATGGCTTATAAATTTCTGTCTGTGCGTGTGTATGTATGTGTGTATCATTTTTGTTGACTCATTTATTTGTTCATTTATTGGTTGTTCATTTTCTTATTGACATTTTATTAATGTTAATGTTAATGTTCTTCTATAAATCTGTTCTAATTTGATTAGAAATTATAAATAAAGATTTTGCTTTTAAAAAAGAACAGAAAAATGATAGAAAAAAAAAACAGTAGAAAGGAAGGAATTATAAAACTAACGGTTTAAAAAACTTTGTATATTTTTCTTCTCCTCTAAGATTTTTATGATCATTATAAAATTAACATTTTTATTACAGAGAACAAGAGAGTAAGTTTTTTTTATGGTAAAACATGTACAAGATCAAAAGTGCAAAAGTGTTGATTAAGTAGAGAAATTAATAGTTATTAAAGTTAAATATTTTCTTAATGAGATGAGATTAATTTTTTGCGAATTTTTTTTTAACACAAACCAATTTCGATATGGAGTGATCAGATCAGTTTGAAAGCTTTAGAAAGTTCTTTTAATTTTTTTTATTTAAAAATGTTTTTTTTTTTAATCTCCTTTAATCGAGTTTTTATTTAAAATGATTATTTTTTATTAATTTTAATAAAAATGAAAGAATTTTCAATAAAAACCATGATATAAATAAATTTGAACTTTTGTATTTAGAATTTTCAGTAAAATTTGGATTTTTTATTAGAAATTCAAAAGAAAAAATAATAATTTTTTATTAAATTATATCTTATTATATCTAATACAAATCAGTTTTTATTAAAAAATCGAATTTATATTAAACTTTTATTTAAAATTTTATTTTACCAAAATTTACTTTTATTAAAAATTTTAAAAATTTTAGAAACGTATTTTATTTACTCACTTTATTTTTTATAAAAAATTTAACATTTACAAAAAATTAAAACTTTTTATATTAGAAATAGAAAACATAGATTTTATTAAAAAATCACTTTTAATAAAAATTTTATTTTACTTACACTTAGACTTAAAAAAAAATCGATTTTAATGAAAAATAATTTTTTACTTAAACTTAGATTTTATTTAAAAATGAATTTAAAAATGGGTTTTACAAAATACAAGAATTTTAATTTCACCTTTACAAAAATTGAAAATTTAGATTTTTACCAAAAATTTTATTTGTAACAAAAATTTCATTTTTACTAAAAATTAGATTTTTACTAAACTTTATACTTTTAATAAAAACTTTTGATTTTTTTTCAAACAAAAAATTGATTTTTATAAAGAAATATATTCTTTACTAAAAATTCGATTACGTGAAGTAAATTTTTGATTAAAATTTGTCTATTACTAAAAACTATAATTTTCTTCAAAATTTAATCTAATTTAAACAAAAATTCAAAATTCGATTTTTTTAAAAATTTAATTTTTTACTAAAAATTGATTTAATAAATTATTTTTACTAGAAATAGAATTGCTACTAAAAATCATTTTAATTTGTAAAAAAATCCTGTTTTTATAAGAAATTTTATCTTTTACAAAAAAAAAATAATAATAATTTTTACAAAAAATCAACTTTTTACAAAAAAACTATTTTTCTAATTTAAAAATTAAAAATATATATATATAAAAGAAAAACAATAATATTTTTATTAAAACGGTTTTTTTATTCCTACAAAAATTTCATTTAATTTAATAATAATTTTTGCTTAAAATGCTATTTTCAAATGATTATATTTTTTGCAAAAACGAATATTTTTTCCAAAAATGTCTATTTCTTAAAAGAATGAAATCTTTCCATAAAATTTTACAAAAAACATTTTACTATAAATTCATGTACTGTAAATTAACTTTTAACTAAAATACTTTTTTTTTAAGTACAGTTTAACTAAAAATTTATTTTACTAAAAATTCTATTTTTGGAAAAAAGATTCCATTTGTGCTATATTCCATTAAACTAAAAATTTTTATTATCAAAGAAACTTTTGTTTTCAAATCGATCACTATACTAACTACAGTTCGAGGCAAAATTACATCACTTTAGAATTTCTAAGAATTATTTGGAAAAAGTTTGCAACGAATCAATTCCCGATTCTGAAACCAGTGATAATAATACATTACATAGTCCGAGCAATGCTGTGTATCAGTTCAAAAATTCTAACTGATCCTCAAGCTAAAAAATTACGTTTATTTTCTTTGTTCTTTCCTTTGACCAACATCTCCCGTAAACATACTTTATAGACAAATAAATAATGAATCAAATATTTACTAAAAGTCTAAACTGAAACCTCCAACGATTAACAAAACAAAAATCAACTAAATTTAAAACGAAACAGTCTGTTGTCTACAGCGTTAATATTTTTCATTGAACCAACAATTTGAATTTTTTGATCCCCTTCATTTCCCTTTGCATCATTTAATACAGAAAATATTCATATAATTTTTTTAATCAACTGACTTCGAACTCCTTTAACGAAAACAATAACAAAAAACACAGACAACAGATAATAAAAATCAAAATCTTTGATGATGATCTTAACGCTTTAATCTTGAGACTACTTTTTTGTTGCACTTTTTTATACCCTCCACCACTACAAGAAGCCAAGAGGGTATATTAACTTTGTCATTTCGTGTGTAACGCTAAAAAGGAATCATCTCACATCCCATAATCCCAACATCCACAATAATTAACGGAGCTCAATGAAATTTGTCCTGAATATTATTTATAGTACAGAGAAGTTTCCTATTTAAAACCAGACCGATATCTCAGGTTATCTCTAGATTCAAGTGGAGAACTTACGTAAAATTGTCCATTATAAATCGACAAATTGGAATGAAATTATGCCATAATATTAAGTTGTATGTACTTCACTACCTTTTCAAAAATCGATTCAGTAGAAAAAGAAAGTTATAGCCAAAAATATTGTATGACTCATAAAATGTTCTATGTCATATTTGAGAAAACTTTTTAAGTTTACTTTCACACGCATTTGTGTTGGAGGGTATTAAAGATTCGGCACAGCACAGAATATAGCATATTTATTTGTTGTTATTTAAAATATTTTCAAAGATTTTTTTGGATGATGGGAAATTAACAGAAATAAAACTACCGCCACAAAGAAAAAAAGAATCAAAATGGACACAATGTTCACAAATTGTCTGACAAAATTCAGAATCTCCAAAGAAGAAACGAAAATACAAAGTTTGTGTTCAAAACAAAATTCACACAATTCAGTTTTTTTGTTTACTTATTTTAGAGACGAAGAGGGAGAGAGAGAGGGAATAAAGGATTTATTAGGCCTGACTGTAGATACTTTATTTAGTATCTTTAAGGTAGCTGAGTATAAGAAATGAAATAAGATTTAGTAGAGTTATAGTTTTAATTTGGTTTTAAGGGTTTTGAAATGTTTAACTCATCTTTTAGGAATAATGATGAGGATCGATCTTCTTATCTTAGTTTAATTAAACGGCATCTGGTAATAAATTATCTTCATTAGTTTCAAATCTTTTTTCCCTTTTCTTTTTGGTCAAGATTATTTACTAAGAATTTGTTTCATTATATAATTTATTTATAGATCTTCTTGTTGTAGTTTTGTTGTTGTTATTAGTAATAATAACAAACAGATATTAATAAGTCTTTATTAACTCTTCATTATTATTATTGATCATTCAATAGTTTTGATATTTGGAAAAAACGTTCTATTATGAGAATTGAGACAAAATGATCTTTGGAGTCAGATTAGATAAATATTAATTAATAAATTAAAACATAAGGAAATAATTTAATATATTTTATTTAAAATATTTAGCTAATTTCCAAAAAAGGGATCAAATATTAAACGCATTTTAACTGAAATATGAAATTTTATTGAAAGTAGCAAAATAAGCTTTTTTTACATCAAAAAATTTTGATATAAGCAAGATTATGTAAAACCACCCATTTAAGATTTTATTGGATCTTGGCTTTGTACACGAAATGAGAAACTTAATATATCCTCTACCACTACTTGTCACGTTAGAGATATTTAACTAAAATATGACTTTTTACAAATGAATTAAATAAGTTTTTTAAGATCTTTTTGGATTTACAAAAATAATTTAAAAAACTTTTATTTAAAAATGTATTTGAAAATTTTATTTTATACGTTGGGATTTATGCGATCATATTTCTGCAAATATTTGCTTAGTCTGCCTAAATACTGCATAATAAATTTTCATTAATACTTAAACACATTTTTGAAATAGAATGAAATGACATTTTATCTAATCAATTATTTGATCAATGGCCACCTCATATTTGTTTAGTCTGCCTAAATTTAAAATATTTTAAAATTCATAATGATGACAGTTCAAACCAAATGATTTTATATAGAGATCATATTAGACTAATATTTGCAAACAAATAAAATAAGCAGTTAAAGCTTTTTAATATGCATAATAAGCATTTTTATACCATTCACAAGCTCAAGTGGTGAAGAGGTTATGTTAACTTCATCATTATGTGTGTAACGAAAAGAAGGAAGCATCTAAGACCCCATTAGATATTCTTGCTTCAGATAAAAATCTAAGTCGATGTAGCTGTGTTTGTCTGTCTGTTGTTGGCAAACTTACATCTACTATAATTGGCAGAGCGCAATGTTATAATCTGAGAAGTTTTCTACTTAAAACCAGTAATATCGTTTCAGTGTATTTAAAGATATAAGCCGATACCTGAGGCAACCTCTTAATTCAGGCGAAGAATTTTCGTTGAATTTTCAATTTTAAATCTATATATTAGAATAAATTTGCAATAATATTTGATTGTATAGACTTCATTACCATCTCAAAATCGGTTCAGTAGAAAAAAGTTATAGAGCAAAATATAACTAATTTTATGATTCATTGAGGTTTCCTTTTTTAATTTACAAAAAATGTCATATATTGTATGGGTCTGTATGAACGTAAATTGTATAGGTCCGAACCATAAGGTATTTACTTCACACGCATTTGTGGTGGCAATCTTATTTGTTTTTCATTGTTTTAAATGTGATCTGAAATAAAATCTGATTTATTATAAAAATAAAAAAATATCTGTCATTAAATATTTGTCTTTTATGAAATTTAACTGAGATCTGATTTTGTAATAGAAATGAGCAAAATAAACGTTTCATTCGTTTGTTTTTTTGTTTTTGAAATTAAATAACTGAATTTTATTTAATAAATTTATTTGCTTTTGTTTGATCAATATTTTTCATTGCCAAATCTTTGCTTAGTCTGCCCAAATCCTCATAATCTTGAAAAGCAAAAGTTCATTATAACTTTAAATATTTTTTTTGTTCCGAAACTTTTTTTAACTGTGTGAAAAAATCTAAAATCTTTTTAAGTTGTTTGTATTGACTTCTTTTTTAAGCTCTTTTTCAGATCGTTTTTGTCTTTCGCCAAATTGTTTATTTGTGTTTTGAAGTTTTTATTTATTTTTTCAAGACAAGATTTGTTTATTTTTAAGTGTCTGTTTTTTCAAAAGCGATTTTTTTTGAGATTTAGGGTTTGTTAATTGGAACATTGCTCTTTTAGACATTTCGACAGATTGAGTTTGATTTTTGTTGAGAACCATTTTTTTCAAAACTTTGAAATAATGTTCTTTTTGACAGTTTAATGTAAATTTGGTTTTGAATTGAAGGTAACAAAAAAAGATCAGTCTGAGATCAAGATAAATCAAACAGAAATATGACAAAATATTTGAAGACAGAAATATGTGAATGAGATTCAAATTTTATTATTCCAAAATTGTTACTTTAATTTATAATTTAACTTTCATTTCCTAAAAAATATAATCGATAAAAAAAGTTAACGATATTTACGATTTCATCACCATCATCAATTAAATTATAAAGGAAAAAAATCTGAAAACAAACCAGAATTCTTTTATTTAACCTTCAGTTCTTATAGAATCAATACAAAACCTCCCAAAAAATATAACATATCAAACCTTTTTCCACTGAAAATGCAAAATCGGTATAAATGAGTACATACTGCAGTCATGTAAATTATTCTTAATTGAGGCTTACGATCATTTGCTGTAAAATAAATGTTGTATGACCGGATTATACACTGTGAACTAAATTTATAAGAACACAATTCAGATTTCGAATAAAAAACTTTATGGTTATCACGAAACAAAATGATCACTAAAAGAAACACACACATACTCTCAGTGATCTTCAGTATTCATTTTAAAAATCTAAAGGTTTTTTAAAATTTGTTTTTATTTTAAGGAAGCTAATCTTCAACAGCAGGAGAAGTTTTTTTCTTTTTAAAACGATCGTAAAACAAATTAAACGTTTTCTGAAACAAAACGTTTACTGATCATGATGATCTTCATTATCATTATTATGGAAATGAGTAAATATGTTTCTTTTTTTCTGGAAATCAATTCTAACTGAACACCCATGTTGTTGTTTATTAAAACAATTTTGATTTTTATTAATTTTTTTTATTTCAAAAAATATTTTAAATTCGTTATGGAATTGTCATTAAAACACGACCCCCTAAGAAGTCAGTTTGAAAACGAAAATTAATTAATATATTTTTTATGGATATTTAAATTAAAAGAAAATTCAGATTTTTTGAATATAAAAAAAAACTTCATTGAAACAAGTACAAGATCTTTTAATAAGCAAAGTATGCTAAAAAGTTTTTTTAAAAGGGTCACAGAAAGCTTCATGTCTTCAGATTATAAATCTGCTACGAAATTTAAAATCCATTATTTTACCAAGCCCGCATACATATGTTCAACACGAAAGAGGGTTTTATGCCATAAAATCCCAAATATAAAGTAATTTGGTTGAAATTTAGTTAGTAAGTCTTATAATATTATAAAATAATACGCTAAATTACATGAGGTTTCGCCCATTATATCTCATAGGTCCCATACAAAAAATCTTCCAAATATCACTTTAAAGGGCTTAAATTTCAGGTATACATTAGTATTACAATAATTTGTCAAATTAGGACAAACATAAATATATGTGCAAAATTTTACGAGGGTCGGAGAATAATTTCTCTATCTCCCATGTAATTAACCAATAAATATCCTTTCAAAACCCACATAAATGATAGCAGCATAATAATTTACTTATCTCTTAAACAAAGGTAAGAAAATTAATTTATACGAGGGTCGTTCATCAATTTTGTAGCTACCATTTATAACCAACAATGTGGTAGTAAATTAACACATATTTCTAAATTGATTCTGGAGGATATAACTTCTTACCAAAAAAATAAGCAAAACAAACTTTTCAGAAAAAATATGCTAAAATATAAATTTTCATATTCTAATATTTAAAGATTATTTAAAAAATATGCCTAAATATGCTAAAATATGCATTTGTTTTAAATCTTCATTTTTAAAATTTCGATAAAAAAAATCATTCAGTAATCAATAATAATAATGTAAACTGTTATAAAAATGACTATAAATCAAATGTTGGTTAATATTTAAAAATTCCTTTAACTAAAGAATTTTATGACCCCCCACTTTCATTAATATAAAATTACTTTTAAAGGATCTGTTTGTTATTTAATTCATTAATAAACATATAAAACTAATGAACTTCTATCTATCTACTCTCTCTCTTTCTCTCTGTCTCTGTTAACTAACGTTTTGTTAACATTAAAAACAAACAAATAATTATTTAAGGTTATAACAGATCTTAACAAACAAACAAACAAACCGCCAGATTCTAAACAAAGTAATAATAATAATGTACCTTTATATACATCCAAACATGATTTTATACCTTTTAAAAAGTCATTTTTCAAATACTCCCAAACTGAACTGAAACTGAAATATTTTATCTTCAACTAAAATCATCATAAAATTTACTTCTTCTCTTATAACAGAAACATAAATAAATTTATGCTGAACAAAGTGAAGATCATAAGCGGCTGTTAAAATAATCAGATGGACCTTAAACGATCACAAAAATTATTCTTAAAACAAAAATAAATTCAATCAATTTTATAGTTTAACAAGTAAGAATGCTACATTCGGTATGCCGAATCTTTTATACCCTTCACTACTAATGCATGTGAAGTAAATATGAAATGTTTCGTACACACACGAAACATATAAAAATATATAAAAGTTTTGTGTTATATTTTTGCCTATAACTTTTTTTCTACTAAACCGATTTTAATAGTTTTTGCGTTATGGCAAAATTCGTTCTAACTTGAGCTTAGAGGTTTCCTCAGATATCTGATTTGTTGTTTTTTTTATTGAAAACTTCTCAGACTATAGAAAATACTTAGGCAAAGTTTCATTGAGCTCAATCAATAATTGTGGATGTGAGTCAACAACTGACAGACAGTCAGACAAGCATACAGACGGACAAATAAAAGGATAAAGCTAAATCGACTCAGATTTTAAATTGATAAAATATACTTCTTAGCGTTACACACAGAATGACAAATTTAATATACCCCCTTCACCACTTGTGGTGGTGGATGGTATACAAATTTAATTTGGGAATATTTCTTTCCAAGACATTTATTTAATCTTGAATTATTAATCATACACAATTAAACGTTTTTTTTGTGTTGGAGTTTTTTTCTGGAATTTATTTTGTGTATTTTTTTGTCAGTTTTCGATATAAAAAATGCGTTATTGCTCATCAACCTTTTTTGAAATATTTTGTTGTACACATGAACATAAGCAGCAGAGGAGAAAAGAAAGAAAGATAGAAAAAAAGGTCTATACACGTTTTACTACTTACAATTAATTAAATTAAATATAATTTTTTATTGTCTTAAATGAAATCTAAAAGATACACAACAACTACAACAAAAATTCACCATGTGTATACAAAATACTGGTTAAATATAAGAAAAGAGATTCTAATTGATTACTTACATTGTTGGCCATAACAAGTGTCTGTCTCTTTGTCTGTCCATCCATCTAACCAAGTGTCTGTTTAGAAATCCATCAAATCAAGAAATTACAAATGTTTTATTTTTGCTATTTTTGTTGTTATTTTTAACAAGATCAAGACAGGCGTTTAAACTGTATTTTAAGATTTTTCTTTAAATTAATGTTTATTTTTATACCACCACCATCACCACCACAAGTGGAAGAGGGTATACAAAGTTTGTCATTTCGTGTGTAACGCTAAAAAGAGACCACATATTATATATGTATTCTTGCATCAAAGTCGATTTAGATCTGCCCGTCTGTCCGTCTATCCATTGTTGCCACGATCGCGAGCACAGTGGCTGACAGAGCTCAATGAAATTTGGCCCGAGTCTTTGTAATAGTCCTGAGATGTTTCCTATTTAAAACCAGTCAAATTGGCTCATTATATTAAGAAATATAGACCGATATCTGAGGCAACCTCTAAGCAGAAAAACAGTTAAAGCCAAAAGTATTAATAATTTGATGACTCATTAAGCGCTCCTTATATACAGTTGTGAGTGCATATAAGAGTGTTGCATTTGCATTGGAGGGTATTGAAAATTCGGTATAACCGAATAAAGCATTCTTACTTGTTAAATTTTGTTAAAAAAAATACAGTAGACATTTCCAACCTTAAATAGTTGGGAAAAAAAGATAAAGACGGGGCTGGTTTTTATCGACACCATAAAATAAAAGATCTCATTATTTTAAACGTATAACTCTTTTTTATTTCATATTACCACAATAAAGAGTTTATCTTGGCCATGTATGACCGTTTGTGTGTGTATGTGTGTTTCTATATTAAACAAGTAAATTAAATATTTAAGGAATTTTTGTGGTGGATTTTTAGTTGATTTTATTAGATTTCAAATGATTTTAATGTTACAGATTTTTCATTAAATTTACATTTTTAACATGAATTTCGGTATTTTTCTCTTTATGTTTAATTTAATGGCATTTTTTGAGTTTGAATTTGAAATAAATCAAAATTTCAAAGTTTTTTTTTTGAAGATTTGTTTTGTAAATGATTTAAAGGTGAATTCGATTTTCGGATAAATCATTAATTATGAAAAACAGGTGTTAAAGACCATGGGGACAGTTGAAAAATAAGAACTATGCCGAATCTTTAATACCCTCCATCACAAATTCGTGTGAAATGAATACGTTATGTTTCGAACATACACACTTACACATTCACAAACGTACACTGTATACAAACGTTTTTCTCAAATACAACATTTAACACTTAATGGGTTATAAAATTAGATATATTTTGGGAATGGTCTTCTCTCCAACTTAGAGGTTGGCTCAGATATCGGCTTATATTTTTGAATATACTGAGCCGATCTTGCTGACGATTCTGACAACTCCCTGGACAAAAATTGTATGTTACTGATGTTCGTGGAAATGTTGAAGAAAAGAAATTTAACACTCAAAAGCAGTCAAAATTTCCCTAAAAGTTCTTGGTTTTTTTAGATTTTTTAATTTTTTCGATTTTTTTAATTAAAGAAAACAACTTTATAAAATCTAAAAATTTTTATAATTTTTGAAAAATTGAAGAAATTTTGAATTTTTTTTTTTACAAAATTTAAAAAATTTTTTTTTTTTTTTTTATTTTTTTAATTTCATAATTGAAAAAAATAAATGTTAAAATTTTAAAAATTTTCAACATTTTCAGAATTTAAATTTTGGAATTTAGCAATTTTTAAAAAATTTCTAAATTAAAAAGTAATACATTTTTATAATTTTTGAATATTTTTAATTTATTTTTTTTAATTTAAAAATTGTTCTAAAATTCATTCATAATTGAAAAAATTTTAAATTTTCAAAATTTAGAAAATTTTCACAATTTAAATAATTTTTTAAATTTACCAATTTTCAAAAATTTTAAAAATTAAAAAAACAATTGCAAATTTCGAAAAGAAATTTAATCTAATTAAAATTAAATGATTAAAATTCATTTTTCACTTACCTTATTTACTAATAAACTTAATACAACAAATATTAAAATATAAGGCATTGTGGTGTTAGTGTTTGTTGTATATTTCCCACTACAACAACTGGAACGGTCTTCTGATAATTTTTGTTCTGTTGAAGTTGAAGAAGATTTTCTGCGAAAATGTTTGGTGAACATTTTATGTGAAGCAGGTGTTTTTGATAAATTTGCCATTAATGATGTCAAATACATAAGGAATTTATTTATTTTGTTACTTTTTTTTATTGCAGAAAAATTGTTAATTAAATTATTTTGTTTAATTAAAATTTGAAAACACAATTTCACTGATTTTTTAAATTCATTAAATTAAACATATTTTTAAGGTTTTTTTTGAAATTAAAACATTTTGTAAAATTTTTAAAGAAATTTTTTTTGAAAAAACACTTTTTAAAAAAATTAAATTACAAAATAATTACAAATATTTGTTTGCAATTTCTTTTTAATTTTATTAAAAATATATTTTTACTTTCAATTGGCAGTTTTATTTGAAATTTTGCTGAAAAAAGATTAAAAAAAATTAAAAAATATTAGTAAAAATCTGAAAGATATTGAATTTAAACTTATTGCTAAATTTAAGTTGGAACATTTTTATAATTCCCGTTTACTTTTTCCATATAGAAAAAAAAATTCGTCTATGCCGAATTATCAACACCCTCCACCAAAAATACATTTGAATAAAATACGTTATATTTCGTACTAAAGAACACACACATACACTCACTAACGTATACAATATATTTTCTTAAATATAACGCTTAATGGGTCATAAAATTAATTGTATTTTTTGCTATAACTTTTTTTCTACTGAACCTACTGAACTAACAATTTTATGAAATTTATTCTCTTTAATATAGAGATTACCTCAGACATCTGTCTATATCTTTAAATGTACTGAACCGATTTTATTGGTATGAAATAGAAAACTTCTCGGGACTATACTCGCGCAAAATTCCATTGAGCTCTGTCCATTATTGCGGATGTGAGCGTGCCAACAATAGACAGATTTGATTTGATGCACGAATGACAAATTCACCACTCGTACTGAAAATCACATTTTCATATTTAATTTCATTTTCTTTTAAACATTTTTATTTATTTTCATTTCTTTTTTTTAGCTTTTAGTTTTCATTTATCACTTTCTTTATATTTTTCAATTTTTATTTTGCAATTAATTTTATTACATGAAAAATAAAAATTATAATAAAATAAATATAAAAAAAACCTGACCATACTCAATAATAATAATAATGATGATGATAAAAATAATTTTTTCTACAGTCGATTTTTTTCAGTTTTCAATTTTATCATCACATGTTTTTAAAAAATTCATTCATCATTTTTTTTTTGTTTGTGTTCACTTCTTAACCGGCTACAAGCATCATGTTTAATGCAAATGCAATTCAATTTACATTAATTTAAAATTCACAATATTTTTTTCACTGTTTATACTCTTTTCTTGTCGCAGTTTGTTATTTTTCGCGTTATATATCAAACCATGATTGAAAAAGGCAGGGG
Source organism: Cochliomyia hominivorax (assembly GCA_004302925.2). NCBI lineage: Eukaryota > Metazoa > Arthropoda > Insecta > Diptera > Calliphoridae > Cochliomyia > Cochliomyia hominivorax. The sequence continues at coordinate 105,366,041 of PYHX02000467.1, forward strand.
AATAAGAGATGCCAGATTTTTTTTAATGACTCAAAAACATATACATACATGATTTAATCTTTATATATATATACGTTACTAAAAATTTCTTTGTTTAAAACTACATTTTCTGTTTTTCCATATCGAGTCATATTATCCCTAAAATGGACTTGAAAGTTTGATTGAATATTCGAGTATAAAGAAGTTCAAATAATACCGGCAATATGGATATTGAATAATAGATAAAATCATAAAAGTATAATAAAATTATGTAAAATATAATATAATGAAACATGTTTCTCTAAAACTCCTTTATTATTACTGTAAGTTTCATATAAAGTGTTTATATGAATATACTAATTTGATAAAGATTGGTCCATAATTTCCTAAAGATCCCTTTTTAGAAGATTTAGAGGATTTCCAAATTTAAGGAAATTAATCTGTAACATTGGAAGGGTATTAAGATTTCAATGAATTTTCACATATTGAAATTATAAGTGTATTGTAAGCTTAAGTTTTCATATTGAACTTTATACACATAAGGGAGGCGGATTTAAAGGAACTTAAAATTCAACACCTTGAATTCTAAGAAAATTTTGTTTAAATATATAGAAATGAATCTATATATTGGAGGAAGTGTTCGGATTTTAATGAAATTCATCTTGCAGATAGTGGAGGTGTAGGTGAGTTTATATTTTGATAATGGTCTTTATAGTACTAACACAGGCGGATCTATAGAAGACTAATTTGAACACTTCGGGTAGTAAACACATTTCATTAAAATATACGGGAATAAATCTGTCACATCAGAAGAGATATTCAAATTTCAATAAAATTTATGATATTGATAGAAGAGGTGTAGGTGAACTTAAGTTTTTATACAGGGCTTAAAAAGGCGGATCTACAGAAGCCTTAAACTGATTATATCGGCAACGATTTTAGTTCACAAAATTTTATTCAATTTTATGATTTCTTGTGATACGAATTCGCCTTTTTTAGCTCTAGTTATTAATGCGTTACGTAAATTATGCCAGTGCTAAAATCTAATAATAAAATAGTGGCCCTCCTTTAGCCTCTAGACACTGTATGTAGTATTATTTAAATGTATTTGTAATTTAAATAAAGTTTTCTTAATTTTAGTCAATCAATATTGATATTTAAATTATTTTTCTTTTTGACTTTTATATTTAATACTTCAAAATTTATAATTATTTTATAATTATGGGGTTCACTAGTTTCAAAGTTATAACCAATTTTCATTCATTTCCTTTCATTAATCCATAACATCCGGCAACTCTCTCAGAATTCTTTTCTAAAAACAAAAAATAAACAAAACCATAAAGGAGGAAAAAAGCAGCCTCATCACCAACGTCATCATCATTGTAAAATTTTACTACAACAAATGAGTCGACTCAAAAAAACAAAAACACAAACATTATTACTCCAAACAAAAAAAAAACTCACCATCATCATCATCAACTTCATCATACCCCTGAGAGAATAACAGATGAGAAAAATCATAATAACAAGAACAAATTTATTTTGCCTGAAACGATCATCATCATTATCAACAGTAAATAATAACAATAACAACAATAATAAACCACAAAGAAGATCGATGAGCAGCAGCAACATTGTCAATGTTGTCACTTGTTGTTTGGCATCATCATCATCATCACAAACAACATCGACAAGCAAACCGAATGTAACCAAGAAGGAAGGTAATATTTAAACGAATCATACGCCACATATGTATGAGTATGGTTAAGGTATGAATGAGTATTTAACGCATCAAAGGGAGAAAAAGCCACAGAATCGGAAAACCCAAACAGAGAGATTTAAATGTCTCTAACAGATCAACACACAAAATCATGTTGTTTATAAATTTGTATGCAATTTATTTGTTTGTCTCCATTACTAATCTCTCTGAAGATCATTAGCCCTCCCCCTTTCATAACTATTGCCTCTCATTCTTCCTTCTATAAACCTTAAACACACAAACCACATCAAGTATTTGTTTGCTAATTGTTTTTTAAGTTTCTATACCCTCCGCCATCACAAGTGGTGAAGAGGTATATTAAGTTTGTCATTCCGTGTATTCTTGCATCAAATAAAAATTAGAGTCGATTTAGCTATATCCGTCTGTATGTCTATTATTGGCACTGTCACATCCACAGCAATTGGCAGAGCTCAATGGCCTGAGTAGTTGTTGTAGTCTTGAGAAATTTCCTATTTAAAATCTGCAAAATCGGTTCTGTATTAAAAATATAACCGATATCTGTGGCTCTTCTAATTCAAGAGAACTTTCCTAAAACTGTCAATTATAAATCGACAAATTTGGATGAAATTTTGCAATAACATTAAGTTATATGCACTTTACTAGCTAAGACCTGGGTTGCTTTTCGCCCTTAAAAAATTAGTGGTACCCCGCCCCATGATCCTTAACGTTCTACATTTTGGCCAGTAAAAAATCCTTGAAACCTATTTAATTTATTTCGCTGTTACAGTTCTCTAGATCTTCGTAAGTATTTGCTTTGTATGAGAGTACCTTTTCCCTTGATCCTACCCATCCTATATTTTGATCAGTAAAACAAATTTTTGAGAAAGTAATTAGGGTCGAATTTGAGAGTAATTTCTATTATAGTTCTTTAGATATCCTTCCCATGATGCTATCCGCCCTTCATTCTGTTCAGTATTTAGAAATTCTCAGTGTAGTGGGTCTTAAGCTTGTCGATTATAAATATTTGCCTTTTATGAGGGCTACCTCTTCCCCTGATCCTATCCACCTCACATTATGTCTAGTAAAACAAAATATTCGATGATCAATATTTACTTTGTATGAGGACTACCTCTTTGCCCCGATTCTATCCACCTCACATTATGTCTTGTGAAATAGTACCTTGAAAAAGTTATTGGGACTAAATTTTGAAATTCTAGATGAAGTGGTTCTTTAGATATTCGATGATCAATGTTTTCTATGTATGGAGGTTACCTCTCCTCCTGATTCTATCGAAAATTTTTATTGCCTATATTACTTTTGGATATATGTGGACCTTTCTGGGAAAATTTCAGTGAAATCGGTCTAGTAGTTTAGCTGTCTATAAGTCCCAAACAAACAAATAATAAAACAAACAGTCAAACACAGATTCATTTTTTTATATATAAATTACCATTTCTAAACTTAAAATCGGCCAAAAATATAACTTATTTTATATAAAAACTTGAATATTGTATACGTTTGTGAGTGTCTGTGTGAGTGTGTATGTATGAAACATAACGTATTTATTTCACATACATTTGTGGTGGAGGGTATTGAAGATTCGGCATAGCTGAATATAACATTCTTACTTGTTTATTTATTTATTTGTGGTTGTTGTAGAAAATTTTCCTTTTTTAATTTGTTTATTTGTTTTGTTTGTTTTTTCTTTTTGCATTTCTGCTGAGAATTTTTTTATTCTCCTTTTACGTCTAAAATTTCTTGTTATGGTCTTTACTTTAATGTTGTAAATGTTTGTTGCTTTAGTTATTGTTATTGTTGGTATTGTTGTTGTTGTTGTCTCCCATGATTATACACTTTTGGTTTTTGGAATTTTCTTTCATTTTTTTCCTTTTTTCTTCTTTGTTTTATTTTTTATTATTTGTTTTTATATTTTTCATTGTCGTTTTGTTTGTTGACTTTTATAACATGGTGTTAATTACTCGTTTTATAAATTAATTAATTAATTTGCATTTATTACTACAGCAACAACAAAAGAGCAATAACAACTACAATAACTACACAGCTGGCAGCAAAAAATAAAAAATAAAATAATAAATAAACAGAAAACTAAAACACAAGAGATAAATAATAATTATTTTATGATCACATATACAAAGTATTTAAAGATTTTTTCTCATTATTTACATAAAAACGAGGGTGAAGGGGGAAATTTATTTAAAGTTGTTTATGAGTGCTCAATTTAAATATTGAGAAATTCCCAAAATTCTTCGAAAATGCCCAAAAATGCCGAAGCAGGAGCATGGCAGTAAGAATTTTTTTTGAGTTTTTAGTTAACTTATGAAACTGCATAACGAAGATATTTTAATTCCAGCTTTCCGATTTGAGAACTTAACCAAGATTTGTTTAAATTGCTCAACTTTGAATGAAGATTGCAACAAAATTTTTTATACACCGAGATGTCCCACTTGGGAGAGTCAGCCACTACTCTCTTGATCCATTGGAGACTTGTACTCTTCCAATCAGCAGGAAAATTCTTCAGCTTTAGCTCTGATAAATTTTAGCAAAATACTTTGAACGGTTCAAAAGTTATTCCCAAAATAATCATAATGATATAAATATTTGGAAATACACTCAGTTACTAAAGTATACACTACGATCCAATGTTTTTTTCTTTTTTTCCTGGGGTTTGCTGTAGAAAGCAATTTCGTTTATTTTGTTTAATAATTAAATAAGAAATGCGATTTTTTAATTTAAGAAACTTTTGTGATTTTTCTATTATCAAAACAGTGAAACACATCATCGTGTGTATACTTTTGTTACGCTGTGTATATAAAATATTAAGACTTTAATTTTTATAAAATAGTTTCAATGATTCTTATACAATTTAAATTGACTTCTTACTCAAAATTGGATCGAGGAAGTGCTTCTACTATTTTTAATTAGATTGAAATTTTTACCAGGTCCTTAATTCTTAATTCGAATTTTACTTATTCTATAGAATTAGCTACGAATTATTATGAATATAATTTTACTTAATAAAGATTATATTCTTTGTCACTTAGCAGATTTGAATTTAGTGCGAATTGTATACAAAATGGCGTCTAAGAAATTCTTTTCTGTCTTAAAGAGGCCTTAAAGAAATTTAATTTCTCTCAAATCATCTGAAGCTTTCTTAAGGATATTTTTCAAAATAAAACTTTCTATTAATTTAAAAATAGATCGCAGACAGACCTAAATGGTGAGAATTTAAATACAAATATGTAGTGGAAGAGATTAAAGTCCTCAGTTTTTGCTATTCTGTAGAAATCATTTTAATTAAAGGACGATACAGAAAGCCGAAATTCTGGTTTAACCTCAGATTTTGCTGTTCATAATTTTATAGGCTTGTCAACACTGTCAGAGATAAATGTGTGTTTTAATTAACAATGTTCAATATTGTTGAAGAAAAGCCTCGTTTTATGAGACCCTTAAAGTGAGTACTTGATTTCATTTGATTTAAATATATTGTTTGATATCGAAAAAAGATCATTTTAGCGGTTTTAGCAACAGGTCTTTTTGATCTTCGAGAGATAGAACATTATGACTTCATTCGTTTGGTGAAGCTTTTGAATTTTATAATTTTAATTCATTTGATTTCAATCTTTATTTACTGCAAAAACTTTATAGCGACAGATCTTTTAGGTTATCGCGAAGTAATATACGATAAGCAAAATTGATTTGATCAATTTTAAAATTTATATTGATCGATGCAAAATTCGTATAACAGCTGTAATAAAGTACTTAAAAACCAATTATTGAGATCTCTAGGAAAATATTTCTGGACTGATCTTTAATATGATGATCTTAAAAAATATATTAAGTTTTCAGAGAGTCAAGCTTTTGGACTTTGTCTATCTATTAATTGAAGACATGAGTGAGTTAAAGTTGTTTAATCGACCGTACAAAAATGATCAGTCTATATATGTATATGTTATCAGCTGACGATAAGAGAGGGAAACTATATTGATCGTATAATCAATTATGATCAAGCAGATAACAATATATATTTTTTCAACTCCTTTTCAATCTAACCTCGTTATTGGTTGGACAAACAAGTGAGAGTAATATAAAAAAGAAAATTTCTCATAAAACGGAAGTCGTTGACTCTGTCAATACAACAACGATTTATAAAAATTTATTATGATGACGACGAAAACGACGACAATAACGATCATAAATGTGTGATGATGAACAATCATACAAACAAATAAAAAAATCTCTACTAAATCATCAGTTATACACTTGACTCGTTGAGAGTTTTTATTTTTCAGAAATATTATTGAATGAGACTCACAATACATATACAAAAGACACACACATACATACATACAAACATATAACAAATTCCTGTATAGAAAAATATGACTGAGTTTTGGAATAATTATTATTGATGTTTAGTGTAAACTAGAGTTTTTTCTGTAGTTGACCGGAAGTTATAGTGCATTTTTTACTTTTTTGCTTTGGTTCTCTCACACTCTCTCTGTTCGTTTGGTTGCTAAGTATATGTATATGTAGGTGTTGGTGGGTTGAAGAGTACAGTGTTTAGTGGGTGAAATTGTTGATGTTTGAAAATAAAGGGGTTTTCTTTGGACTGTCCAGATTGAGAGTATTTTTCAGATATTTTATTTATCTTTTTATGTAAAGAAACTTTTATTCAAATCATGAGTAACAAGTGTTAATTGTTTATGATATAAACGTAATTAATAATGATTAGTTTTATAAAATAAACAGGTTTGAGATAAATTATATCGACAGGAAAGGAAATTATATATAATTAAATATGAAAACTTATTTAAATAAATATTACTAAGAGTTACATTGTACTCATTAAAAAGCTTTAATTAGAAAGGAATTAGATTAATTTGATTTTTAATGAAAAAGTTATATTTTATTATTTTTCTCAAAAAATCTATAAATTTTCATTTCCTTTTTACATTTTCTAAATTACCTTCTTTAAAAGTGAATTCTCTTCTCTTTTTTAAGAACTTTTGATTAATTCAGTTATTGTATCCCACAAAAGAAACCCAAAAATTCTAAGAACATAACACACACACACATACTCATGTACTCATAGCATTTTATACCAAATTCATATACAGATCATTCATGAACTAATTAGTGTCCATCAATACAACAACGTCATGTTTGTTATACATTTAGAATTTTTTTATGACACAATTAACATAAAGAACGACGAACAAGCCCACAAAAGCAAAAAGTAATAAAAAGTGGAAATAGAAATTAAATAAATATTCCCACCAGATATAAAAAAAGAAATATTTAACCATCAATAAAAAAAAAAACAAAAAGAAATTGAAGGAAAACTTTTGGAAAAACCATAAAAATGGAGTTAGCTACTTTTTTGTTGTAGTTCAAAACCAGAATTTTTATTTTTTTATAATCTTTTGAAAACAATAAATTCTAAAACTATAAAAACTAAATGATCATGTTGAATCATGTTTTAGAACATTTCAATGCAGGTGATATAAAATTGTAATAGATTATTTTAAAATTATCGACATTTTTAGAAAATTTCTTTTAAATTTTATTTTAATAATTTATTTAGAAAAATTCATTTTTTGGGGAATTTAATTTTAAAATTTAATTTTTTATAAAAACAAAAATTACTTCAAAATTATTATTCGAATGTTTTTTTTATATTTTTACATCCACATTTTTATATAAAACTAGCAGACCCGGCAAAAACACTTAGGGCGTTACAAGCAACCATTAGTGTTGTATTATCGTACGATTTAAACAGATTATTCGTAATTTAAATTTGTTTTGTATGGTGGGTTCCACTCCCCCTGGTCCAATCCGTTCAACATTTTGTCCAGTAAAATAGTTTCTTGACAAAGTAGTTGGACCAAATTTGACAACATCAATAATTGCTTTGTATGGGCGGTACCCCTCCCCCTAATCTTACCAGACCTACATTTTGTCCAGTAGAACAGTTCCTTAGGAATGTTGTTGGGACTGAATTTGAGAACTCTCGCCGTTATAGTTCTTTAGATATTCGATTTGCTTCGGAATTTTTTATAGCATATGTTACTTTCGGGTACATTGAGATCACTCTGTGAAAATTTCATCAAAATTGGACCAGTCGTTTTCGAGTTTATACGTTATATACATACATTTTTACATTTTACATACATACATACATACATACATACATACATACATACATACATACATACATACATACATACATAAATTTATGCACACGTCCTATTTTATATACATAGAATTTAATTTTCATACCCTCCACCACCACAAATGGTGAAGAGGGTATATTAACTTTGTCTTTCCATGTGTAACGCTAAGAAGGACTTATCTCAGATGCCATAAAATATATATTCTAAAATCAAATCAAAATCTGAGTCGATTTAGTTAAAACCTTTATCTGTCTGTTGTTGACACTCTCACATCCACAAAAAATTTACAAAGTTTAATGAAAGTTGGCATAAATATTTGTTTTAGTCCTCAGAAGATTTCTAATTAAAACCATCAAAATCGGTTTAGTATATAAAAAGCTATAGACCGATATCTGAATCAACCTCTTAGTAATTTTATAAGTCGATAAATGAGAATGAAACTTTGCCATAATATCATGTTATGTGAACTTCATTATCATTTCAAAAATGATCAAAATCGGTTCAGTTAAAAAAATTTATAGCTAAAAATATAACTAATTTTATGACTCATTAAATGTTTCTGTGTTACATTTAAGAAAAATGTTTAAACGTTTTTCTTACTTCCAAAAATATTTTCTAAAATTTTATGTTTTTTTTTAGAAATTTTTTACTAAACTTTAAAGTTTTAAAATAACTTTTATGTTTTTTAAATTGATTTTTTCTAGTTTAAATCTCATTGATTTTATTATGATTTTATTTTAAGATTAAATCACACCAACATGTCGTTTAAACATTTCAACACGTTTTAAAGTTTTGAAATTTTATAGATCAGATTATAACAAGATTATCAGAGACATGTTTTTTATAAAACAAGAAAATTCAATATTTTATGACAACATTCACCCACTTTATAGGAATCTACTTATGTGGCCCATAGAAGATAACTAAGCGATATTAAGAGATAAACTTATAAAGGTGACATAAAAAAACTATTCATAAAAACCATATAAAATTACATCTGAATTTAAAATATTTTTATTAAAATTTAATCATCAAATCTTAAGTTGTAAATTTACACACTACTAATAAAAATGTTCAACATGTAAAAATATAAATGTGCATATTAACATGTAAATTTGCTTGTTTAAGAAAGTAAATTTACACATTAAAAAGTAAATTTACATAATAAATATGTAAAATTACACATTAATCTAGTTTAAGTGTTAAAAATTTAAATTCACCTATTTTAAATAAGAATATAAATGTTAAAAAATATGAATTTATATAATTTAAATTTACATTTATAAAATGTAAATTTATATTTTTAAAATATGAATTTACATTTTTCAAGTATAAATGTTCACTTTTTCTATAAAATAATTATAATAATGTAACTTTACAATTTTAATGTATAAATGAGAAATTTTAATATCTCAGGGAAAAATTCCTTTCAGAAGTATATTTTCAAATTGTTCATGTAAATTTACAGCTCTCCTAAATTTTCTAATCTAAGACAAAAATACAATGCCTTTAAATTTTCATATAAATTTACATAAACACAATGTAAAATTACACCTTCTTTATAAAGCATAATAAATTTGTTTTCTTAATTTCTTAAGAACACTTTTTAAATGAACAACAATTACATGTTATTTATGTAAATTTACATTTCATTTAAATCTTATTATTTTCATATGGTTTTCGTAGTGATTCAAAATAAGCAGGAAATAAAAAATAAAATAAAAGAATAAAAAATTATTAGGAAAAATTTTCCATAAAGTTTTTAAATGCAAATTTACATTAAAAAGAAAATAATAATAAATTTCTATTTCTTTATTTACACAATGTAAATATAAAATTTTTTAATATTTTAGAAATTAATTAAAAAACAAAGAAAATATATCTTAATTATTGGTCTTTTTATTTTTTTATTATTTACACAAACATTGTGTAATTTTACAAATACTTTAGTAATTAAATGAAAATAAAATATTTTTTAATTGATTTAAATAATAAAGTTATGAATTTTAAAATGGGTTAATTCATATTTGGAAAATTGTATATTTTTTACATATTTTGCGACCATTATGTAATTTTACATTTTTGTTAATATTTCAATAAATTAGTTTTAAAAACTATTTTTCGATTTTTAGCCGATTTTGAAAAACAACAAAATTAAAGCTTTTTTAACTAAATTTTGATTTTTGAAAATTTACATAACCATTGCGTAATTTTACAGTTTAGTGAATTATCACTAAATTATCGTTTAGTCAATAAAATTATGAATTACAACATGACTTAATTCACATGAGGACCAATTAAATACTTTTCAATTTACACAATGATCATGTAAATCTGTACACGATTATTGTGTAAATTTACAATTCTTTAATATTTAAGTAAAATAATTTTAAAAGCATATTTCTCAACTTTCTCCTCAATTTCTTTTGACAAACTGCAAAATGATGAAATTTTCTATTTAATTTTAATTTTTGAAAATGAATATTATTATTGCGTAATTTTATTATTTTTTAAAATTAATTCTTTGACGATTTTTATGTGAAAAAAATTTTGAAAGTTAAGGATTTTTTTGAATACAAAAAGTTATTTAGAAAAAAATAATTGTCATAGTTTTTGATAAAAAAAATTTGTGAAAAAAATTTAACAATTGATTGACAATATTTTATTAATAAATTTTTTAAGCATTTTTATAAAATTTTTAATTATGATCGTAATTCATTAAAAATACATTCACTTTTTTTGTCAAAGCATTTTTTATCAAATATTTTTTCTTAAAAAAAATATTAGAAAATTCAATTTTTTGCAAAGTCTTTATCAAATGCCGACGCTTTTATCTTGGGAAATAATACTTATTATGCACACATTTCTTTTATGGCATTTTTTCATTAATTTCTTTTGAAAATCTAATAAATATTAAAAGACTTTTATTAAAAAAATAAATAAATAATAAACATAATCGTATGTTTGTTATTCTCTTTGGCATGATCACCATCACCATCGTCATCATGATCGTCAACATCATGCAAAATAATCAAATTAAAAAGGAGAGTGTAACAAAATAGCATTTTTGAGTTTAATGCATTCGATAGTAAAAAAGAGAGTATTTTTTTAATTTATAAATAAAGAGTATTTTTATAAAAAAAAAGAACAGACGATCTTGTGTTTAGTAAAATGTACATTTTTTGTCGTAAGTTGACAACCACCATACACAATCATTTAAATAATAATAAACAATAATATCAACAAAAAATATATTTATAATAAAAAATAAATAATAAAAAAATAGTTGAATGAATTTTTTTATACTCTTATTTATTTACTCTTAAATATATGTATTATTTTATAAATATATTATATACATATAGTAAAAATGTATATGGAATAAGAGTACAAAAGTACATAAATATTTCTTTAATATAAATTTTATCAATTAAATTTTTTCAAAATAATAATAACAACAATAATAATATCGACATTTACCAACACAGTTACAAATAAAAATAAACATTTTCAAATTTAAATAATCTTTAATAAATAAAAACATCATCAACTATAAAATTATTTAAAATATTTTGGATTTTTATTTCCAAAAAAATCAGAATAAGGGAAAAAGGAAATAAATGCAAAGTTTATAAAACACTACACTACTACAAGAGTATATTAAGTTTATCATTCTTATAGTAACAACAAGAATATAAAATAATTCTTTTTTCATTAAATGGTTATCTGATTCTATATATTCTCATGATCCAAATAATAATCCGCATTCACTAAAATTTAGCTAAACTGTTTATTACAGTCTTAAAAATCTTAATATAAAAAATCATCTTTATAGATCCTCTAGTTATACAGTTAAGAACGATATCTGATACAACAAAAAGTATATTTATGAATTGTATAAACATCTGATTCTATATATTTTTACGATCTAAATAATATTCCGAATTTCCGAAAATTTAGCTAAATTATTTATTATAGTCTTTTATAATCTGATATAAAAAAGATCTTTATAGATCCTCTATTAACAAAGCTAATGAACGATATCTGATACCATCTCGAAAAAACTATATTTGTCTAATAAAAGCAAAACTGATTAATAATATTTTAACGATGTTAAAAACAAGGCGAACGCAATGAATTTTTGCTAAATTGTTTATTATAATCTTAATAATTCTGGTACAAAAAATTATCTTAATAGGTCCACTAGTTATACAGTTATAGAACGATATTTGATACAACCTCCAAAAAAATTGTATTAAATGGAAATCAGATTCTACATTCTCATAATCCAAATAATGTTCTGAATTTCCTGAAATTTAGCCAAATTATTTATTACAGTCTTAAGTAATCTGATGTTAAAAATGATCTTAATAGATCCACTATTAACAGAGCTAATGAACGAGCGACGATAATGAACGATCTCGAAAAAAACTATATTTTTCCATTAAAAACAAAACTAATTTTTTATATTCTCACGATACAAAAAATAAGCCGATCTCCTGAACTTTAGCTAAATTGTGTATTATAGTCTTAAGCATTTGAATATTTTTAAAATTTCATAATATGTCCACTAGTAATAAAGTTATAGAACGATATATGGCACTATCTCCAAAAAAAACTATAATTTTGCTTTAAATAGGAAATCTGATTAATTGTATTTTCAAGATCCAAATAATTCGAACTTCCTGAAGATCCACTATATTATTGCTTTTAGTCGTAAGAAATCAAATATAAAAAATTATATTAATAGGTCCTCTAGAAAATAAGTTATAGAACGATATATGGCACAATCTTTAAAAACTATATTTTCGATTTATATAGAAATCTGATTTTATATGTTCTCACAATCGAAATAATAAACCGAATTTCCTAAAATTTACACAGATTGTTCATTATAGTCATAGGCAATCGGATATAAAAGATTATATAAATAGGTTTACTAGAAATAATATTATAGAGCGATATCTGAGACCTTAACAAAAATTCAACCAAAAAAAATTTATAACAATTCTAGATCAAAATCAATCGTCATTTTGAGCTGACAATAATTTACGTTTACAATTTACATTATCAAATATCCAAATCGATTCAATAATAATAAAGTTCTTGCCAAAATTATGTAAAACTTCCCGACCTTTGACATTTTAGTGAAATTGTTTTATTTAATAAATAATTTCTTTTAATTCTTTATTATGTATTTGTGTGAGTATGTTTGAGTTTATGTATATAGAGGGGTATTTAAGATCTGCTACTGCTTGTTTAAATTTAATATTTGATTAAATGACATAATTTACATGCTTTTGTTTTATTTATTTTAGGTTATTTAAAAAAATGGAGCAGATATCACTAAAAAGACTTTATTAGCTGACAAAATTAAAGTTGCTATATCCGATTTAATTAGTAAAGAAAATAAACAAAAATTGCTAGTCATTTTGTATTGGAAATCCAAATTTTAAATTCCTAATTAAATAAACAGATAAACAATTCAAGCTTTTTTTAAAATAAGAAAGCTTTAATGATTCAAAAAACTTATTAGAAATTGACAATAATGAAATAATAAACAATTTATCGAAATTAAGTTTTTTTCTCTAACCCTAATAATGCGAAAATCGAAAAAAGCTTAGCAACAAAAGCTTTAAACACTTAAAAGCTTAAATAAGCTTGCAATCTATAAAAGCTTTTTATGCCAAAAGAAGTTTTAAAATCGATAATAATTTATAGTATAAACAATTTTTAACTAATAAGCTTAAGATTAAAAAAGCCTTGAATTCTTAAACGTGTTTGAACTTTTTATAACTTATGAAAGTCTTGAAAACAAAATCTTATTTAGAAAAATGTTAGAAGCTTTAGTTAAAAAAATAAAAAAACTAAAAAAAAAAAAAAAAAAGATTTAAATTTGATAAAAAATTCAATTTTAAATTTCTTAAAAATTATTAAAAAAAAAACTAAGTCAACATATTGCAAAGTTTAAAATAAATAAATTTTAAATGCATATAACTCGAAAACTTTAAGAGATAAGTAGGTCGTGAATTTTAGACTTTTAAAGGGATAAATAATTTTTAAATTGCTAAATTTCACAATTAAATATTTTATATTCATAATTTTTAATCCCCATAACGTTATCCATAGAACCACCATGAGGTCCAAACTTCCTGAACTGTATAATGTTTCTCATCTCAGATATTTCAAAATAAATTTCATCTAATAAAATCTGCCGAACAAATGTTATTTCCAAAATTTTGAGATCCAATTTAGATTTTTCAAATTGTTATGGGAAAAAAATTTAAATAAATTCTTTAATAAAAAAATTATGGAAAAAATCTTAAAAAAAACAAACACAAGAAGATCTCAAAATAAGAGCATTTTTTAGATTTTAAAAATATTCGAAATTATTTAAAGAAAAATAAGATTTTTAGAGAATAAAAAATTACTTCTCTTTGATGCTGAAAAATCGCTGTTTTAAAATAAATCCATAGTGATAGAGAACAAATCCATTAAATATTAGATGAAGTTTTTTTTCTAACACAAATTATTAAAACACTTTTAAATTATTTTCCTTTTTTCTTGTGGTTTTCAATAATCTGGGATTTAAAATCCTCAATTTTTTTTAGTTTTAGATAAAAACTTGATATAATTCCATCATGAGATTTTTTATTATTTTATTATTATTAAAACACTTTTTTTGACACTTACTTTTTTAGCTTAAAAATATATATATTTTTTAAGTTTTTGTTATTAAATTTTATGTTTTTTAATTTTCCGGTTTAAAAAATATTTTTAAAAATTCTTTAAAATTCTTTAAATTTTTTTCTATTTTTATTAAAAATTTTTTTATATTTTTAAAATTTTTTCTTTTTTCAAATTTTATTTTAAACTTTTTTGATAATTTTTTCTCAGAAAAATATTTATTTTATAAATTTCATAATTATTATTTTTTCAATTGCATTTACATTTACATTTTTGCACTTGTCCGTTTTATTTAATTTTTTAAAGTATTTGTTGTTTTAATCCACGCACTCACATTACTCAAAGATTTTTCAGCTCTGTCCAGTACAGAGTTTAATAATAATCGCAAAATCGTAATATTTCAAAAAAATAATAATAATAAATTGTAAAAACAAAACGAAAACAATTGTATGAAATGCTCTCAAATAAACAACAATTATGTATTTTTTACACACATTTAACTACAATTATACGTTGTTGTATGTCGTATGAATGATCGTTAATACAGAGAGTTATGCTCTTGTGGCAAAAATTCACTTTTTTTCAACTCTTTTGTTTTCTATGCGACAGCACTCACTCACTTTATGTTAACAGAGCGCATAAAATGTATATTTCACACACGCTCAAACGTTTTTTTCTTTCACTTCGTTTGTTGGATGCACACACACATACACAACATAAAAGCAGTTAAAACCAAACTACAACAAACTAAATGTAGAAATGTATGAACGGATGAATGAATAAATGTATCTGTAAGTAAGTAAGTAATCAACCCAAAACTATCCGACCGTTGTTGCTTACAGCTCAAAGTATGACGCTCAACTAAATTGTACAAGTCCTGCGGCTAACAAAACCTCGCGGCATGCGCTCATTTCAACACACAGCACAACGCACACAGATACTTACCACTACTCTCAAACACACCACCAGTATCACAAAACAACAACAACAATAAATAATAATAAACAAAACTACAACAAAATATATATTTTATTCGTATTGGATTCGTTTATTCGTTAGTTGGTTGGTTGTTTTGAAATGAAATGAAATATTAAGGTGACCATTTCTCACTTTTCTACAAACTCAATTTCTAAAGAGAAATTTATCAAAAAAAGAGAATGTAAAGAGCATTTGAAAAAGTAATAATGATAATTTTTCTCTTTTTTAATCACTTTTATTTGTGATGCATTTTATTTGCAGTGTAATTGCATAGAAGAGGGTGTATTTGTTAGCATCCCTTATTTTGCTCTTTTTTGGAGATTTTGCCGTTAATTTAATTAGTATTTACTTATAATATCTCTGATCCAATGATTAGTATTTATTGTTAGTTTAGCATATGTCAAATGTTGTTGTAATATTTTATTGCTGTAAAATTCGAGTTTTTGTCATAAAATTACAAATGCAAATTGTAACTGTCATTGTCAAAATGAGGTACATAAATTACTTGGGGGGAGGGTTTATTTGGGCAAGTGTTAATGATTTTATTTTAATATTTTGAACTCATAAAAACTGATATCGATTAAAATTAATATTAAAAAATGGAAACGATTCGAATTCAAAAAATTTCATTTGATATCAGACAATCAGTTGGAAATTAAGTGTTCTTACAACAGCAGACGGACGATGGACGGTTATAACAAAATCGAATCAGATATAAAGTACATGGGATAATACATATCTAATGAAAATAAACCGGTTAAAAAAATTTAAATATTTCGAAAAAATTTGAATTTAAATTGATTCAATACCTCTCCCCTTGATCATTTAGGTCCTATATTTCTTCCAGTGATTATGTCTCACAGTAGCATAATTGCTGCAAAATTTTAACACTCTCGCTATAGATTTTTAGATAATCGATAATTAATATTCGCTTTGTATGGGGGTAACCCTTCCCCTTGTTCTACCTGTCCAACGTTTTGTCAGTAAGACAGTTCCTTGAGAGCTCTCGCGTTGTAGTCTTAAGATATTCGAAAAATCAATATTTGCTTTGTAAAGGGAGAACCCCTTTGGTTCTATCATCATAAGTTTTGTCCAGTAAAACAGTTTCTAGAGGAAGTTATTGATAGCAAATTTGAGGACTCTCGCTTTTATATTTCTTAAGATATTCGATGACCAATATTTGCCTTGTATGGGAGGGTATCCCTTCGCTATGGGTTTTATAGTCTATTTGACTTAGTCATATAAGAGTCTATACGTTAAATATATTCCTTCATAACATATACATATACATACATATACATACATACATACATACATACATACATACATACATACATACATACATACATACATACACATCATATTTTTATAAATTTTTTAATTTAAAAATTTTAGATAAAATGTAAATTTTATAAAAAAATCATTGTAAAATATAATTTTAATAAAAATTTAACTTTTAACGAAAATTACAATTTTTGTTAAACAAATTTAAAATTAAAAAAAAATTTATAATAAAAAATTCAATTTAACAAAATTTTAATTTTTAGTGATAATTTATTATTCTAAAAATGATTTTATAATAATTTTTTATAAAAATTAAATTAATAATTAATTTTTAGATGAAGATTTATATTTAATGATTAAAATTAAAAAATTTTTAAACAGATTATAAATAAAATTTTTATTAAAAAAATTTACTAAAAATTAAAATTTAACTTTTACTTAAAATTTTAGATTTAATAAAAAAGTTTTAAAAATTAAAATTTTAAATTTATTATTTATTTATTTATTTATTATTTTTTTTAAAATTTATTATTTTTATTTTAATTGAAAAAAAAATTATTTACAGTAAAAAAATTTTTAAATTATTTTTGAATTCATAAAAATCGAATTTTATTAAAAAAATTAAATTTTAAATGATTGGATTTTTAAAAATTTTAAAAGAAAATTCACATTTTTAATAAAAAATTTTTAATTTATTAAACTTTGTAAAATTAAGTTTTGTAAAAATTTTTTTAATAAAAATTTTAAAAAAAAATTTTTTTGAATGCTTGAAAATTGTGTTCTGAATTTTAAGTTAAAACTTTTTTAATCATTTTAAACTGAATAAAAAAATTAAATTTTATTATTAATTAAAATTAATTAAATTATTTAATTTTTGTGAAAATAATATTTTTTAAATTTAAAATTAATACATTTTTATAAAATTTAAATAAAAAAATTATAATTTTTTATAATAAATTTTAAAAACTTTTTTTTAGTGAAAACTTTATATTTTACGGAAAATTAAATTGAAGCGTATTATCTTCGCTTAAATGATCAATTGAACAATATCGTGTCCAGCAATTTCGCTTTCTTACAGCCCAGATTTGCTAAAATGCCTGTACAATTTTCTCAATTGTAAACAAATTAGGTCCAAATTATGCTAAACAAAAATATCTTAAAGCACAGGAAATTCGTTTTGTTTTCAACGGCCTTTTTCCTAGGAGGCTTCAACAATCTTAACGTGCTGCGCAAACTTCGTACATTCAAACATCAACATAAATGTTGATTAGAGTGAAAACTTTTCGTAGCATAATATCCCCTAGTATGGATGCAATACTACCGAAATAACGGAAGCTATCTACGTGGCATGGATATTGTGGGCCTTTAAGTTACCCTTGTTTTCTTGCACTTAAGCTCATGTCTAACATTAAATGATCATCTCCCACACGCAAATTTGTCTTTAGCATCTCTCGATTTCAAAATCATATTGATTGGAATTTTATATAGAAAGAACTTGAAAACAATAAGAGTATATTGTGGACTTATTAGAGACGTTTTTAAAATTTTGAAGAACAAAAATTTTACCAATTTCAATAAACCCCCTTAAATTTATCCATGAATCATCTGCAGGGAATTCCTTCCTTCGGTATTTAGAATTTTATATAAATCCAAGCAAGTGACCAAAAGTTAAAGATTTATTGAAAAAAAGTACATCAAAACTAAATCTGAATGATCAACTGAAGATCGCGAACAGTACTTTTTTTCTAAAATTAACGTCCTTTTTATTTCTCCAAAAACACAAATATTAATTTCCAAAATTATTAAACATTTTCATGATTTTTGAGATGAAATAATATTTTTTTTTTAATTTTAATTACAATTTTGTAATAATTTAACACTTTTAAATTCCTAACAGATTTAACCTCAAGTTAAATCCCCTTTGGGGTCTAATCCGTTTTTTTAATTAATTTTCTTTTATTTTCAAATATAAAACTTATTAAATGAGATAAACCAATTAATCATTTAATAATAAATTTAATTTTTTTTCTTTTCAGATTTTATTGTTGTTGTCGATGTCTTTATATGGCCCACAATAGATGTAATATTTGAGGCCATAAAACATTAAATGAAAACATTTATACATTTATCTTTTATTAACACCAAATTCCCATCATTATAAAAACTACAACAATAAAAAATCATAAAAGACCACCAAAAAGCACATCAATGCCAACATCTTTAGTCGCTAACTAATCAACACTAGTTTTTTTAACATTCTAGAGCAAAAACACAAAAAAACGAAACCGTTTTTTTTTAACTAATAAATAAATAGAAAGAAAGAATAAGAGGCAGAGGCAGAGTATAATAAAACAATAACAATAATAATAAATATAATTAAGTCTTTTTACACAAAATTAAGACAACTACCAACCACAACCGACTTTAAAGTAGTCAAACTTATTATTAAATTTAATTATGGGCCTAAAAACAATTTTCCTATAAAAAAATAACTAAACGACCACACGCCTTTAAGATACTCACAGTTACACACACACGCACACAAATACGCACATTGGATCTCAGATAATAAAAACTCAATCATTCATGCTCTAAATACCTGCTTACATAACTAAAACTACAACTATTTACACTAACACTCAAGCAAAATGCACAGTGGGGATGATTAGTAGATTCTTATCAGATCATCAGATCAAATAAATAACAGAAGAAATTCGAATTTCTTTAAAATTAGAATTCCAAGAAATCAGATCTTTTCAATAACTCCCCTCGATCGTTTCGATATTATCCAAAATTTGATTATGTCATAAGTGACCTTCTAGCCCCACTGTTTTTAGCCAAATATTATTAAAAACTTTATAATAATAAAATAAATCATCAAATAGATAGAAATGGAAATGATATACAAACACGCAAAGAAGATCTTTTAAGATCATCTGATAATATATGAAAATCAAAGATCTTGAAGAAACCATTTCCACATTTTAAACGCAATTTTATGATTAACGTTTAAAAATAAAAGTCAAAAACAAAATACAAGTAGCTCAACCCCCGAGCCAGATTATATAACACTTCTTTATGTTTTTATTTTAAATGAAGAGAATAAAAAATTTATCTTTTATTAACACCAAATTCCCATCATTATAAAAACTACAACAATAAAAAATCATAAAAGACCACCAAAAGCACATCAATGCCAACATCTTTAGTCGCTAACTAATCAACACTATTTTTTTTAAAACATTCTAGAGCAAAAACACAAAAAACGAAACCGTTTTTTTTTAACTAATAAATAAATAGAAAGAAAAGAATAAGAGGCAGAGGCAGAGTATAATAAAAAATAACAATAATAATAAATATAATTAAGTCTTTTTACACAAAATTAAGACAACTACCAACCAACCGACTTTAAAGTAGTCAAACTTATTATTAAATTTAATTATGGGCCTAAAAACAATTTTCCTATAAAAAAAAATAACTAAACGACCACACGCCTTTAAGATACTCACAGTTACACACACACGCACACAAATACGCACATTGGATCTCAGATAATAAAAACTCAATCATTCATGCTCTAAATACCTGCTTACATAACTAAAACTACAACTATTTACACTAACACTCAAGCAAAATGCACAGTGGGGATGATTAGTAGATTCTTATCAGATCATCAGATCAAATAAATAACAGAAGAAATTCGAATTTCTTTAAAATTAGAATTCCAAGAAATCAGATCTTTTCAATAACTCCCCTCGATCGTTTCGATATTATCCAAAATTTGATTATGTCATAAGTGACCTTCTAGCCCCACTGTTTTTAGCCAAATATTATTAAAAACTTTATAATAATAAAATAAATCATCAAATAGATAGAAATGGAATGATATACAAACACGCAATGAAGATCTTTTAAGATCATCTGATAATATATGAAAATCAAAGATCTTAAAGAAACCATTTCCACATTTAAACGCAATTTTATGATCAACATTTAAAAATAAAAGTCAAAAAACAAAATACAAGTAGCTCAACCCCCGAGGCCAGATTATATTAACACTTCTTTAGGTTTTTATTTTAAATGAAGAGATAAAAGTGTAATAAACGTTTGTTGTTGTTATTGTTATTGTTATTGTTGTGCCAAGGGGATGTTAAGAAAATTACACACATTTACAAATGTTCAAAATTTTCAAAAAAAAAGGTGTAAAAGAGATGATCGGTTAAACACAATGTGAGTTTGTTAAAATAGAGAGAGAGAGAGAGAGAGAGTGAGAGGAAAAAGGGAAACATTTAGAGAAAAGAGAGTAAGAAAAATTTCTCATTTAAAGTACTTTTGTCAAACACACAAAAAGTACTTATTTTACGGTCACATCATTTGAAAATAATTTAAAAAAAATTTAAATAAAGTGATCTCGTAATCTCCCATCTCGTAATCTCGTCTGATCCGATCTCAAGAGTTGATAATATCAAATATTTCTCCAGTCCTACCAAATATACCAACTCGTTCGACTGCTCGACAAAAAGTAGTTTTTTTTTTTTTGGGAAACAATTTCTGATGATAATCTGCCCTGAAGTAAAAAAGTACTCCAACGAAAACGTCTTTGCAATTATCCAAACCTTTTTTTATTACTTTATTTAAATAAAATTCATCGGCTGATCCTTTGCTGATCGTTTGGCATGAATTTTCAATATTATCATTATACAAAATATCTTTCTGATCCTATCAAATATCTTGTTATGGATATTCAGCTTCGGATTATTTAGTTGTTAGCCCGATCTGTTTATATGAATTTTGCGCCCCAAAAGTTGCGCTTAAATCGATAACACTTATAATCCATATTGATTTGCCCATGTTTTCTGGCTTCGGAATTTCCCGTTATTATTAAATGCAGTATCTTAGTTTAGGAGCTTTTCCTATATTAACAGCCTTTTCTCCCATTTTAACATTTTATTTCACCTATTTTTAATTCTAAACTTAACCTTTTTTGGAAACTTATGGCTTCCAATAAAGCATGCGATTTTCTAATGATGTTTTCGAGTCTTCTCATATTAAATTGAGCAATTCTATATGATGAGTATCGAACATATTTAGGTCACTCCTTGGTCGGGCCGTAGCTTCTTAAGTCTTGTGGATTCCAATTTTACTTGCAAGATTTATTTTTATGTTTTATTATTATTAAGCTCAAGTCAAATATTACTTGCAAATTCCTTCAAGCCTTAACCACGGTCTTACTAGAGATCTAACCGAAAAATTAATTATGGCTTTTTAAAACAATATGGAAGCAAAAATTTCAACGAAATATTCTCTCCAATTTAATGGCATAATAATGTCATAATGTCTTATGATTTAGAAATCTTAAAAATAATAAAAGTCCCTTTTAAGAAATTCTTGAAGTCATATATTTTGATTATACTCCACTTGCAGAGCCGATATTTAAGAAATATTTTTTTAAGTATAAAAATAATTTGATCAAAATTGTATAACTGGAGATATTGTGCTTCCAATCAAATTCGAATAATATTGGATTGAAATAATTTGCTTGACCTTAACCTTTGTTCGATCCGCTGATAACATATATTAATAGCGAATCATTTCATAGTACGATGAAGTTACAGTAGAATAGTTTCGTTTTAAACACTTATAGAGTAACGCATTGTATTGTTCTTTTCTGGGGAAAAACTTTTAATTGATACAGCTTTCGGTAAGTTCACAATCTATGGCCGAGTGTGACTCACGTCACTCTGAAACCCTGTTACAATTGTCATGGAAACAACTCGACTTTATCATGGAGATTATTTTATTGTATAAATGCTGATCTGGTGAATCAAAAACTTTCAGAATGACTTCAATATATCAATGGAGGGACAATGTTTGTTTTCGAAAACTTTGTGAACTCGTATCATATTATTCATTAATTGATCAAAATGTCACTGTTGGAGCCGATCAGCTTCGATCATTATCTGTGTCAGCTATTAAAAGACAAAATTAAATTTATAGTTACAATAACTTTTAGATTTGAGCCATGTAAGATCGTAATTTTATTCTACTTTTTAATAGTAAAATCGGCTTATTACGTAAAATCAAAACTAGTAATTTATATGAGATCATCTCACAGATCGAAAAATTACAAATCTGATTTTTTCAAAAGATAAAGATCTTTATTTACCAAATTATTTTAAAAATCCCAAAGATCATTTCAAAAATCATTAATTTAATACCTTTTTTGTGATCACCCAAAAAAAGTCCCATCTCATTTAGTACCTTATAATGAGGCAAACACATTAGAGAGCTTTTAAATACAAGAGAGCACATAACAACGCTTACTCTCTCTTCTTTACTTTAAACCAAAATTAAGGGGAATTATCTGGTTTCTGATTGGTGTTTAGAACAGCCAAAAGCAATAACTGCTTTTTCTGTCTTGCTACCAATTTTTTAACAATAAATATCATTGTTGTTTTGTTATTGTCTTCTCAAACATTATTTTGTTGTTTTATTATAGAGAAAAAAAAAACAATAACTAAATATTGTTGTTGGCTTATTTGTTGTGTTTTTTGTTTAATGTTTAACGATTGATCGTTTTTATGCAAGTTCGTGGCTTAAACGATCTTTTTACTCTTCTTATTATTACGGTTGTTGTTTTGTTGTTGTTGTTATTGCAGCTATTGTTGTAAAAGACTACAATATATGATGTTTTTAGTAAGTAGTGCGTTTAACGATTTGTTTTACTGCCCGTGGCTAAATGGCGTCTTCGTTGAAACAATAACGAAGCGCGAGAGTTAAATAGAGAAAGAGAGAGTAAAGATTTTGTTGTTGTTAATAAAACTGTGTGCGATCTTTAGGGAAATAAGAGTATGTTGGCTATGATGGAGTAGTTTTTAAGGAGTTCAGTAACCGCATTTATTGCGTGCATCTGTTCAGAAGTTTGTTTTCCATTTTTTTCTTTTTTGCTGATCGCTTTCAAGCACTTGTTGCAAATGTTTCAGGTGCAGTTTTTTAAGGCAGAAAAAGAATGTATGAGTGTGGAGGACTTGAGATGAGGTTAAGGAAGATGAGGATGATGCTGAAGTTGATGATGCTATTGAAGCATCACGAGTTGAGATTATTTTATTTTAAAATCTTTTCTTTTTTTTGGATCTTTAGACTGAGATTTAAGGCTCTTATAGTGTGTAAGAGATTCTAAAGGCCTCATGTTTATTAGTTGTTTTACGAATAGTATTTTAGCTTTATTTTGTAGTTTTATTTTATTTTAAACATATTTTTCAAACTGGCGCTTTATGAGTTTTTAACATAATTTTTTTATGCTGCATTCATTCTCTTTTTTCCTGTTTTGTAGAATTTTTCCTTAAGCGTTTTTCTGTTACAATTTTTGCTTCTACAGAAGCCCTATTTTTTAATTTCATATGCTCTGCCCGGTGTTTGGTGCACTTTGGCTTGTGGAAAAAAGTATGATGATCGTGATGATCATGTAGATAATAATGATGCTAGTCATCATCACAAAACCTTTACAAAAAGTGCGTTTAAAACCGGTGTTAAAAATTCAATAGCCTTGCTATAAGGCAAGCGATCTGTTTTCTTTTTTCACTTCTTCATTATATATGAAAATAAAAATTGAGTTGAAACAAAAAATTAAATCTAGAGGAAAGAGAAAAAATTTTAACGAAATAATTCAAAAGTCAGAAGAACAGAAACCTTTATAAAATCGATCGATCATTTATCCCGGTTTGTTTAAAGTTGTTTTATGATGTTTTTTATTAAGTTTGATGATGTTTTATTTGAGTAAACAACAAACATAGGAGAGCAATCGAAAAAGGTTTCTAAAGATCCAAATGATCTCTTGAAGACAGTTTTTTTTTTTTTTTTTTTTTTTTTTAACTGGAATTGATTACAAAATTTTTCGTCAAGATCAGAATTGAACGATCTTGTTTACAAAATTTTAAGTACATGTAAGATCACTTCAAATTTAGAAGATCCTTTAAGGTCATGATATATTTTACTGTAAAGGAACAGATAAACTTTTAAATCAAGATCGTCTTTTTGAGAAGCAAACGATAGATCGCTAAAATGATTTATCTTTTTCCCGAAAAACGTGAAACAAATCCTTTTTCTAAAGCCCTATTTAAGTGATCTTACCCACATTGTCAAGAAAAATATAATTTCTTCCTTTCGCCCGTCCAGAGTCCAAAATAAAATTATCTTAACACCGAAATACATTTTCTCAAAAAAAAAACAAACGATTTTACTTTCAAAAATTAAAATCTTTCATCTAGAAATCTTAGCATCTAAATACACTTGCACTTTTTATTATTCTTGTTCCCAAAAAATAAAAAATTTAACATTCAAGAACATAAAAGATCTCTTTATTCCTAAAATTCTCGATCATTTTCTCCTTCAAACAAATAGCGAAAACGTAAAATAAATTTCCTCAAAAACCCTTTTCCTAAAGCCCTCGTTAAGTGAACTTGCCCATATTGGCAACAACAACAGCAGCAGCAAAAATATCATCAAGAGTATCAGCTTGCGTTGATGAAGTAAGAACGTGATCATCATAAATGCAGGTTGACATCATTTGATTTCATTCATGTTTTCAACGCACATCTGTGTTTTGTGATTGATTTTTTTGTTTATCCAACCAACTTCATCTGATTTTTTGATTTTGTTCTTATTTGTTGGCATTTAAACTCCATCGACTTTGTTGTTTCATAAGAATTGTTTGTTACTGCTTCTTCTTCTACTGCTGTTGATGATGATCTCAGCAAAAAAAAAAAAACCTAGTCACATCCTTTGCTGGCATGTTGTTGTTGCATGGTCTCGTAATAATACAGCGTATATGGAATAATATCTTGAACGTGGCGACAACACGGCGGTCTTACATTACATTACGATTCCCGTTGATTTTAAAGATCATTTTGAAATTATCATCTTTTTTCCCTCATCCCTCTTCATTTATTACTTTGGTTTGGTTAAGTTTTTTTTTTTTAACTTTTCATCCTCATCAGCTCATCTTATTTTTCTTCCACTTTCGGTCTACTTTTTTCTGCTTTTGCTTCTTTTCTTTATTTTCATCTATTTCATTTTGTGGCCCCCTGAGAGTGTAAAAGATAACGTTAAATAAGATCGCGCATAAAAATGCGTATTTGTCGTTAGTGTTTTCTGTATGGATTTTTGCTACAAAGTTTTTCTTCGTAAAAATAAACAACAACAACAAAAATTATTATAACGCCACACAACTTAAATTGATCGTCTAACTAACAAGGAGTCAAATGAATCTATGTGACCAACTGTTACCAATTAAATTGAAAAATATTTCTCTCTAAAGCACTTTTGCCACACCATCAGTTTACAGATTGTAGAAAAATGACACATGGAGGACAGAGGCGTCACAAACATCTAACATCTTGATCGTTCAATAAAAAGCGTTCCCAGAGAAAATTTGCAGAAAACTATTGGTTTAACGATCAAAAGTTTTTTCCTAGAAAATTTAATGATCCAAAATTACCTCTAAAAAATTTTGTGATCAAATTTTTCAAAATTTTTCTATTAAAAAATTTATTGTTTGAACACTTTTTTTAGCAAATTCATCGTTCGAGAAATTTTCCTTAGGAGAAATTTATCGATTGAAAATTCTCCCTAAAGTTAATTTATTGATAAAAATTTTTCTCTAACAAAAATTTTTTACAGATTTTTTTGAATATTTTGTTTAAATTTATAGATAACTCTTCTAAGGAAATTTCTTCGTAAAAGAAATCCAAGAACATCTTCTAAAAGAAAAATTTTCATTCAAAGAATTTTCTGTTAACTTTTATTCTCGGTAAAAATAACTATAATTCATCGATAGCTTTCATTACCTATAGAAATTTTATTGATATTTTTATTTCATTTAAAAATTTAATACTTTAATAACTTAAATTTTCTATAGAAATTTTATCGATAACTTTAATTTTCTATAGAAAATTTATCGATAACTTTAATTTTCTATAGAAAATTTATCGATACTTTAATTTTCTATAGAAAATTTATCGATACTTTAATTTTCTATAGAAAATTTATCGATACTTTAATTTTCTATAGAAAATTTATCGATACTTTAATTTTCTATAGAAAATTTATCGATACTTTAATTTTCTATAGAAAATTTATCGATACTTTAATTTTCTATAGAAAATTTATCGATACTTTAATTTTCTATAGAAAATTTATCGATACTTTAATTTTCTATAGAAAATTTATCGATACTTTAATTTTCTATAGAAAATTTATCGATACTTTAATTTTCTATAGAAAATTTATCGATAATTTTAATTTTCTATAGAAATTTATCGATACCTTTAATTTTCTATAGAAAATTTATCGATAACATTAATTTATCTATAGAAAATTTATCGATAACATTAATTTATCTATAGAAAATTTATCGATAACATTAATTTATCTATAGAAAATTTATCGATAACATTAATTTTCTATAGAAAATTTATCGATAACATTAATTTTCTATAGAAAATTTATCGATAACATTAATTTTCTATAGAAAATTTATCGATAACATTAATTTTCTATAGAAAATTTATCGATAACATTAATTTTCTATAGAAAATTTATCGATAACATTAATTTTCTATAGAAAATTTATCGATAACATTAATTTTCTATAGAAATTTATCGATAACATTAATTTATCTATAGAAAATTTATCGATAACATTAATTTTCTATAGAAAATTTATCGATAACATTAATTTTCTATAGAAAATTTATCGATAACATTAATTTTCTATAGAAAATTTATCGATAACATTAATTTTCTATAGAAAATTTATCGATAACATTAATTTTCTATAGAAAATTTATCGATAACATTAATTTTCTATAGAAAATTTATCGATACCTTTAATTTTCTATAGAAAATTTATCGATACCTTTAATTTTCTATAGAAAATTTATCGATAACATTAATTTATCTATAGAAAATTTATCGATAACATTAATTTTCTATAGAAAATTTATCGATACCTTTAATTTTCTATAGAAAATTTATCGATAACATTAATTTATCTATAGAAAATTTATCGATAACATTAATTTTCTATAGAAAATTTATCGATAACATTAATTTTCTATAGAAAATTTATCGATAACATTAATTTTCTATAGAAAATTTATCGATAACATTAGTTTTCTATAGAAAATTTATCGATAACATTAATTTTCTATAGAAAATTTATCGATAACATTAACTTTCTATAGAAAATTTATCGATAACATTAATTTTATATAGAAAATTTATCGATAACATTAATTTTCTATAGAAAATTTATCGATAACATTAATTTTCTATAGAAAATTTATCGATAACATTAATTTTCTATAGAAAATTTATCGATAACATTAATTTTCTATAGAAAATTTATCGATACCTTTAATTTTCTATAGAAAATTTGTCGATACCTTTAATTTTCTATAGAAAATTTGTCGATACCTTTAATTTTCTATAGAAAATTTATCGATACCTTTAATTTTCTATAGAAAATTTATCGATACCTTTAATTTTCTATAGAAAATTTATCGATACCTTTAATTTTCTATAGAAAATTTATCGATACCTTTAATTTTCTATAGAAAATTTATCGATACCTTTAATTTTCTATAGAAAATTTATCGATACCTTTAATTTTCTATAGAAAATTTATCGATACCTTTAATTTTCTATAGAAAATTTATCGATACCTTTAATTTTCTATAGAAAATTTATCGATACCTTTAATTTTCTATAGAAAATTTATCGATACCTTTAATTTTCTATAGAAAATTTATCGATACCTTTAATTTTCTATAGAAAATTTATCGATACCTTTAATTTTCTATAGAAAATTTATCGATACCTTTAATTTTCTATAGAAAATTTATCGATACCTTTAATTTTCTATAGAAAATTTATCGATACCTTTAATTTTCTATAGAAAATTTATCGATACCTTTAATTTTCTATAGAAAATTTATCGATACCTTTAATTTTCTATAGAAAATTTATCGATACCTTTAATTTTCTATAGAAAATTTATCGATACCTTTAATTTTCTATAGAAAATTTATCGATAACATTAATTTTCTATAGAAAATTTATCGATACCTTTAATTTTCTATAGAAAATTTATCGATACCTTTTATTTTCTATAGAAAGTTTTTCGATAATTTTGATTTTCTATAGAAAGTTTTTCGATAATTTTAATTGTCTATAGAAAATTTATCGATACCTTTAATTTTCTATAGAAAATTTATCGATACCTTTAATTTTCTATAGAAAATTTATCGATACCTTTAATTTTCTATAGAAAATTTATCGATACCTTTAATTTTCTATAGAAAATTTATCGATACCTTTAATTTTCTATAGAAAATTTATCGATACCTTTAATTTTCTATAGAAAATTTATCGATACCTTTAATTTTCTATAGAAAATTTATCGATACCTTTAATTTTCTATAGAAAATTTATCGATACCTTTAATTTTCTATAGAAAATTTATCGATACCTTTTATTTTCTGTAGAAAGTTTTTCGATAATTTTGATTTTCTATAGAAAGTTTTTCGATAATTTTAATTTTCAATACAACATTTATTGATAACTAGAAAGTTCCATAAAAAATTTATAACCAACATTTTTGTTAAAAATTTATCGATGACACATTTTAGAGGCTTCTGAAATTTATCGAAAATTCCCCCCTCAATACCACATCCTTCTTAATAATCTCATTTTATTTTAGTTCACAGATCTGTTTTTCCTTTACTTTGTTGTTGGATTGCTTGTTTGACTTATGGTGCTGATGGGACGATGATGCATGTGCGTCAAAACACACTTGTTCGCCCTGTCATTTCTAGCCAAATATGACGATGACCAACAGTTTCACAGGAGACAATTTCTTTTACACATTTTCCTTAAAACAATTTCAATTGAATTCGTATAGAAAAAATATTTTCTGTAATAGAAAAATGAACATCAATGCCAAACCCAAAAGCCAAATAAAACTGAGACCAAAATTGAAAATAGCAAAAGCAACAACAACAAGAATTATAAACCATAGATAGTGCTCTACATCTGTTTCCGATTAGCTTGGGAATTCTTAAGTTTGGTTTGAAGTTAACAAAAACGACTTAAAACAGAAATCGTATGAAACCAATTTAATAGAAACCTCTTTATCTCTTTAAGGAAGTTAATGAAGTTTTGGATTTTTTGTTTCTATTTATTTGTTTGTGTGTGTGAGTGCATTTTAACAGGAGTTGATTTTTTGGCTTAAAAACCTGATGAATGTTTTATAATGTGATCATTTATTTAAAAACATACAAAATAATGTATGGAGGTCCAACCAACCATCGATTCATCCATCCATCTGTCTGTCTGATTTGTTCACAAATACAATTGACATCCAAAATAATATGAAATGAGAAAAAACGACATCATTTTTTTTACTTTTTTTGTTTTTTTTTTAGTGATTCGTAGTTTAGTTTAGTTCAATTCCAATTCATGACTACAACATTTACCAAGTTAATTAGCCAGCCTGCCAAGCCATAGCATAACACAGCATATCATACCATTGCCATAACATAAGACTCGGCCATCCAGCCAGTTTACTAGACACCTTTTGAGTTAGTTCGTTGGTTGGATGTGTTGCTGGTGTGGTTGTATGGTTGTGTGTTTGGGTTGTTTGAGGTGTGAAAATATTTTTGCTATGGAATCTTGTAATAGCATTTGATAATTAAATTAGATTTCACCATTTTTGGTTCATGTCTTCCTATGATCATGCAGCGTTTAGTGGCCAGTGTATGCTGTGCTGTTGCCTGGCTGTTTGCTCCTTAGTCCCATTCTTCTCGGTGTGTGTTTTTGTTTTGTTTTTTTCTTGCCGCTTTTACTGTTGTTTTGTGTATTTTTTTTGTGACTGCAATTTAATACTCCAAAGAGCGAACGAGAAGCGTAGCATCTACACATTGCAATTGCATTGTTGCAGTTGTAGTTTTTCTTTTTTTTGCATTTATGGCAGCATTTAACAACATTTAATTACTTAATATTAGTATTGCTATAAATTAGTGTCGGGTTATGGTAACAATATTTTTTTTCTGTAGTTTTCCTCTGATCTTCAACTAACAGCTTCTGCTGCTGCTCCCTCCTCTCCTGCTTCTTCGTTTAATATAATTTTTACTCGTGCTCTTTTGTGGTATTTGAAGCAGTAGTTTACGAAAATTAACAATAACAACAACAACTACATTCAATGATGTTTGTTTGTTCGTTTGTCTGTAACCAGTTGTTGTATCCTCAACATGTCTTTACTCGTCATACATGCTTTATGTTCACACCATTATCGTAAACATAAAGAACGACTACGATTTAGTTAGTGTGTGAGTGAGTGTTTCAGTCGTTACCCGACCAGACTTAAACTTAAATATTTATATACTTCTCATCTTTTAACTAAACCAAAACACATCAAAATCATTAATTTCTGTTACTTTTTCTATATCTCGCAAATACATTTTTTTCTCCAGATCTTCTTAACGGTTATCAGCAATTTTCCCAAAATCATAAAAATAAAAATAACAAAAACTAAAACTTAAACTTAAACTCAAATATAATTTTATATTGAAATCCATGTTAAATTTAAATCAATTTTACACAAAAATATGTGGAAAATGTTTAAAATTGTTATTACACTCTTATTGTATTTATATACAATTTACTTCTTGTTGTTGCAACAAGAAGTTTAATATTTCTCAGAATTACAGAATATTTGCCACACAATTACTCTTGCAACATGAAAGATGCTGAAACGCTGAAGCTTTAAAGTTTCTTTAAAAAAAAGTTATTTAAAGCTTAAACGTACCAGCTTAATGTTTTAATTGCTTAAAGTTCTTAGGAAAAAAAGAGTTAACAGATTAAGTCGGTTTAGGTCTTTGAGAAATTAAGTATTTAAGTAAAAATTAAGAAATTGTGAAAAAATCCGTCAAGTGATTTAAATCGAATATGATGGTTATACAATGACAATTGGAAAACGTTAAAATATTTTGCTATAATTTCTTTAAAATGTTTATTACATAATTTACTTCAATTAGTTTATTTAACAGAAATGACAAATAACTAAATTAAATTAATATTTTTAATTTAGAAAATTTATCGTCAACTTGAAATTTCTACAGAAAATTTATCGAAATCTTGATTTATTACCACAAAATTATCGGTAACTTAAGTTTCACAGAATATTTATCGATGACTTCATAATTCTACATTAATTACTCGTGATGGAGTTTTGAACCCTTTTCGAAACCCTTTTAATTAACGTTTTCATACTGTTTTCTGCCTCCACATTTACCGGAGGCAAATTCAACCAAATATAAGTGGACATGAATGGAGTGGAAGTATGAATTTTAGCAGCCTTTTTTAAATATTCCTTGATTTAAATGTCGGTATATAGAGGTCGGTATATATAGTAATTGGTTTTTTTATGGCAGCAACCGCGTATTGCTTGCCATATCAACAACTTCTTAGGAAATTTTGTCTGCTTTTGGGTTCTAAACACACATTTCGTCATCCATTATGTAAGATATAGACCGATATGTGAGGTAACCTCTAAATTATTTAAAAAAAAAATAATAATAAATTTTACTGATTATTTATTGATGGTAATAATTTTGTCAATATCGTGTTTACAATTGAAAAATTCATTCAAAATTTCCCTTCACATACAAAAATATGTCAACCATTCAAATGTAAAATAATTGTTTAAATCTCATTATTTCAACAATTTCCCAAAACAACAATAAAAACACCAACAATGCAATAAGCTGCACACTCACTCGGAATTTTAACCAAAATCTTCAACAATTCATTGACAGATTTACTTTTTTATATTTTTTTCCATAATTTTATTCAAAAAAAGTCTAAACTCAATTTATAACGATTTGACAACTTGTTAAAACATAATTATGCAAATCTTCCAACAACAACAACAACGACGACAACAATTTCTCAAAACTGTCAACACTAAAATAAAATAAAAAAAGAAAAAACAAAAACAAAACAAAAAAATATTAAAATAAATCTGAAGATGACAAAAATCAAAAAAAAAAAAATATTGAAAGAAACCTAAAACCCACAAACGGTGACTGAAAATGATGGAGAAAAAATTATAAAACGAACACCAATGAAGAGTTAGGAAAACAAAAGGTACCGACAGAATCTGTTTTGAATGAGAAAAAATAATAACAAAAACAGTAAAAAATACTGGTAACACTCTGATAATACAAATAAAAAAGGTTATCAAACCGTATTGGACGAAAGGACGGATAAAGAGTAACTTAGAGTCAAATAAATCAACACAAAAGATTTTTAGTAGAAGTGAATCAGTGACAGTTAGTAAGAGATTGAATTATAAACAGGTATTAGAATGTTTTATATAAAAAGGATTGAAAATTTTATATAAAAATGAATTTCATTGAAATTTTCAGTAAAAAGAAATTTTAATCAAAATTTGCTATAAAAGGAAAATTTAACGAAAATTTTCTAATAAAATAAATTTTACAAAAATGTTTCTTTAAGAAGGCGTATGTCGAAAATTTCCTCTTAACAGAATTTTATCGAAACTTCTTATGAAAAAAAAATTTATCGAAAATTTCCTAAAAACAGAAATTCTATCGAAAATTTCTTTTGAAAGGAAATTTTATCGTACATTTTCTCTGCAAATAAATTTTATAGAAAATTTCCACTGACAAAGAAATTTTATAGAAAATTTCCTCTGACAAAGAAATTTTATCGAAAATTTCCTCTGTCAAAGGAATTTTATCGAAAATTTCCTCTGACAAGAAATTTTATCGAAAATTTCCTCTGACAAGGAAATTTTATCGAAAATTTACTCTGACAAGGAAATTTTATCGAAAATTTACTCTGATAAGAAATTTCGAAAATTTCCTCTAATTGGAAATTTCCTTTTAAAAGAAATTTTCTAGCGAATTTCCTCTGACAAAGAAATTTTTTCGAAATATCCTACAAAATGAAATCAAAACTTCATTCTAAAAGGAAATAAGTTCCTGTAAAACAAAGTTTTTGGAGAATTCTTTATAAAACAAAATTTTCTTTATAAAAAGTGAAAATTTTCTATAAAACGCTTTTTTTATTGAAAATTTCCTATAAAATGATTTTTTTCTTTTTTTTGGAAATTTCCTTTGAAAGAAAATTTTATTGAAAATTTCCCATAAAACGAAATTTTATTGAAAATTTCCTATAAAGTGAAATTTTATTGAAAATTTCCTATAAAGTGAAATTTTATTGAAAATTTCCTATAAAGGGAAATTTTCTTTAAAGGGAAATTTTGTAGAAAATTTCTTATTAAATGAAATTTATTAAAAACTTCCTATAACGGGAAATTTTATTCAAAATTTCCTATAAAAAGAAAATTTAACGAACTTTTTTTATAAAAAAAAATCATCAAAAATTTTCTTTAAAAGCAAATTTCATTGAAAATTTCCTCCAAAAGGGAAATCTGACGATTTAACTCTTTTCAAGTTCTTTCTTTTAGCCAAAAGACAGTTATTAATAAGAAAACTTAAAAAAATCTTAAGATACAAAATGATGACAACTCTGAACAAAACGATTTTAAGTTAACGAGACAACAACAATAACAAAAAACCTATATACAAAAGCAACAACAACCAAAAAGTGACAAAACGATGCGAAAAAAATAATACAAAACAACAACATATTTTTTGTTCAAATCGGTGCAAAAGAGATGAAAAATAAAATTTTTAACAACAATAAAAGCGACACTATTGACGACAATACAAACACCGACACTAACACCAAACAACACCAACGCTTATTGTTGTTGTTGTTGCTGTTGTTCAAAAAAGTTGAACACGAAATGTTTTTGTTGTATTACGGACATGTTTAACAAACAAACAAGCAAACGACACACTAACACTCAAATTCACACACCTGAGAGTGAGGACCCAGCAGTACGGTGTTCTTAAAAAGATGTGGGGATCACATTGGTTTAAGAGAGAGAGAGAGAGAGTACTAAACCTTTCACTTTAATTAAAACTAAACATTTTAAACTCACTACTTTTCTGATTACTTGGAGTCACAATAAACTTTTCTTATTATATTAACAGTTCCAAAACTGCAGGGTTTCATTATAATCCATATACAAATATTATTTACTTTGGAAGAGATTTATATAAATATTTTTGTAACTTTAGTGTTTATGTTTGTTTTTTTTTTGCACCATAGTGCATAACAATGGCCATAACCAACCACCTGTAAGCCGAAAAGGCAGGAGTTACATATTATGAATAATAAACTGGAGTCCATTGTTTACAAAAACTATAGCAACAATTGGTTTAAAAAAAAAAACAACAACAGAAATGTTGCATTTTCAACTAGACGCATTAACAAACAAATATTTATTATTACCACCAACATTTTGAATAAACAGGATCTTTAACCCATTTTTGATTGTGTCACTTACGTGCATTAATAAAGTATATAATAAAGAATCGGAGGCTTTTGATGTTTTGTTAAAAAGATTTCTAATATGACGAAGAATAGACAACGGTAATGATAAAAGGAATTTTTATAAGTAAAATAAATTTAACTGAAAAAAAGAGAATTTTGAGAAATTTTCGAAAAAGAAAATTTTCCGTAAAAGAAATTTCGGAGATTATTTTCAGTAAAAAAAAATTTAAGGGAAATTTTCCATTTCCCTTTTTTTACAAAAAAATATCAAAAATTTCTAATAAAAAGAAAATTTACTAAAAATGTTTCTTTATTTTTTTTATTAATTTTACTGAAAATTTCATATAAAAATTTTCAAAAAAAATTATAAAAAAATTATCAAAAATTGTTTATAAAAATTTCCCTAAAAAGGAACAAAAAGTTTTTTTTCGATAATTTCAAAAAAGTATTTTATCGAAAATTTAAAATAAATATTATTTAAAAATTCTCAAAATAAAAAGAAATTTTACAAAAAATTTTTTCTAAAAAGAAATTTCATTGAAAACTTGTTTAAAAAAATTATATTTTAGAAAAAATTTCCTTTAAAAATTTGTAGAGAAAAATAAAAAAATTCTATAAAAATACATTTTGAAGAAAATATTGTTTCTATCAGAAGAAATTAAAACAGAACCAAATGTCGTAGGTAATATCAACGAACATTTTTCGTAGAACTTTAACGAAATAAATCTGTTAAATTAACAGATTTTAATTCTAATTAACATAATTTTTCATAAAAAGAAAAATTTCTATAATAATTTTTCAATAAAACAAAATCTCCCATAAAAAGAAATTTATATAAAAATTCCCCAAAAAGGAAATTAAAAAATATAGAAAGAAAATGCTCTATATGAAAATTTAAAAAAATATTTTCTATACAAAGTATTTTAATTGAAGACAATTTTAAAATAATTTTAATTGTTAAAAAATATTTTATAAATGAAATATTAAATCATTTTTTTACAAAAATTAATTTCGAAAAACTTTCACATAACAAATTCTGTAATCAAAAATGTAAGAGATTATTGCCTTAACAAAGTCCTCAAAAGAATTTTAAAAGAAAAGCATTTCATTCAATCATTCGAAAAATAAATTTTTGAGAAAATTTCCTTTTTTCTAGCAGACATTTTTTTGTTTCCATTTCACTTTTCAATCTAATATTTCTATCGAAAACTCTTTATCAAAATTTTTCTAAATATTTCACAACAATTTGTTAAATTCTTCTAAATAACCTTATTAAATTCTAACCTCAAAATATGTTCAATATTTTATCATATCGCCATCTGAAAGAAAAACATCTCTTAGAAATACAATGTTGCAAGTGTAATTTCTCTTCTAATAGCAACAACAACAAGGGGTTAAATGTACAACAAATCAGTTTACATTCATACTTGTCCATAAGACCGAAAGAGTTAATGTTCGAACGACTGTCTTATATGAAAGTAAACATTAAAACTTATTACTAAATTTGGAGGATTCTTATCTCGATTTCGATCTCATCTCATCTTTAAAATCAAAAATACAAAAGTACAACAAGTTGTTGTCGTTTACACAACAAGTCATTTCATAAACCTACCGCGCATCAATTTTTATGAAAACGACAAAAGCAGCGATCGAACGAATGAACAACAAGAACTGAAAGAAATTTTTAACGTTAATTTGGCTTCTGCTTTAAAAAAAGGATCCAAAATGAAAAAATAACAGAACATAACAACACATAAAATAACAATAATAATAAGAACAACAACAGCAACAATAATAATAGCAACTTTAGATGGCGAACATTTAACACAACTTATGTTGCATTTACTGTTGCAACCACACACACCATACACTCTAATACTCTGCCTCAGCCTCCTGCTCAGCATTATCGGAAGCCAAAAATTATTAAAAAAAAACACAAAATAACTGCAACATTTTTTCCAAACAATCAACCAAACAAACGAACTACCAGACAACCAACCACCTTCCTCCCTAATAAATTGATGACAGCCTTGTTGGCTGTCGCTTAAAATACAGCTTTTTATTCCGCTCATATGGTTTCTTTTGTTTTTGTCTTTTTTGCATTTTGAGTTCACTGAAAGCGTCAATTATTCGTATAATTTATGATCCCATGTGAAGCGGCAAAACTTTGCTAAACGAATTAACCAACCGATACTCAATATTTTTCGTTGTTTGTCATTTCGCTCGCTTTATTGGTTGACAGGGATTTGAAAGGATGAAAATTCATTTTTTAGAAATTCTTACAAATTTTTTCTTAAAAAAGAAATTTCACCAAAAATTTTCTATGAAACTAAATTTCACCGAAAATTGTATATGAAACTAAATTTCACCGAAAATTGTCTATGAAACTAAATTTCACCGAAAATTGTCTATGAAACTAAATTTCACCGAAAATTTTCTATGAAAATAAGTTTCACCGAAAAATTTCTATGAAAATAAGTTTCACCGAAAAATTTCTATGAAAATAAGTTTCACCGAAAAATTTCTATGAAAATAAATTTCACCGAAAATTTTCTATGAAACTAAATTTCACCGAAAATTTTCTATGAAACTAAATTTCACCGAAAATTTTCTATGAAACTAAATTTCACCGAAAATTTTCTATGAAACTAAATTTCACCGAAAATTTTCTATGAAACTAAATTTCACCGAAAATTTTCTATGAAACTAAATTTCACCGAAAATTTTCTATGAAACTAAATTTCACCGAAAATTTTCTATGAAACTAAATTTCACCGAAAATTTTCTATGAAACTAAATTTCACCGAAAATTTTCTATGAAACTAAATTTCACCGAAAATTTTCTATGAAACTAAATTTCACCGAAAATTTTCTATGAAACTAAATTTCACCGAAAATTTTCTATGAAACTAAATTTCACCGAAAATTTTCTATGAAACTAAATTTCACCGAAAATTTTCTATGAAACTAAATTTCACCGAAAATTTTCTATGAAACTAAATTTCACCGAAAATTTTCTATGAAACTAAATTTCACCGAAAATTTTCTATGAAACTAAATTTCACCGAAAATTTTCTATGAAACTAAATTTCACCGAAAATTTTCTATGAAACTAAATTTCACCGAAAATTTTCTATGAAACTAAATTTCACCGAAAATTTTCTATGAAAGGAAATTTCACCGAAAATTTTCTATGAAAGGAAATTTCACCGAAAATTTTCTATGAAACTAAATTTCACCGAAAATTTTCTATGAAACTAAATTTCACCGAAAATTTTCTATGAAACTAAATTTCACCGAAAATTTTCTATGAAACGAAATTTCACCGAAAATTTTCTATGAAACGAAATTTCACCGAAAATTTTCTATGAAACGAAATTTCACCGAAAATTTTCTATGAAAAGAAATTTGTTATGGAAAGAAATTTTTATATGAAAGAAATTTCTTAAAAAAAATTTTCACCAAAAATTTTCTATAAAGAAGAAATTATAGAAAATTTTATAAAAATTTCTATAAAGAGAATTTACCAAAAATTTCCTCTAAAACGAAATTTTTAACAAAAAAAATTCCCTAAAACGAAATTTTCATAAAAAAAATCCTATAAAAGTATATTATTGAAAATTTCCTCAAAAAATTGTTAGAGGAATTTTTCTATAAAAATAATCTTTTCTCTAAAAAAATTTCTAACAATTTATTAGTATAAGACTTGCAAACAAGGGAAGTAAGGGTATAGAACAGAGTATAACACTTTTCTTTTGTAAAATTATAAGTCTTTGAAACTTTTATATTAAATAGAAAGTCTTAAAACAAGCCAGTATAAGAGTTTAAGGACTCTTATATTTTTTTAATATATAAGACTAATGTAGAAATATTCCTATTTTTTACAATTATATAATTTTCCACTCAAAATTGCTAGAACTCTTTTAAACTTCTATGACTTTGGGTGATGCTGTCTACGAAATTTTTTTTATTCCTTTCATTCCCTGATCTCTTATAATAGCAGAGTAGGTGCAAAACTTTTTTTCTTTCCTTTTGTTTTTCCTCATTTCTTTTCTACCACTCAATATAGTATTGTTTTTTATGCTTTCCTTACTTTTTTATCGATTTGTAAGTCCATGGCATTACAAGCTTTGAAGAAATAAAAAAATGTAAACGAAAATATATATTTTTTTTGGGCTTTATGTCATACAAATGTACTAAAAAACCGTTGCACATCTTTAACTTATTAGTTGGTATGTCGTCGTATATTATTGTTTGTAGCCTCTTTTTTTGGACCGAGGTTTTAGCTTAAGATGCATCAGTTGTTTCATTTTTAAGAGGATTTATATGAAATGTTATTCTTTGTTGTGACGTTTGTTGGATATGAAGTAGAAATTGTTTTAGTACTTTGAGTACGAGTACAAAACCAAAAGGAGAAAAATGTTGAATTTAATTTTGTCTTTGAAGAAATTACTTTTTAATGAAATACAAAGAACAGTGGGTTAAAAGAGGAATTAATTTAATAAACTTTAAAATTAAAACTCACTATCTGAATCAGTATAAGAAATTTATTTAATGAAAGAGACGGTATTAATTATTAGTTGGACACTTTTAAAATTAAGAAAATTATTCCGTACAAAATTCACTTGAATCTTTAAGAACAGAAGAATTAGTAAAAAAATTATAAGACACTATCTTCAGAATATAAGACTTTTTAGGAGAGTGAAAAAAGAAGACATTTTTGGAAAAGAAAAATTAGTACACGACTTAAAAGTAGACTCCAGGCAGGTTATAATTTAAGAGAAGATCTCAAAATAAGAAAAATATATAAGTATTAGAAAATCTAAAGTACAAAAAACTATTAGTATACGACTTTGAATATAAAACAGTGTATTAGAATATTAGAGAATCAGTGTACTGAAAATAGTTTTGACAAGTATTTATTGATATTTCAAGTTTAAAAGTGTCATATTCAATGTCATCATTAAATATTATGTATAAGAGTAAACTCTTATAACTCTTATACAAAGTATTTGCTGGAACTTCGGCAATATCCTTAAACAGTTTCACACTTTTATAAATTTTTAAGATATTTATGAATTAATGAATACAACATTGTTAGCCTTATATTTATATTTTGATTGTATAAGTCAAAATTTAGGATCACTAATTTATTGTAAATATAAGGAATTAATAGTTAGTTAATAGATTTATAATTTTATTAATTATAATTTTGTTAAATTTAATTTTATTGGTGATTAAAGACTCATGTAGGTTTTGTAATGTGCAATCAATACTTACGACCAAACTCTTATACAATCTTATATACGATATTTTTACAATTTTTTTTTAAATTTTAAACCAAAATATTAATTTTATAACGTTACCATCAGTCAGATAAGTTTATGAAGTTTAAGTCATGAGCAGAAAGAATAAGAAATAAGAAAGCGAATATGAAAGACCAAAGTGTGAAGCATTAAAACTAAAGGTGTGATAGTCTAGTCCAATATGCAAGAACTGGATTTCCCAGAATGAGTTCTCAAGAACTTAAATATAATATAGTTAGCATAAGAGTTATTGTGAATATGGCAAAACTCTTATAAAAGCGAGGTATAAATAAAGTATAAAATCGGTTAATTAAGGTAGAAATTTGAAAATATTATAATTTCTTAATTTGGCAAAGTATAAAACGCAGAGTAAAATCTTTATTTTCGAATTATTTTTTTTTTAAGATTTTTAGCGAAAACTAAAAATATATTTCTATTCGGAGCCAAATAGAAAAAGAAGACTCGAAAACTGTAGTCTAGTACAGAACTTAAAACGTGAGTATAAGTAAACAAGGTATAACACGGAAAATGGTAGAGTATAACGCTAAAAAAGCAAAGCCATGAAACTAGAGGTGTGCGGGGTGTATAATTTTAGGCCTTAAAATAATTTCAATTTAATAAAATCCACTTATATTTGTTTTGTAACTCTTAAAAGAATAAACATATAAATATAAGAGTTTCTCTAGAGTACAAAAAAGGAATAGTTAAAAAATGGACTTACCTTAGTTGACTTAAGAAAAGCTGAAATTAAAAAAAATGATAAAGAAATTAATTAAGATTCGCAAGATTTATTACAAAAATTAATATTTAATTATAAATTGGCGATCTTTTTAACGTTTAGTACAAACCACCGTTCCAAAAACTTTTTCAAATCTAAAAATATGTTGCCAAAAAAACTTCAAACAACCAACTCATGTAAAAAAGAAAGATTAGAAAAACTCTACAGAAAAAGCTGAAAATTTCAGTTACAAAGTTCTCAAGAAGACATTTTCGGCACACACGAAGTCAATTTGTTTTATCTCTTTGTCGTACAAGTCACAAAATCCCCAAAACCCCCCAAAAAAAAACTTTAAAAAATTACCAACACACAAAACACATGTTTCACTCATACACAGCAAAAGTAAAATGATGCATGTATGGCATTGTTGTAAACAGCAACACCAACTAGCAACAACATCAATAAAAATAATAGTTGCAAACAATCAACAAAAAAAATATGTTCTTTTTGGCAACATGAACATAAAAGTTATAAGACTCTTTATACAACAACAACAACACAAAGTTATGAATTGTTAACAGAAAAACGGGGAAAAATTGAAATAAAACGTTTTATTTGTTTTTGTGTTTTTTTTTCCTCTCCCGCTTTAAATTGATTATTTATTTGTATTTTGTTGTGTTGTTGGTAGTAAGTAACCAAATTGACTTTGTTTTCGGTTAAAACTTAACAAATGCGTTGGAGTTTAAAAGATTAGAACTATAAAAATTTGTTTCGTATTAAAAAAAAACGCCTTAAAGTCTGTTGAAAACGGCAAAACTCCTTTTAGGTGATTTGTTGTGGAAAATTGAAAAAGTGCATAAACCGCAACAACAAAAAAATATTTATTCTAAAATTGTCATAAAACCAAATTATGGTATGAAAGGTAGTTAAATCAAATATAGAATAAAATATTAAAAAAAAATAAAACAAATCTTTTGTTACTTGAATATTGTTAACAGAAAAAGTTTGTTGTTTAAGTCTTTTGTTTTGTTTAGACCAGTTGTACACAAACTGTTATAATAAGAATAAATAGGAATT
Organism: Cochliomyia hominivorax; assembly: GCA_004302925.2. Classification (NCBI taxonomy): domain Eukaryota; kingdom Metazoa; phylum Arthropoda; class Insecta; order Diptera; family Calliphoridae; genus Cochliomyia; species Cochliomyia hominivorax. The sequence continues at coordinate 105,408,473 of PYHX02000467.1, forward strand.
ATATAAAATATGTTTACTATATAATAAATATTTAGTTATTTCTCATCAGAAAAACAACAAGTTTTCAATACAAAATCAAATTATATAAGAGAAGAAAGCTGAGAATTTGGACTAGAGATCTTGAAACTAAAATAAGAAGTAATATAAGACCTTTAATCTCTAAAAATTTTTATTTTTCTATATAATATAACGAAAAAGGATGTAGAATTAAAGAAAAGTAAGCCAAAGAAAACTTTATTCATCATAACGAAAATTTTCGTGAATTTTTCGTAAATTCTTCAAATTGACGAAAAAAATTTCAAATTTTTTCGGTGATTTTTTTAACGAAATTTTATTCAATAAAATCTTTTACTAACAATTATTTAACACTATTTTTTCGTAAAAGTTCTACGAAAATGTTTCGTTTATATTACCGACCACATTTGGTTCGGTGTAAAAGGAATGGGAAGAATTTTCAAAACAGCTCCCAAGACACACAGAGCATCTCGGTTAGCTCAGTCCCAGACTATTTGGTATGAAAAGTTAAGCAAGTTTAAAATATAAACAAGATTTACAAACAAGTCTGCATCCTGTCACTATGGTAAAGAAGCCCTTGAGTGGCACAATAATAGTAATAATAATAATAATAATAATAATAATAATAATAATATTGTTGTATTTGGCAAATATATATAAAATATTGGGCTCTTATTAAAAGAGAATTGAAGAGCACAAAAACGTGCCCAAAAGTATAAAAAAACTATTAAAATGTTAATGGAAGGGTTTTTGAAAAAAGTTCAAAATTTAATTACAAGTGATTAAAAATATGTTTCTTTGTGTAAATTGAAGAAAACAATTCAAAATCAAATTAAAAAATTGAAACTGTAAGTTTAGTTCTTTCGTTTTTATTAACATATATGTATGTTAAGAAATTTTCGACCTCACTCCTTAGGTTCTATTCATTGAGAACGAAGGATGTGACTACAGTGATCATACCCTTTAAGTAACTGTATGTATCATAAAGTTTTTGTACCAAGTCTGAGTTGAGGAATTTGTAAAAAAAATCAGAAATACATTTCGAAGAAATAACTAAATAGGATCATTGGAGGATCTATTATGTTTGAGACCCTCCAGGTTTAATTCTTGGTAATTATGAGAAAGCCGTTTTGAACTTAAGTTCTTTATTGAATATTTGTGACTCTCTGTTTAATAATTTTATTCCGTTTTGGCATTTTGTATTTCTCTTTCCAAAATTTAGTTGCCTTGTACCATTACATATTCTTTCCGCTCCAAACAATCTTATTTGTTTGTTATTTCGATTTTTTACCTATTTTTGATTTATATTCAATCGTAGTCATTATAATTGGCAGTATTGTTGTTGTGGATGCTATAAAGAAAACACAAAAACCAAAATCCACCAACAACCAAATTGCAAACAGTATAAAAAACCAAGACAACCAAACGGCTAAAGCAAATCTACTCCCAGAGAGGCTAAAAAGGCTGAGATTTTATTGGCCTCAAGTTTTTATTTTATATAAATTTTCGTTACTTTGACAATAATTTTCATAGTTTCCATGTTTAACACAATTGTTGATTTTTTTTTTTTTTTTTTTTTTTTTATTGAATTCGATTTTGTAAGTTAATGTTTTTTTATTTAAATCTTATTTTTTTAAGGGAGAGATATTTTTATACCCTACAACATCATAGTTGGTGGGGTGGGTATTATGCATTTGGTCAGATGTTTGTAACTTTTAAGTACTATTATTTTGTCGTTTCTACGACAATTGGATCAACATTCCGGAACGATCCGAGTCACACTCGGCCACAAATTATCAACCTTATGACAGCTGTAACAAGCGGACATTTTTTCCACAAGAGAAAACAATCAGATACAGCCGAACTATTACTACAAAAACTATTATTTTGACTCTGGAACGATGCCTACTGAAATGGGATATAATTGATCCATGTTAAGCTTCTTCGCAAGGTACAGGTCGCAGTACTATTTTTTCTCGCCCTAGGAATATGCCTGTTGAAATTGTTTATGATTGATCCATGTAAAGCTTGTCCAGATTATTGGTTTGAAAATATGTTAATGAAATTTGGCGTATACTATTATTTTGGCGCTATTAAAATTGGTTATGATTGGTCCGTTATTTCATATAGACCTAATACAAATGTCTACCCGGAATGGGATTTTTAGTCCATAAAATATCTAGATAAAAAGGTTTTTATTAAAATAAGTCTCATTATATACTGAAATTATGATTTGCTAAATTACATTAGGATCGGTCCACTATTTCTAATAGGTTCCATACACAAACCCTTCCAAATATCACTTTGAAACTAATGAATCGCACATATACGTAGGTTTTGTAAAAAATGTCAAATTAAGATAAATATAACCCAAAACCGATGTGCGAAATTATATGGACCGACCCATATATAATTTCTGGCTCCCATATAACCCTCCAGAAAAGAATCCTTTTAAAACTCATAAATTTCACACATAAGCATAAATAAGAAAGCAAATTATACGAGGACCGTTCATAAATTTTCATAAAAGTCAACCAACAATGTGGTGTAGGATATTACCTAGTCGGACTTGACCGGCTATAACATTTTTACTTGTTTATTTATTTATTTGTTGGTTGGTTGGTTTCTTTTAGAGGAATTGGAGTTTTTTTTCATTATTTTTGTATTCCAGTTCCTTTGAGAGTTAAATCAAGAATGATTTATGTCTGCAGTATTGTTGAACTTGGGTGAGAATGTGTTTCAGTTGACATTACAAGAGTTATTGTTTGTAAGTACTAATATGTTATTAAAATTGTTTATAAAACAATATTAACAAATAAAATTTATTTTTAGTCATTTTACCTTTCGATAGTTTTTAAGATTCATTGAATCATTTAATATCCTTATAAGGCTAATAAGATGATCATGTTGCTGATCATGATCATTATTATGGTGTGAATTAACTGCTATGGAAATCAAAAATTTCTGTTAGGAAGATGGATTTACTATAGGTTTTGTTTTGATTTTCAATTAAATTAAATATTGACTATTTTACCATCAAAATAATTTATTTTAAATGGGGGAAAAATAAATAAATGTCTATAATTACAATTATAATTCCTTTTGAACATTTTCTAAATGGTGTTTAATATATTTCATATTGTAAATCCGAAAATCCTTTAAAGGTTTTCTACAAAATTAGAAAGAAAGCAGAAACTAAACTTTTATTTAATTAAAATAACTGTACAAATAGAAATCTTGTATTACAAATCCATTCCCATGATCAATGGCACAATTACAAATACAAATACAAATATTTAAAGTACATGAATTCGCTCACAATGCACAGTAGATTCAAATCGATAACTTTTTGAAAATAATTCTCTAATTTTAGAAACGTTTTCGATATCTTAATAAAACTGCACATGATTATAGCTGAGTATTTTCAAATTCACTGGAAGGAATTCAAGCGCGTATATAGTCTGGGTCATAGTCGATTAACCTCCAAAGTTGGCCACTTTTCTCCTAAATTCACAAAAATTAAAATTTTGTATGTATGGAAAATAGCTAATTTTTATAGAGGAGGCCTAATTTTGATTGGATATTCAGCCTGGTTATCAAATTCTTACACCAGTATTTGATATCGATGAAAACGTTACAACTTGAAGACTTAAAATTTTTAATAAAACATAAGTTAAATGAAATTTTTTGTTAAAAATTTAAGAAAAACTGAAAATTTTGAATTTTATTTTTTTAGTTTTAGTTTTTATCGAAACTAATAACGATATATATTTAAGAGTGCGATATGATATGTATAAATTTGTCCATTAATCAAATAATTAATTAGATTCCAATTTTTACACATCGAAATATACCAAAATCCCAAACCGTATGAATGATGTTTATAAATTCGTCTTTTTTCACGGAAATGATTACCCAGGTATTACAGGGACACTTCGTTTGAGAACCTAAGATTTGAGAACTTAACTTTATATAGTCGAATGACCTAATTGGCTTTTGCAAAGACTTTTGCCCAAGTTCATCTTAATTTATGTTTTATAGGTGAATAAATGATGCCCAAATTTAGAAAAAAATAGAAAAATAATATTTTTTTTTAAACTGTCAAAGTTTGAGATTGTGGGCAGGTCTTTGTCCTTAGCTGATTCGAGTCAAGCTTACATATTGTCCCGTAAAGATTTCTCTGTTAAACAATAAAAAAAGTTATAAAGTAACGAACAAAAACGGTCTTATCGGAGAAAAAATGCCGCCAATTTTAAATTAAAGAAGTGAGATCGAAAAATTCTTAACATACATATATGTCAATAAAAAGCGAAACTATTAAACCAACAGTTCAAATTCTTTTTTTATTGAAATTATTATTACAATTTAGAAAAAATCGAAGTCACTTCCATCAACGTTTCTAAAGCGCTTTCTGTCACTTTGCTCTAGCAGGTATTCAATCCCCGTTTAACCACACTTTTGGACACCTTTTTGAGCTTTTCAATTCTCTTTAAAAAACGACGGGTAATTTAGAGGATTACTAAAATACAACATTATTCTGGTTACATTATAAAGTCTTATGAGTGAAAACAGTCTTTTTTGTAATGATTTCTTAATGTAAATTTCGGTATTTATAGAAAAACGTGCGTTAAGAATTTTTCGATCTTACTCCTCATGTAACAGTATATTTATTGAGATTTACAAGGACAAAGTGTCTTTTGTCTCTAAAATCATAAATGATTTTTTAACGAATTTATAAATCAACACAGACCAGGTTTCCAACTTTGAAGGGCCACCGACTATTCCCTGACCACATAAGATCTACAAAGTAATTCTCCAAATCAACTCAACAACACTTCAACTCTAACCATATGATTTTTTAATATATCTCCAACGATTAAAAAGTTTATTTCCCCAAAAAAAAACACTTCGCACCCACTGTACAACATTAACAGTGATCATCCGCAACTCTAACTCTTGGAAGGAACAACAAAAATGATAAACCACTTCATTTTTAAACACGAATTAATGAAACTCATTTTATTTTTGTTTTTCTTACAACTGAAAACTGCTACGATTTGATTTTTGTTATTTACAGATCGTTACTTTTAAAAGAGCGGGAGAAACAAGAAGCCGGCAAAGGCAAAACAAAAAAAAATACATAATAAAATTAAAACGATCATGGTCAGAGTTCTACAATTTCAAAAGAAAATCAAATCAAATACTTTTGTTTGGCCCACTGATCATGACGATGATGAAGACAATTGTCTTGTTTTCAAATGTTTTTTAATGAAAATAAAGCAAAAAGGTGAGAATGATCATGGCGACAGCCTATTTTTTTTTTTTGCCAAAAACTTGAAGATCTTGTAGAATTTTCTCTTGTAAGAATAAAATTAAAAAGAATTAAAAAAATGTCATGCAAAATATGAAGTGACTTTGAAAAGAAAATCTGTTAAGTAATAATATCCTTAAAATTAACAAATGAATCAGAAGTACTTTACCGGAAAAAGTAGAAAAAAATTAATAATTATTTATTAGTTTTTTAACTAAAACTGAAATTAGAAATCAATGTATAAGAGTAACTATAAAACAATATAAGAGATTAACAATAGAGAAAAAATAATCTTATTTTTGTTATTTACTAACAGCAGAAATTTTATATGATATTGAATATATATACTCTACTAGTTAGTATAAGAGTATATCATTAACTCTTATACAGACAAAATATATATTGATCTATAACAATAGGAAGCAGGACAGAGTGGAAATGCGATTTTATTGACATTAGTTTTGGTAAACCACTCCTTTTACAATATCCAACGTGTATTCTAGTCGGTAACCATATCATTTAACACTCTCTGAAGAAGAAAGATTGAAATAAAGAGGCGGAAGTAATTGAGTCGTAAGTTAAAGGCAAGCCCTCAAGTTGGAGAGAAATAAAGATGTTAGCACAGACATTAGAAATTTTACTGAGTTCCTATGCTCTTTGTAGAACAGCGGGAAACTTTTAAACTTTCTTACTATTACAAACAGTATAAGAGCTTAATATAATACATTCAGTATAGATATTATAATATTTAACATCTAAGGCTTTAGTAGGGCAGCACCACGAAACTGAAGCTGAAAACTGAATATACCAAACTGGATCTTCAATGGTGAAAACTTGGTGAAATAATTTGTATAAGAGTTTGAAGAAACAAATACATACAACAATTGCTGGAAATTCTTGAATATTACAGAATGAGAAATAAATCTAGTATTTTATAATCAAAAGTAGTAGCTATAAGAAATTGACGTTTCAAGAGTATTGACAAAGAAAATTCTTAATTTTAAATTTTTGAACGAAAACTCTTCGAACATAAGAAACTTCAAACGCAATCAGACACAAATTTGGTATTATCAAACAGGAACTATTGAGTATAAGAGATTTAGTCTTAAACTCCAAGAGAATAACTAAAATATGTATTGATTCTAAGAATATAAGTTAGAGTATAAGATGATAAATGTTGGACAATAAGAAAGAATAAAATTTAGAAGAAATCCAATTGAAACAATTTTTATTCAATAACATGTATATGTAATAATATGTAGTGCAAGATAATTTTATAAAAGTCTGTTTGAAAGTGTAAAACTTTTAATCAAATTTATAAGACACTGAAACAAGTTGAGCTTTACTTTCTATGAATATATAAGTGTCATTATAATAAGTTCGAGTATTAGATATTCGAAAAGTATATACGAAAAAACTCGTAATTTATGATACGATTTTTATAGTAAAAGAACGAAAATTTATTTAAGAAGACATAAAAAATCCAATTATATTGTATAATGAAAGTATTGTAAGTAGCGAAGGAAATATATGATTTTTCTGAAGATTATTTCAGTTAATAAAGTTTTAGTTTTAAAGAGTATAAAAATAGAACCATTATATAAGAAATGTGTTTTATTATAACAAGAGAAGACCTAACGTTAGTCAATTTGGTTCCAAAAGGATTCACGAATTATAATCGAATTATTAACGTTTAAAATGGGAGAATATGTGTTAGTGTATAAGAATAGTTTCCGAAATATAAGTCCAAGAGAGAATACGTTTAAGTGTATAAGAATAGTTTCCGAAATATAAGAAATTATATGTTAGAGTATAAGAGAACAGATTTTGTGAATAAGAAAGTATTTTTTATAAGACACAAAATCAGATATTATAGAAAACAAATATTCGTATAAGAGACAAGATATTCTTTACAGTATAAGAGGAGGATAAGACTGTAAAATGTAACATAAAAATTATAAAATTCTAAGAAGAACAAATTATTAAATTATAAGAAACAAAGACTTATAATAACATTGCTTAAGAGTATAACACGTCTTGAGAATCGTTTTAAAGTAAAAATCGAGACTTATAAGAGAATAGAAAATACAACTTTCAAATAATTATCTGTAAAAACTTAATTTAAAATGTCATAATTTTCGACAATTATTACTGATCAATTTACAGTAAAGTAATAACCACACCGTACCTCTCAAGAAATGTAAAATAATAGACTTAGAGACCAACAAGTTAAACGCATTTTTGAGGGAATTACATCGACATTTCATCGCCTAACATTAAAAATATTACAGGGTGTTTTAATGACGATCAGTAAAAAGATTGATGTTTAATTCCTTTTTTGATTTTTACATCGAAGTAACTGAGCCATTTTTGAGGCACGAGTTCACTTTCAGTATTCACAACGTATCTCTTAAGAAATGGACAAAATTATAGGACCTATGGACAAACAAGTTAAACGTATTTTTGGAGAGAATTATATCAATAATCAAAGAGAAAGAGAGAAAAAGACTTTAGTTACGATCACCTACAAAGGTCTATTGATCCCTCACTTCAGCAAACTTTTTTAATCACCTTCAAAAAAAACTTGTTTAGAACCGATCTTCAAAACAAAAAAATAAATTTAAAAGTTGCTTAACAGTTGCTGTTCGTCTGTCTGTCCATCTGTCTGTCGACGTCATTATAATTGTTAATTTCAGCAACAAAGTATATTAAAAAAGGTGCCAAAGTCATTGAAAGAACTCTGCCTTGTACGGAACATATTTATGATGGTGCAGTTATAAGTAATTGTGGTAAATGCTTAAAAACATAAATCTTAAACCGAAAAAAATAAAAAAACATTTTACAATAAAAAAGTGCTAAGAACTCTTAAAATGTTCACGTTTTTTAATTGTGCCACTACCAAACACCCGCTTACCCCCTCTGGGGAGTTTAAAAACAACTACATGAAAAAAAATCGCCACAATCACCACTAGCATCACCATCACCACCACCATCACCGAAAAATGCCTTGTGGTTAGGGCGTGATGAGAAATTTAATATTTCCAACGCGGATAAAACTGCAGATAATAATTTTTATTTTTAATTTTTTTTTATTTATTTCACTTCAGACTTCAATGTATGAGCGAGCGAACAGCAGACAATATAAAACTTGTTCAGTTCTTCAGATACAGATGCCGATTTTTAGAGTATGAATAGCAGAAGTTGGTAGTAGACAGCAACTGTTGTTGATGCTGATGCTGCTGCTGCAGCAGCAATAGCAGTTATTTACTTGCAATCATTGCAATATTACATTCATTCCTTATAATAGATTTTAAGGAAAACAAAAACAAAAACAAGAACGATCTGCTTCTGCTTATTGCTTACCCGAACTCTACAAACAGATAATAATGATCATGTTGATAATGAAGCGAATAAGCAAATGTTGTTAATCATGAAGATCATTATGATCATTTCATTATTTTGTAAAAAAAAAAATATTGTAGAAGTTTAGTTTTATAAAAATCCAGTGTACACGAAGGTATCAGATTTCATTTCATTAAAGTACATCACGAAGACGAAATCAATGAATAAAATGTATTTATAGCAAAAATGCATTTAAGCTGCTGCAGCAGCATTTCAGTTAGACGCTTCAGCATAAACTAAAACATCATCTTTGTAATCAACATTTAATGCTGCAACATCAAAATGAAAACGATAGAGAAGAAGAAGAAAAATAATAATGAAAAACATTAAAATCTGAAAGAAAAAAGTAGAAATTAAGTATTTTGTACTAAAGCAAATCATTGAACCATTGGCCATTTTTACAATTACAACAACAGTTACAACATCTAAGGAACAACAACAAAAATCCTAATTTTTAATTTTTTTTAAGGCGGCACAGGAGTCTTCAATGGATTTTTTCTTTGAAAATATTAAAAATTAAAAAAAAAGTAAAATTCTAATTTAAATAAAAATTAAAACTCTTTTAAGCATAATTTTCAGTAAAATTTGTATTAAAAGAAAATTTTCGTTAAAATTTCTGTTAAGAGAATATTCTCGATAAAGTTTCTGGTAAGAGAATATTTTCGATAAAATTCCGGTATACAAATTTTATAAAAAAATTCTGTTTTCGTTTAACAGGAAATTTTCGATAAAATTTCGTTTAAAAGGAAATTTTCGATAAAATTCGTCTTAGAGGAAATTTTCGATAAAATTTCGTATTAGAGGAAATTTTTGATAAATTTTCGTCTTAGAGGAAATTTTCCAAAAAAAATTTCGTCTTAGAGGAAGTTTTCCAAAAAAAACCAAAAAAAATTTCGTCTTAGAGGAAATTTTCCAAAAAAAATTCGTCTTAGAGGAAATTTTCATAAAATTTCGTCTTATTTTGAAAAAAAAAATTTCGTCTTAGAGGAAATTTTCGATAAAATTTCGTCTTAGAGGAAACTTTCGATAAAATTTCGAGAGGAAACTTTCGATAAAATTTCGCTTTAGAGGAAACTTTCGATAAAATTTCGTTTTAGAGGAAACTTTCGATAAAATTTCGTTTTAGAGGAAACTTTCGATAAAATTTCGTTTTAGAGGAAATTTCGAAAAATTTCTAGAGGAAATTAAATTTTCGATAAAATTTTCTTGAAAATTTTTCAATTAAAATTTCGTCTTAGAGGAAATTTTCGATAAAATTTCGTCTTAGAGGAAATTTTCGATAAAATGAGGAAATTTTCGATAAAATTTCGTCTTAGAGGAAATTTTCGATAAATTTCGTCTTAGAGGAAATTTTCGATAAAATATTTCGATCTTAGAGGAAATTTTCGATAAAATTTTCGTCTTAGAGGAAATTTTTCGAATAAATTTCGTCTTAGAGGAAATTTTTCGAATAAATTTCGTCTTTAAGAGGAAATTTTCGTAAAATTTCGTCTTAGAGAAAATTTTCGATAAAATTTCGTCTAGGGAAATTTTCGATAAAAAATTTAGTCTTAGAGGATAATTTTCGATAAAATTTTCGTCTTAGAGGAAATTTTCCGATAAATTTCGTCTTAGAGGAAATTTTCGATAAAATTTCGTCTTAGAGGAAATTTCGATAAAATTTCGTCTTAGAGGAAATTTTCGATAAAATTTCGTCTTAGAGGAAATTTTCGATAAAATTTCGTCTTAGAGGAAATTTTCGATAAAATTTCGTCTTAGAGGAATTTCGATAAAATTTGTCTTAGAGAAAATTTTCGATAAAAATTTTTTAGAGTTAATTTTTTAAAGGAAATTTTCGATAATTTTTTTATAGAAATTTCTTCCAGTGGAAATTGTTGACAAAATTTATTTAAGAGGAAGTAGAAATTTTCTCAAAAATTGCTTTTAATAGATAATTTTCTCGAAACTTCTTTTTACAAAATTTCCTTACAGATTGCTTTAATAGAAAAATTTCTCAAAAATTAATTTTTATAAAAACTTCCTTAAATATTAATATTTTCAAAAATTTCTTTCAAGAACAATATTTTCTTTACCAGAAATTTTTTTACATACATACGTACTTAAGTATGAAGAAGTTCAATTATAGAAAATTTTCACGTTTTCTTTTATAAAAAAATAGAAAAACTTCCATAGAATTTTTGTAAAAATCTTTTATTATTTTTTAATTATTTAATAATTTCTGAATGTTTCACCCTTTAAAACCACAGTTCCCTCAAAGATTATTATTTCTTCCTATGATCGTTGCATGTAGTTTGAAATTTATAAAATTTTCCAATTTTTTTTTTTTTAGGGAAAATTTTTTATCCTCAAACTCTAAACGTAAAGCATGAAAATGTATCTTTTACAACAACAATTTAATATAAAAGAAAATAAAACTCGTCCATAAAGATGATTGAGAATAAATACTCGTATTTTAGTTATTTTAACACAAAGTTCTTTTTGGACCAAGAAATCAGATAGACAGACCTGAATTGAGTTAAGTTTTTCTTATTTTAATCATAAAAAGATAACATTTTCCACTTACATAAGTTTTTGCACAAAATATTTTCTTGATGCTTAAAACATCAATTAACTAAAGGTATATTAACACAGTTTCCATAGACCAACAACAACAACAACAATAACAAAAACAAACCAGAACCTTAAGTATAATTTTTTATTACGTTCAGCTTTAACCTCAAAATTGGCCCATAACATTTATAAGCGTCCACTTTTGGAGTTGTTTTCTTCGTTTCAAATTTTTATTCATAAATATTTTATGGTTTGGGCTTCCAAAATGTTTTCATCATCCAACCGTTAAAAGCTAAAACTTTAAGAAGTTTTAGTGCAAAAAAAAGCAACTTAATTCTCAGTTAAATCAGACTTTAAAGTTAGAGAACTTTTTTTTGGTTCATAAAACTGGCATATAATTTTTTTTTGGTATTGTATGAGTGTGTGTGTTTGTGTGCATGTGTTTGGAATCTTGTTTTAAGGTCAAAGTTTAAAATCATTTAATGTTTTTCCTCAATTTTTACACGGCAGCTTCTTAAGAGACCATCATGGTGATTTTTGTCTAAACTCAAATTATCCTCCTGCAAAAACAAGTAAGAATACCATAATCGGCTATGTCGAATCTTCAATACCCTTCACCAAAAGTGGGTGTGAAGTATATACACTATGTTTCATGCATACACACTCACACATGTAAACAAAAAAAATATGTTACACTTAATGTGTTTTAAAATTAATTATATTTTTGTGTATAACTTTTTTCTATTAAAAGCGATTTTGATAACTTTTGGAACAGTAATGAAGTACGTATAGCTGAGTATTATGGCAATCTCAATTAGTCGACTTATAATTGTCAATTTTACGAAAGATTTTTGCTTGAACTTAGAGATTGCCTCAGATATCTGTCTATATCTTTTAATATACTTAACCGACTTTGCTGGTTTTAAATCGAAAATTTTTCAGGTCTACAACAAATACTTTGGTCAAATTTTATTAAGCTCCGCTAATTATTGTGGATGTAAGTGTAATAATTCCTTCTTAGCGTTACACACAGAATGACAAAGATCACTTGTTTTGGTGTAGGGTATACAAAATTATATTAAGATTGAAAAATATTTTTTTCCGAAAATTGGGTCTAACAATTTTTTTTATTTTTTATCGATTTTTGTTTACTGCGTTTTAGTTTTATAAAATTTTCCTTTTGTTGTTAATTTAATTTTATTTTCCTTAACTATTTTCATAATCACTATGATCATTTAAGTCTCTCTGAGATGAGAAGAGAATGTGTGTGAGTGTGTTTGTGTAATAGTTGTGAGAAAGTTGTTATTTTTATTATTTTCATTTAAAAGGTTAAAAAGTTTAATATTGAAAATATTTTGAATTTACAACAAATGTTATCATTAAAATAGATGGAATTAATGAAAATGTTTAGAAATAACTTAATTAAGGAAAACATATCAATTTTAATAACAAGATCATCGCTTTAAAAATATAATGATCATAATGATAATCACATCCTTAAGACGGTATTTTACACATTTAGAAAACAGGTTAGTTCTCAGCCGAGAAAAAGTTGATCTCAAAATTCTTTCCAAGATGCCTTTCGCATTTTTACTATTTTCCGTTATGGTGATCTAAGTATAAAGGAATAGATTATATCACCTTTTATAAAAATAATACCTTGTTCCCATTTCGATTCTTTTTCACAAAATAAAAAATGTGAATAATATCGTACGATCCACATTCCAATTTTTCCCTTGAACAAAAATCTCACTAAAAACATTAAATTTGCGTTTTCCAACAACATTTATATCAGTTCCTATTTCCATTCTAACGAGTGAGATCGAAAAACTCTTAATAAAAACTAAACTATTAAACTTACAGCTTTAATTATTTAAATTTCCAAAAAATATTCAATTTAAAATCTGCCACACTTTTATACACTTTTTATGTGGAGAGAGATATATCTCCACTGATCTTAACTCTGGATATTTTCGACGATTTGCCTCTCTTGGTACAAAAACCACATTATTGTTCTTGTACAACTCAAGGGCCTATTTATCATGGTGACAGGATGTCAAGTCAGGCGAAAAATATGTGGACACATTATAATGTCTTATTAATTGAAGCAGCGTTTTTTTCAAGGTATGGAAAAAAACTCGGAGCAAAATCTCTATTTTCAAATGATCTTTTATTTACTTCTCTTTGAGGAGATAAAAAATAAAACTCTTTTTTTTCGATTAAAATTTCAATCTTTATTTTTTCGATTTTGCTCTGAGAAAAATGGAAAAAAAAATTATTTTACTCTTCCTTTAGCTACGAGTAAAAAAGAAGATGAATATTTATTTACTCCTCAAGATTTTGAAATGGTTGAAAAGAAAAAAATCAAATTGTGCTTATATACAAGCACAGAAAAACATTTTTGCCGCAAAAAAATTTACAAAATCTTCCAAAAATTTTCAAACGAACGGATCTTTGAAAGATCCGATCGTTTGAAGAATAAAAAAAGAGACAAAACCGTACTTTGGTTTTTTATAAACAGTCCTTTACATAATGCTTGTCATACCAAGAACTTTTTAGAAAATTATGAATGTTTTTGGGTCCTAAACTTTCCTTCAAAATTCCCTCGAGCATCAGCAATATAAAATTTTTTACCATAAACTTTTGAAAAAGAAAGAATATTTTGTAGAAATCTTGACTTCAATTTTAGTGCTTTAAATCTAAAATTTTAGTAGCGTTTCTCTCGGGAACTTCTCAAGACTTCTATGTATTTAAACCTGCATTAGTTTTAACTTTTCGTATAAAATAGTCCGAGCACTGGGCTATCTTGGCTACTTTCCTCCCAAATGTGTTGAGAGCTCTTCTGAAAATTCTTTCCATTTTTTGATTCTAGAAACATCATATGGATAATTCCTTCCACCTGAACCAGATTTTCTATCTCCCGTTATTGTTTAATAACAGTGAAAACAGTTTGACGTCAAAACTTTGAATGCTTGATCAACTTTTTGAAGGACCAATTGTACATACTTTTTTGGTCACGCATGTTAATCAGATTAAGAATAAATTTATGTGTTTGACATCAAACATAATAACTGACATGTATTGTGATATTGCAAAGGTAAAAACGTATGTTAAGAATTTCTCGATCTGACTCCTTACTACTAGTATTGAGCCGTATTTGAAGAATTTAAGTTAGATCAAAGATTAAGGCTTTAAGTTATTGATCGGATTTAATAAAAACGGTTTGTCTTTAAAATATCCTCTCTCTCTCTCTCTCTCTCTCTCAGATTAATAAAGAATAAATACAAAATAATAAATAATTAAATTAATAACATAATTAATTAAATTACACTTCCTACACACATATGTCCAACAGAATTTAAAAAAAATAAACACCATCGCTCAATTACAATTAAAATCGCTTATAACAGTTAAATACTGGCGATCAATTTATCAAAGAACAATAATCTTTATTGAAATAAATTATTTTTAATCAAATGTTCATTATTAATGGCAACAATTTAAAAATTAAACTACAAAGTAGCTACAAATCTTGTGGCTTTATCAGCATTAAATCTCAAAACAATCTTTCAATTCGAAATACAAAAACAAAAAGGAAAAATAATCCGCAAAATATAAAACCCACTTTAATCCTCTGAACAAGTATGTGGAACAAACAAGAAGCCAATAAATTGTAGCGGTTTTTTTTGTCTGAGTTTCCTCCTCTAATAATATGAAAAACGACAACAATAACAACAAAAACAAATAAAACAAGGAATGAATGAATAAATATCGGAATAAAGCTATAAATGCTAAAAATGAAGATTTTAGTTTTAATTCCTGAATTTAGTGTGTGTTTGATTGTGTGATTGTAAAGTTAAAATATTTTTTAATCGTTTCAAATACCTGATGGCAGTGATTATGTCAATAAAATTTACGCTAGATTTGTGCAAATCGAACATTATTTGTGTTTAAATGCAACCAACAATCGAACCATTCACTGAAACCATCCTAAAGAGCCACCAGATGAGAATTGATATTTTTAGAATCCAAAAAAAGGAAGAAATAAAGAAAGAGATTAAATTATAGGAAATTAAATGTAATTTAGAAAGCAAACAGCTTTTAAGTGGCAACAACTGTGTAATAAACTACTACTGCATGGGCAGCTCTATTATCATCATTAGCAACATCATCGGCATCATTATCATTATCAGGGGTAGGGTGTGTAGTATATGAATAGCTAAAGCCGCAGCAGCACCATCATTATTATTTTAAATACTTTTGCTAAATTTTTATGTAGGAAGTAAATAAATTGTGGCTGTTCATCATGACATTTGTACAAGTGCGTATTCTAAAGAGTAAATCCTTACACGCAGTCTGCGTTTAAATAACAAGTGAGAAAGCATTTTAAGGTCATGGTCGAATTTTTGAACACCCTTTCGCTACTAAAATTTTTGCCTGCACTATATAAGCAGAACTTTCAAGAAACTCAAGACTTATAAATTAAAGGCGATATTCCTCTATTAGCTCTTCAATTTTCTTTTTATACCCTGCACCATTACAAATGCTAATGAGAGTATATTAACTTTGTCACTTTTGCATCAAATAAAAATCTGAGTCGATGTAACTGTGTCCATCCACCTGTCTGTTATTGGCACACTCACATCCACGGAGATCAATAAAATTTTGCTTGAGAAATTTCTTATGTTAAATTGGCTAAATCGTGTCAATACAAAAAAAGTTATAGACCGATATCTGGGACAACCTCCTAATTTAATTTTCATGGAATTTAAAAATTTTGAATAGGTCATGGAGGAGCGGTAACACCCATACAAACATAACATTTTACATCACCTGTCTCTATAACTTATAGAGGAAATCCAACGATATTTAGCACATGAATAGTACTTTAATAGAATAGCGACGAGCAATCGGAACAGGGGAATGGAAGTCTCTGAAACTGAGGGTTCTTTTATTCAATTTCTTTAGCTATTTTCAATACATTTTTACGAGATTTCTCCCAAAAAAAAATAATTTGTTGAAATTTTGACGAATTTTTAAAATATCAATATACTATTAGAGGACAACCGTCTCCGGCCCTGATCTTATAGGCGTTTTTACTCGTCGAAATAAACTCGTACATTTCTTGTACATGAATGTGATGATGAATTCATCATCACTAAAACAACCCTCTTCAACTAAGAGCTCATTATATTTTTAGAAGTACTAAAAGTGGCTTCAATTATGTGCTTCTCTATACATCGGGGACTTTTGTGGAAGGATTGCCAGTATCAATTCCATAGTAGAACTTTGTCCAGTACTACTTTCTAATCACTTAAACATAAGGCATCGGCTTTTTAGCTTTATCAATTTCCACTTCTTCTTTCACGTCAATATAGGAGTCTCTATTAAAATTTATTTCTTAACGGTAGGTTCGTCTTGAATTATTTACAATTCGACTAGAATAATTTTTTCTTCTTAGTTATTTTGCCGAAGTTTTGATCCTCGAAAGACCATACCCACTAACCAGCCTCAGTAGAGAGTTCTGCTGCTTTCAGACTCCCTGAATTTTACGGTGGTTTACATACAACAATGAATCAAATAAACAATATTTATTGTCGGTATCAATAATAATAATAATAAAATATTGTTGTGGAAATTTCTGTCATTATAAAAGCGACAGACTATAAAAGTGACAAAACGAAGTTTTGCGCAAACTTTGTCTCTCACACACACATCTCTTTAGGACAAGATATCAGAAATTGGTTTGATTTCTTATTTGGCTCAAGACTGAAGCTAATTAATTTTGCTACCAGAAAGACAGTAGGATGAACAAAACTTTGCTTGTCCATCTTCAAAAAAATCTAAAATATTAACTTGTATACCCAATATATGATTTTTCTTGATGTTACACTTACAATGAAAAATTTAATATATTCTTGTGGTAAAGGGTATCATAACCTAAAAATAACATACAGATGCGTGCAATTTCTTTAACACCACCAGCCCAATCGCAACCAACCAAATCGAACCTCACCAAACACTTTGTGTGCAAAAAGCATGTTTGATAATCTTTTAAATCTTTAACATGGTTTTAAATCTGCACCAGAGGACTCACACAATAATTCAACCGACATCTCAAAAAAGAATAACAAGTTGTATAGCAGAATTTGTTATAACTAACACAACAACAACAACATAAAACGAGAAGAAGAAGAAGAAAAAATTAAAGAGAAATAAAATTATTATCATAAAATCAAACATATTGAGTAATCAAATCGAACACAATAAACATTTATATCAAAAAATTCAATCTGACAAGGACGTTTGTATTTGTTGTTGTAGCAAATACTTGTTATTGTTAATCCTTAAGGCGTGTAAGTGTTGTTGGTTTTTTCAAACAGCAATACGCAACACACATCACGCACATAACAACCCCGTCTCTCTCTCTCCCTCTCTTTGCAAATAATCAAGTGGTGGGTGATTAACCTCAAAATTTATGTTTAAATCCTCTAACACCCTTATTTTATTTACAAAAAAAAACAACAACAAGTACATTTATCAAGGACATTCAGGAAAAAATACGTTAACAATTAAAAATTATTTTTTATAATTTATTGTTTTTTGTTTTTGCTGTTGTTGTGGTTGTAATGAATATGTTGGCTAATAAATTTTTTACATTAATAATTTTCAGCTTCTTCTTTTTTTAAAGATTTTACTATATTTTTTTATAATTTTTGTGTGTTTTACAAAAAAGGGGGTGGTTTATGTTTGACAGTGCGTAACCAACCTTGTATATGAAATAGTTTATGTGGCAAGTTTTTGTTTTTTTACAACAAGAACTTGCAACATTGTTTATTTTTCTCTTAATGTTGTAATTGTAAATTGTATATTTTTGTTATATAAATTTACAACAATTAATTTTTGTCACTTTTATTATGATTTCAAAAATATTTTAACCGTTACGATATTCCTTATAACAGCATCAGCAGCAACCCCTTTTGTCTCATAGGTAAGTGATGCTGCTGTTCTTTTCATTCTTTATTTATATGAAATAATGTAGTTTTAAAGTGCTGTTACACCCACCTTTTAATATACCGTTCGACTCAAAATCACTTGCTGTGCTGATTTAACAATGTCCGTCCGTCTGTCTGTCCGGTTGGATGTCCATGTAAACGTTGTGAACACTCAAGAGGTCGCAATTTTTATATATCCCAAGAACGAAGCCTATTTGTTAAATATTTCGGGTACCACCCTCACAAAAACCCCTCAAAATGATATTTTAAGTTTACAACATTTTTAAGAAAATTTGGACAGTCTTATGATATTCTAAACGATATGCCAAATTAAGCGAGGGTCAGTCCATTGCTTCTCATAACATGCCTCCTTCCAAATATCAGATTGAACGCCATAAATCTCTCATACACTTTGGTATTGTAATAATAAATTGATAAATTAAATAAATATGAGCAAAAATCGATGTGCAAAATTACTCAAGGGTCGGTCTATAATTTCTTCTAGCTCCCATATAACATTCAAGCAAAATTTATTTTAAAACGCATAAAATCCACATAAATGTTAGTGTCGCAATAATCTATTGCACGATTAAGAATAAATTAGAAAATTAAATTATCGAGGTTGTCTTTAATTTTTTATAACCACTATTGTAATCGGATTGACCGACTTAACATTCTTACTTGTTTTGAATGCCAAATTTAGATCTTCTGCAGATTTTGTAATTATATTATGATCGGTCCATTATTTCATGTAGATTCCATATATTTTTTCCCGAAGTGGGTAAAATCCTATTTACAAAATGATTTTATTATAACAACAATATTTTCACTGCACAGCACACTTTTTTAGATACGACCGTACTTTCTCTGTACAGCACACTTTTTGAAAATGACCGTATTTTTGTTTCACAGCACACTTTTTTGTACACGACCATACTTTCTCTGCACAGTTTATAAAAGCACACTTTTTTGCATTCGACCGTACTTCCTCCACACGGAACACAACCAAACAACCACAGCAAACAAAAGCACACTTTTTTGTACACGACCATACATTCTCTGCACAGCATACTTTTTGCAAACAACCGTATTTTAATTGGACAGCACACTTTTTTGCAAACAACCGTATTTTAATTGAACAGCACACTTTCGCTTTGCACGACCGTACTTTTTTTTGCACAGCACACTTTTTGCAAATGACCGTAGCTTTATTGTACAGAACAATTTTTGCGAATATATTTTAGATTTATCTTTGATCTGGCTTATGAAACAAATGACTTGTATCCTCCACTACAGTTCTTTTTGTCTGCTTCTTGAGACCTGAACTTAATATTAAAATATTTTTTCGAGCATTCAAGTGATAAAATCCAAATTATGTGACATCTTGCATCAAAAAAAACTTAATTTATAGAGATGTTTGGACCAATATTTAAGTGTATTACGAAGTCAAATTTTAAATTTAAAGTAAAAAGTAAAAAGTACTTCAAAGCAAGTTACAGTGTGCATATTATTTCAAAACAATTTCCGCCATTTTATTGTTCCTGACAGGACCTTAAAAAAACAGGAATACTTGTGTTAATTATCCTTTATAGTATTCGGGTTATTTGCATTTGAATTTTCCACTTTCAAAAGATACAGAAAGAGTTGAAGTTAATTGAAATAGTTGACACGCAATCGAGAATTGTTCAAAAATGTTGTCGAGATAGGAGCCAAGGGAACTCAATACAAGTAAATATTCTTCGATGTTCCAGATTTCGCTGTCAAATAACTGCCGCCGGGTTTGGGGTAAAGAATGAATTACTGATTAAACTCTTATTAACCAAGAAAATACAAAACCTTATTCCTGTTAAAAAATCTTCATTAACTTTACTACATCAGATATTGTTAGAGAACAATAACAAGAACCCTTAGAAAATTATTAAAATTTCCAACCAATTTTCCATTGTTTTAACCAATTTAAGTGTTTGTTTGTATGTTTGCTACAAGTTTGTTAGAAAACATTTTATCTAGATTTGTCCAATGGTTTTCTCTCTTTCTATTGTGATTGTGTATTTGCCGCTTTTACCGCTTTTCTACACATTTTGACAAGTGTTGCAAGTTGAATATACTCTTTTCTTCTTTTGCTTCGCTTTTTCTTATTATTTTTCTTATTTTCTTATTTTATTTACTTCGATTCAATTCGTTTCATTGTTGTATTCCTTTGTAGCACCCACATGCTGTGAAAATTCCTTGTTTATTGGCATTTTATAAACCATCATGATCATCATTATTATTATTGTGATCCTCATTATCATCATCGTTATTATTTTTTATTATTATTGTGGTTGTTGTGCTGTTTTTTGCGATTATTGCCAGTTTTTTTTTTTTTTGAATGAAATTGAAGTTGGTGCTAAAGTTGTTGTTGTTGTTGGTAATCGTAGTGTTGTTATTATTGTAGTTTTGTGGTTTTAAAATGCACTTTTAATAACATTTATGGTTATTTGTTAGTTATTGTTTTTTGTTATTGTGATATTTTCTGTTTGCTCCTTTTGAGTTAAGATTGAGGTTTCTAGGCAGAGATGGTGATGGAAGACATTAATCACAATTCTCCTGGACCAATTCGTACTAAGTTCAAAACAAAAACTTTTTGATAAGCATGGAGTTCAATTGTGGACATTCCCATTTAAGGAGTTAATAAACCGGACTACTAAAGCTTAATATTGCCCTCAAAAAATCTATCACAGATCACCAAAACAGATTGTGTATTATACTATAACAGTTAGAGCAATTGTATTCCATGTTGTACCCATGATTCAAAGACTGTACCTCTACCGCGCTATTATTTAAGAATATCATCTGCTTTATAAATAATTCTATTGCAACCAATCTTTCAAAATTAACTATAACAAACTATTGGAATAGAATTTGGAATAGATAATCACCATGGTTGAGCTGTATCTATTCGTCTTTGATATATTGCTTCCCAGACCTTGTCCCGTCACGTGCTTCGCTAAGAAATGTGAGAGACAAAATTTTTTGTGACACTAAAGCCAAGCAAAGACATTGGTTAATATCCAATCGAGATGAAGGGTTGCAAATGGCGGTACATTAACCACACTGTAGAAAGTAACAAAATGATATCATCAGAAATGCTACAGATTGGAGTCCATTTGGAACTGCATAACGGAATAAATATTTTGACCGTTTTTCTTAGATTGATGGCCATTCTGATTACAGGTGCGCTGCGGACGACACCGACCAATGCTCTCCTCACGTTACTGAAATGGCTTTCCATAGATCTTATATATGAAATGACGGCGATTAGGCTATATAATGATAATCCATTCAACAGATGGCACTAAGGTATTTCTTATATTCTGGGTTTTACCACGTATGACTTAGGTCCGATTGACTACTGTATACCGAGACCATTCATTGAAGAGAGTATTTCGATAACAATGACGGAGGCTGACACTATTGGCTTTCATGTTTATTCGCCGAATTGAACTGCAGGTTTTACAAGGATGGTTCCAAGCGTTGTAGAAAAGTAGGTGGTGGCTACTTCTTTAAGAACCTGACCGTTGCAGGTCTCCTTTAGGTTGGACTGTTCACCCACAGGCAATGTTTTCAGCCATGAAGAGGCTGACCAACTGTTTAGGGCGCTATCAGATATCCGGTAATATCAGAATTTTTACCTACAGTAGACAGGCTGTTAGGAGCTTAGCATATTTTTACATGACATCTATGCTAACAGCTGAATGTCTGGTAACATGGGACGAATAGCAACTGAATTGTAATGGATGGATGGATGAATTGCATATGGATGGCCAGGAAACAGAGTTCCGGTATCGAGTTTGCTGACCCCCTGGATGAATAACCTTTGACTAATATCATTGGTATGAGGCTATACGAAATTTCAGAGATAAGATGGTTCAATGAGGTTACATGATGGTGAGCAATCCTTGTACAATGCCAATAGGACAAATCAACTTTTTTGTTTCGGCAGGTTACAGGTCTGGATTAGTATTGAGCTCAATTTTCGCGATCGTTGACATATTTTACAATTATATAATCCAAGCACAATTTTATCATTATATAATCCTGAATATCGATCTAAATTTGTTAGTTCATCACTATTCTATCATAACTATAATTTGTAATTAACAATATCACTTTGCCATTCCTGTATCTGTAACTCTCCTCCATCCAAGTGTATGCGTTTTGGTTTATTCGCTTAGTTTTATTTTTTTTCTTAGTTGGCTTGCGTCGTCTATTTTTGTGGCAAGTTGCACAGTTGTTTATACAATTCTCTATATTTGTTGTTGTTGTCTTATTACAATTCGTATTCCTTTTAATCTTTCTTTGGTAGTTTGTTTGTTTGTTTTTTTTTTGTCCCCATCTCAGGTTGTCATAAGAAATATGATGCCTTTGTCAAGATGCTTTTGTTTTGCTCTTCTTATGGTGTTTTTTTTTCTGTTAACGTTTTTTTCTCTTTATTCGACAATTTTCTTTTTTAATAAAGTTGTAGGAGTTTTGTTAAACTCAAACTACATTTTAGTTCTTTTTTTTTCTTACTTGTTAATGTATTAATAAATGTTTGTTTGTGTATTTTATGTGTCTTTTATGTGGGCCATTTTCAAAAAGGGATTTAAATGTTTATTTGATTATCTCGTTGACAGGTTTCCAAATATTGAATCGTTTTTCGTTTTTTTTTTGTTTGGTTTTTCTTTTGTGGTTGAATTCACATTCAAAAGTTGAAATCATTAACAATAAAGAAGTTTCTTTTTCTTTGTAACATTTAACTAATTGATTTGTATTTATAGAGTTTTTTTGTTGTTGTCGTAAAATGAATTATTATGGTTGTAATTCAAAATATAATTGGGAATTATTTGACCATAATATTTTGAAAAAAGACATTTAATGAAATGTGAATTCTTTAGAGGATTTAATACAAAATAATAATGTAATTATGCTTCCGAAAATGTTTTTTCAATTAACTTTTTTAATATTCAAAAAGGGCAAATTAAAATGAAATTTTTAGATCTTATTGATGGGAGCATGCTAATACAGTATTTTATTTTCATAAAAATTTTGAAACAATTTGATTGAAAAATATTATGTTGAATTAAAGGTTTAAGATCGATTTATGGTTCAATTAAAGAAAATTATTACTTAATACATATGATCACTTGAGTTTCATTTGTAACTTATCTAAGTTATCAGTTCCAGCTAAAATCCCAATCACCCTTGATATGCGAAAAAAAATTATTGATTTTACTCAGCAAGATCGTACATGTACTCTATTCTGACCGCTGTATAATAGAGTTGCCAAATGGATTTGATTAACAAAAATATTTTGACAAGTTTAAATTACAACAACAACTGAGTTCAATTATTCATAAAAAATATCTTAACAGAAAATTATTACTTTTTTAAATTCATTTTTTAATGGATTTTAATGGTAAATTTGTGAAAAAAAATAATTTTTTTATATTCATCACAACGAATTTATTTATGTATATTATTTTGTCTGTACGTCTCACGCGGAATTGAATGAAATTTGGACATATTGTTTGTTGATATACTAAGCAGCTACATAGGTCTATTTACAAAAAACTTATAGGCCGGTATCTCTCAAAATTCCAAAAACAAATCTTTTACATTTTTTAAAAAGTAATTGGATTCAGACAGAATTTAACCATAACATACAGCAGTATGTACTTCATGGAAAAAATTATAGTCTAAGATATGCAAAATATTAATAAAGATGTGTATCATATACGACGCAATTTAAAGGTTCTTTTCTAAAATTTACAACATATATTTGTTTTTATATAATAAATTTGACTGGGGTTCAATAACCTTATAATGCCCCTTTCCGGAAAAAGAGGTTTAAGGTTATAAGACTCTTAAATTTGAACCCATTAAGTGAAAGTGTGGTAAAATTATTTTTAAAATTGTCTATAATTTGAGCGACGAATTCGAAAAATTTTTAACGAAACAGTTTTAAATGGTTTTAATGGAAGTGTTTCCGAAAAGTGGTTCAAAATTATATCACTAGTGATTAAAACTATAAAAATAATTTCAATCAAATAAAAAATATACTTTCAGTCCATTTGCTCGAACATGTAGTTCATCTCTCTTTAAAATCTTCTTCAATTCTATTTTATCAACAGCCCAATACCTCTTCACTGACCTTAGCTTCGGGCAGTAGTGACTGGATGTCAATTTAGGCCAAAATTAAGTAGACACATTATGAAGTCCTATGAATGGAAGCGACCTTTTTTGTTAAAATTCATTGAAGTATATTTCAATGTTTAGCTCTTCGTAACAAATAGTTGTCTTCTTTTGTTGCAACAGCATATTCCTTGTCAAGCCAAGAATTGTTTGGGTAATATTGACTGCATTTAGATCTTAAAATTTTCTTCAAGATTCGCTTGAGAATCAACAACATAAAATTTTACACCAGGAAGTTGCGAAAATCTACCAGAACATATAAAATTTTAGAAAACTCGACTGCGACTGCGTGCACTGTTTTTAACCTCAAAAATTTTTGCAACGTTCCTGTCAGAAACTTTTTGAGCCTTCAATATTTTTAAAACTGCATATGCTTTAATTTTTCGTATCGAATATTCCGAGCACTCAGCAAATATATTTTATTTTCCGTGTTTTGGGACATTTATTTCTACCTGAATCAGGCTTTCTAACGGACAAGTTCTCTCGGTACCTTTTAATAATATTGAAAACAGTTTAACGGCAGACCTTTCAATGCCTTTTAAAATGATCGAATCCAAAATTTAATTCTGAATTTAATTTCCACAAAAATTTTCAATAAATTTTGAACCTCATAAATGACTTTCCATAGAGATAATCCTCATATAATTAACACTTTCATTTATCTATTTCTATATTTTTAGCTGCCTTCATTCTTCTGATTTAAATATTAAATTTAAATTAAAAATTCAAAAGTCTATAAATGTTTCCTCTCAAAAGTCCTCAATATTTCACTCCCCAAATATAAAGATTGATGATATGTGATGTAGAACATCTCGAATTTAAATTATTCGCGTAACAACAACAACAATAGTAATCCTTAATTAATCCTATTGTAATGTTTGTCTAAAAAATTAAACCATAAAATAAAAGTCAAAGGATACAAAAACAACCACAATTGGTGATTATTATTAATAATTCAGACTTAAGAGAAATGCACACATGCGTATTCTCTCTTCTCCTTCCTTAGGGGATGTTTTGAAAAAAGGATCTGTTAAATTAAGCATTAAAATTGCGCAAACGTACTCACACATTAATTCAATACAGTGAAGTATTTGTGGTTGTGTTTGAGGGTAGAGGAGGTGGTGGTGGTAGTTTTTTTCACAAATGGTGTTGATGAGCATGATGAAATTGATGTTAATACCTCTAATAGGAATTTGATTAGATATCAGGTTTTTTGTCTGTTCCTTTTTTCACTTTTTTGTTATAGTTTTTTTTTCGTTAGCGTTTGAAAAAAAATCTGAACATGTGACAATTTCGCATGAAAATTTGATCAGTTGTGCAAGTGTGTTGAATTGTTTGTATTGTTGTTTTGGTTTTAGAAATTTCAAGTGTTTGCAATGGTGCGTTATGTCTGGATCTATGTTATCTATGGTCCTTTGTTATTTTTTGTGGGTTGAAGTTTATTTTTTAGATTTTAGATGAACTGGTTTTCATTATGACTCGTGCTATTTGAAGTGGTGGCAGTTGACCTTCTTATGTTGACACTTGTGTTTATTTATATTAAGGTTATTTTCAGCATAGAAGAAATAAGGGAATTGTTAAGGAAAAAGAGATAGAAATTTAAATGAACCTAAAATTTAGAAGCCTTTAGGGAATGAAGATAATTCAAGAGCATTTTCCCATGGAAAATTATACTACACCAAATATGATGTAATTTTAGTAAAATTTACCTTGATTTCCAACTTTTTTAAATGTCTGAGAAAAGCTATAGCTAAGCAAATAAAACCTGATCTTGTAACTTAAAGCAAACTAAAATATCTCGATTACCTTACTCTTTCAAAACTACCAGTCAACCTCTAATAAATCGCACATTTGGGTTTATATAAGAAAGCGGAAATGAAGCAGAACCAATAATGTCTCATTAAAGCCTTTCTCTCTTAAAATGGATTAAAAAATTAATTTATGTGTTTAGCTTCAACAAGCCAAAATATGCTTTATAGATTAAGATATGCCTTCATGTGCAAAATATGCTACAAATCTCTTTAACATCATATTGGTTGCCAAGTTGTATCAAGTAATTTTTAACTGGGAAAAACTTTCTTTAATACAGCAGTTGTTCAGATAGCAAACTTTGGCCGAGAATTACTCAGATCACTCCGGATCGAGAATTACTCAGATCTGTACTGTTGAAGTATAAAAATTATTAAATCCATTTAATCGAATCATGAATAAATGAAGTCCAACTGAGAAATTGATTTTCAGTAGTCGTTGGAGTGCTTATATATAAAGAGTTCCAAACTTCCTATTTAAAGATTTAGCCTGTTTTGCAACATGTTTCCGGCCAAGCGGTAACATCTCGAAAAATTAGACTTCATACCAAGTCGAATATTCGGATTACTATTGTTTTAACAGCTTTAAAATGGAACAAGTTAGTTGGCAGGCAAGAAATTGCGCAACCTCTATTAAATGAGTACATTTGTCTTCTGTACTGAGGAAGGCAAGGTAGATTGGCAAGTGTATTTATAGTGTGTATTACATAGGCTTGACACGCCACACAAAATGATACCAGTAGGCATTAAGCATATTATACAAGGTTCAGTGCAAAGACTGTTATATGATAATTTGTATCAACGAAAGAACATTACTAAAATGCCTCGTGGAAATCTCCAATTCTGTGATATTGAAGTTAGCAAGACGACTTCAATGATATCAAAAAAAGAACTGTTTACTTAACTACCGATAGAATCTTCGTCAACTCATACACATTTTGAGCGCATTTGTGTACAGACTATTGCGTTTTTTTAAGTCTGTGTTTTAGCAACTTGGAATATTTCTTTACTACGAATCACTCCGCGAGAGAGTCCACTGTGAAGAAGCATAATTCATGATTACAATATGGAATAGGAAAATAGGCTATCAAATGTTCGGAATTTGGATTACATAGACTATGATACCTGAATCTGTATTAATCTCCTTAGTCCAGTTGGTAAATATTGTTGTCATTGACTTCGATTGTGAAAGTTTCTAGTTATGTGCATGAAAGAAATTGTGCATTTCGCTGAGTTATCCATTTACCAGGTGGTACCGCATTAGCTATAACGTGAACTCCAGATGAAGGCGCAAAAGATTTCGAGAGGTTAAAGTTAAATAAGAGTAGTAACAAGATTCAGCACCTTGAAACCCCTTATTTAAGGAGTTTCAAGGTAATAATTTTATGGCCTGCAGAAAGAACTCAGAAACAGAATGAATGAATGGAATGAATACACAAATCATTGGATTTAATGTAGAAACTAAACTTATCAAGTTTCTGTTACCCTTTTACAAGGCTTTCTAAATTGATTGAATCTATTGGTTGTCAGAATAATGTTGAACTTAAACTTCCCATCCACGACTTTCCAAATATATATTATACAGCTTCACCAAGAATTATCATGACGGAAAATGGAGTCGTGTCTAATACTTGAATAGTTTTTCGTTGAAAACTCTCTTCAAATGTACTGGTTATCTACGGTACGGGATCGCATGAGTTTATGACTTTCTTAACTTACGGTGCTAAAATTTTCTTTAGTATAGCACACACAGAAAAAAAAGGAAACAAAATCAACATTGAGCATAGTTGATTTGAGATTGTTTTTTAAATTTACTTGGAATCAAAAGCTTTTATGTTTATGGTGAAATAATAATGTACATATTTAAATCTTTTGATATTAAATTATACAAAAATAATATCAAGAAAGTGTATCTACTGTGAAACAATGTTAAATTAACATTTTTTCTGGAGTAGCAAAATCATAAATGAATAAGTTATTTCTATTTTAATTAATTTTTTTCTGTGTCCATTCAGCATCATTTGCGAAATCTCAAATCGTCTTTAAAATTTTTCGTCTTTAATATGAGTGAAAAGCAATCTTCTTGCTTATGAAATCACAAAATGCTTAATGTGAGATTTATAATCTTCTTGACGTATGACTCCAATTCCTCATATTCAATAGTTTTTAGTAAAGTAAGTATCTCTGTGGATTTTTTAAATGATAGAAAGCAAACCGATTTGTGTTTAATTCTAGAATTGGAAAAACTTGACATCTTCCAAACAAATGATTACCCTTCAATATACCATATAAAATACATATGACAGTTCAATAGAAATCACAATGGATATAAAAAACATGAAGAGTAAAGGATTTGGTTTGGCCATTTCTTCACTATTAAGATCTTCTGGCTGCACTATTTCATGAAGCTTATTTAATAACTAAGCAAAATTGCAATTATTTCCAACATGAAATGTCAAGTTAATTTATAAACGTTTGATAAAATTCTCATCAGTTAAATCAAAAAATCGAAATGTGGTCCCCCATTAATGTTGGTTACAATTTTACGTTTTAATGACAGAAATAAATTTTCGTATAAATATTATTGAGGACAACACACATCCTTTCAATAACAAATTACTATTTAAATAAACATTTTAAAAATAAATTTATGTTTGTTGTTATCGCAGTTTTACTACATTATATTCCTTAAATGCTTCTTGTGACAAATTTTTCTCAACATGATTTTTTTCTCTTTGTCTTCCTTTCAATACAATCAACCGTTCTAGAATTTTTGTTATTTTCCATTTTTTTCTCATTAAATCCTAAACACAACGAGAGAAAAAAGTCTTAAAAAGAATTTATGTCGACAACGAAGATATTAATTTTGTAGTGAATCTATACATCAATCTTGGAATCCATTAGAAGTCCTTTTTAATTTATATACGTTACAAAATTTTGCATGTAACATAATTAACCAATTACTTTCAACAAGATTGCGTGTTTTTAACACCACAAAGCGAGAGAACTGAGAGACTTAAAACTACAAACATACGATGATCGTAGTAAAAATCGTATACACGAGTAAAACTTCTCGGTAACATGCCAACATGTTTTACATACATACAAATATGTCGAGAGTCATTTTTATAGAAGTTGCAGTTAGTTTTCGCTACTTATGAGAAACCAAACAACCAAACAAAATAGAAAAAATGCGTTCATGTTAAAGGAACTTGCAACAAACAACATTTTGCAAGAAACAAAAAGTTTTTAATGTTCTTTTTCACACACAATCATTTTCTTCTAAACATGGCATTATCTCAATATAATAACAGACGAACGTTTTGACGGACAGACATACTCACGGATAGATAGACTGTTTTATGGATCTCAACTTGTGATACTTTTATTTTTGCATTAAATATTGTAACAGCTATTATATTTTATATATATAAGTCACCAAATATTATATTTTCAAATCGGCATTTATTGATTTTGTCATAAGGTTTGTAACATGCATGCATTTTTAAATATCTCATGCGAAAGTTTAAGTTCTTCGCAAATTCTTATAGTGTTAATGAAATGTAATTTAATGTTTAAAATGTATACAAAAGAGGAGATTTTCTGGCTGGCGCTAAACTCTTATACAGAGAGTAAAAATTCGAATTTGCTTATTGTCAAACAATCGACTTTAGAAGAATAAAAAACGCATTATTTTCTGACTCTTGTATTAAAACATTATATTGGTACAAAGGTTTTCTACCTCTCGTATAAGAGCTTAATGAAACTCTTATACGAGGTGTATAAGATAAAAATATGTTCTAATTTGGGCTTTCAAAAAATATTCTAATTAATGCAAACATATGCCACACATATTCTACATTTGAATTCGGAAAGAACTATAATACAATCGACCTATTTAGCATTTGCTCCAGATTATTACATAATTATAGTGTGATCCACCAAAACCGTGAAAGAACTGTCCGTTTATTTGACAGTTCTTTCACAGTTTTGGTGGATCACATATAATTTCTACTTGCACTCTTACTTATTTTTCGATTCCCATGTTAATATCGAATTTACAATCCATTACTTTCAGACAAACTGGTAAAATGTTAAATGTCATTTAGATCTAACTGAAAAGAACTAGATCGATTCACTAGTTTTTAATTTGAATGCGATATTTTTATAATCGATATTTATTTGGGAATTATAATCCCCAGAATGTATTTGGTCACGATAGAAATGTAAAAGCCCAACCTCAATCCTGTCAATACAGACTTACATAACATTTAAGTCTGGCTTAATAGTTAACTTTACAAAATATTACACATTTATAAGACCAGCTGCCAGCAACAATTTAAATAAAAATATGCAGAAAAAATCATTAGGATTTCTCACTGACCAAAGATTTACGACCAAAGAGTCTATGTATTTTACTTATTCAAAGGATCCATATGAAACTTTTGACAATACTTGTTTAGTGTTTAGATTCAAGGCGATCGTCGAATCTACTGTCTCTGAATATGCAGGAATTCTCACAATTCCCCATTTTTTAATTTGGTTCTCTCAATGACAATGTATTTTGATTCAGGGACATTTTCATTCTCGGATATGCATTACAATAGCATACAAGGAAGCCAAAGACTGATTTTGTAAAACTTTCCAATGTGTCATGTGGGTCCAATATCAAGCTCTTGTTAAAGTTTATTAGGTTTTTATATTCCAAGAATTTATCTCGAATGTTGTTTACAAATCCAATGTCCACCAAGAACTGTAAAATTAACAATGCCGGACCTAGAGGGTTCCCATAAAATATGTGAGATAGATTCCCTTAACATTCAAATCGAATGACGAAACCAACATGTAAATCTTTTCCTATTTGAAATGCTAATTTCTCTCAAAACTTCGCATTTTATACGTTGAATCGAGGTGTAAGTAAGAAATTCTTAAACTCCGCTAAATAATGATGAATTTTCGAAGGTTACGACAGAGCATATTATCTGTGTCTGTGAAGCTGAAAATGTTCTCACAACTCCTCAATTTTTCACTTAACTCGATATCTAAGGAACCAAACAAATTTAGTCTTAAGTCTATATGATTCAATAGATTCAAGGAATTTCAATGATTAGAAATTGAATTGAGGATTTGTAATAAACAACCATAGACCCTGACCTGGACTACACGATAAAATAGTTCTTCTCCCCTACCTAAATTTTAACGAGTTTAATTCTTGGATCTATAGAAAAATTTTATTTTAACTCCTCAGATATTCGCCTTAGCCGTCCACAACATACCCCATCAATTTTTTTTGTTTTGTTATTTTCAATGGATTTTGCATTTATAATAAACTTAGATTTTTCATTTTTGTCTTCCTTCCATATGTCTCTTCTGTTCTCCCGGTGTGTTTGTCTGTCTGATTGCCTGGTTTAGTTAGTTGTTTTTTGCTACATTTGAATATGACCGAAAATGTCGATTACATGGCCACGTGATGTCATAAATTCATATCAATATGACACTTACATGTACTTTAGCGGCAGCAACGAAACAACACATGTTTTCTTGCCAGCACCTTCGCTCCAAAACAACAATAACAATAACACAACTTAGTAAAGAACTTAACTTGAACAAAACAACAAGAAAATAAGTGGAAAAAAGGAAAGAAGTGTTGCTAAATCTGTCTTTCGGTCGTTTAAAAAAGCAATGAATGACTGTATTTGGTTGAGTTGGTTAGGATGAAAATGATGATGATGATGATGACTTGGTCGGTTGGTAAGTTGTCCAACAGCCACCAATATGTTTATTGAATATGTGTTTTCCCTCCTTATGAGTTCCTTTTTTTGCTTGGATGCCTGGTATTGGCATCATGTCATCATGTTGCAGCCATTAAACGCAGTTTAAGTTGCCACTGCATCTTTTGTTGTTGCTGTTATTGTGGCTTTCCTTTTTCCACTATAGGTACCTTATATGAAATTATACATGGTCCGTATGTAGGCCTTTTTTAGAGTTAAGACCGTCTTTTACTCTAAATACTCTTGTGTACTTAGTTGCATGTACTGCATGCAAATTTGTATGATTTTCAGTTGGATGATGTTACGGTTAAATTTCTTTAGTTGGAGGTTTTTGTTTCCATAATCATTGAGCTTCATAAGCATGTGTTTCAGCTTCAATGATTGCGATCAAAATGCGTTTACAATAAACATTTCGCAATATGCAACAACACATCGTCATTATGATCAACATCATCTTCATTATAATCATTATTATCGATGTTTGGTTATGGATTTTTCTTTGTAAAGGATCTTTTTTAGTCTTTCTTTTACATTCGCATTAAAATCGATGATAATTCCAAGATGCATATTCATATATGATTTTAACACTTAAATGAACAATGTGTATTAAAATGGTTCTAGAGTTCGGTGCGGATGAAATGTTTTCATAAAACAAAGTCAAAATAATGTTAAAAGAAATTCTCTTTTCAAAATAATATTTAAAATGAGTTCGATATTTATGCATCTGATTGTTATACAACTTCCAAAGTTTGGCTTTTTGGAAACACCGAAAATGATTGTGTTTAAAATATATACCAACTACAAAGCAGGGAATTCAAAATTAATGGTTTGATTAGGATCTTCAAAAGAATGAATTTTGAAGATCCTTAAGGTTACAATTAAATCGCGAGGCCTTTCTTACCGTCAGCTTCTACCAACAATCAATTATTTTCAGCAAAAGTTTTCTTTGTACTTATTACACAAAAGTCCTAAATCCCTGAATTACAAATAAAATTCTATGGAACTTAAAAGGTTTAAAATTTTTCTCTATATTTTATTATTTTTATTTTTTGCTGTTGTTCATATGTTGTGTACATGTTTTATGTTGCAAATGGTAAAGAAGGTGCAACATTAAAGTATATTTTGCATGTGATATGTTTTTCAACACCATCACTTTACACTCGCTTCGTATCTTCCAGTTATAATCCAACTTAAAAAAGTACTTTTAAACAAAAAAAAAAAACTAAAGACCAAAAAAAAGAGTAAATCGGCAATAACCCAAATGCAATATTTTCAACACTCGATTTTTGACGTGATTTACAGAAAACTTATCGCGCACGTTTTTCTTCGATTTTGTAGTACTTTTACTACAATTTCATGTTTAAACTGTTTGTTGTAGTTGTTGTTGTGATTATTGCTGAAAAAAAATCTATATTAAAGACCAAATAATGTCTATATGTCTCTGGCTTATTTTTTCTGTATTTAATATAAATTTTTCTATTTGATTTCAATTCATGTGAGACATAAAACACCTTGTTACTGTTTCGATATCTTTGATTTTAGGTATTTTTACTTTAATCTCATCAATTTCTAGGAAATTTATTTATGTTTTTAAAAAGATAATCTTCTCTGAGAAAACTAAAAGCCCTTTAATGGTTCCTCAATGTGTCATTGAAAGTTTAATGTCAGAATATAAATATTGAATTTTGTCTTTTGGAGAAGTAAGAAAAAAAAGAGTTTTTGAAAATATTTATTTGTAATCAGAGTGATTTAGTTTAATAAAGTCATTTATGGCACACGAAATATATGAGTATCAAAATTTTACAAAAATGAAATGTTAATATAAATTAGAATTTGAATATAAATTAGAATAAAATTAGAAATTTTAGTGGAAAATTAGAATTTATTTAAAATTGAGATTTTAGCATCATATTAAAATTATTGTGTATAATTTTAATTGTAGTGAAAATCTGTATTTGCGTTTAAAATTAGAAATTTATTATCAAATTGCACCTTTTTTATAAAACTGGAATTTTAATATAAAAATGTGATTTTAGTATAAACTTGTAATATTCGCATCAAATTGTGATTTTAGTTTATTATAATGTAAAAAATCAAATTATAGTGAAAATTTTAAAAATGGAACTTTTGTATAAAAATTTTAGTATAAAATAAAAATTTTAGTATAAAATTGAAATTTCAGTATAAAATTAGAATTTTAGAATTAAATTGGAACTTTAGTATAAAAGAAGAATTTTAGAATAAAATTAGAATTTTGGTATAAAATTGGAATTTTAGTATAAAATTGGAATTTTAACATAAAATTAAAATTTTAGCATTAAATTGGAATTTTAGTATAAAACTGAAATTTCAGTATAAAAATAGAATGTTACTATATAAGAATAAAATTTTAGAATAAAATTAGAATTTTGGTATTAAATTGGAATTTTAGTATAAAATTAGAATTTTAGTATATAATTGAAATTTTAGTATAAAATTGGAATTTTAGTATAAAATTAGAATTTTAGTATATAATTGAAATTTTAGTATAAAATTGGAATTTTAGCATAAAATTAGAATTTTAGCATAAAATTAGAATTTTAGTATAAAAATAAAATATTAGAATAAAAATAGAATTTTAGTATAAAAGTAAAATATTAGAATAAAATATAAAATTTAAATTTTAGTATAAAATTGGAATTTTAGTATAAAATTGGAATTTTAGCATAAAATTGGAATTGTAGTATATAATTCGAAGTTTAGTATAAAACGGGAATTTTAGCATAAAATTTTATACAATTTTAGTATAAAATTGCAATTTTAGTATTTTAATATAAAATTATAATTTTAGTATAAAATTGTAATTTTAGTATAAAATTAAACTTTTACTATAAATTTGGAATTTTAATATAAAATTAAAAATTAAAATAAATATTAAGTAAAAAACTTAAAATTAGGGATTAAATTAATATTTTATTACAAAATTAATATTTTAATACTGAATTCAAAATTTAGTACTCAATTCAAATTTAAGTACACAATTCAGATATTTTAATAATATTTGTATTTTTGAGTGAATTTGCAAAAGAAGCTTCTCATTATGATCAACTTTAAGAAATCATTAAAAAGTTCGTTTCCTAAATCTTTTGTTTTTTTTTACTTTACCAAACTAATTTTAATTTCTTACAAGTTCATCCTTATCTTTATAATCAAATATATTTTTAATGAGTTCTCTTCGTTTCTTCCCTCTCTATCTCTTTCCTCATTATCCAAAAAAACAAATTAAAAATTATTAAACAAAACTTCGAACATCTCATGCTTCCGTTTAAAATACATTTTATAGTTTATCGTCATCATCTTCTTCTTCTATGCCATTGCTATACATTCACACATATTCATAATTCAATGTGAGTCATTTTGCTTATTCTCACTATTTTTCGTTTTTTTCGTTTTTTTTTTTTTTTTTTTTAATTTTGATATAAACAAAATGAACAATCGTCATAAAAATAAGTTTTGCATTCAGGAGTTTACAGTTGGTGTTACTGCTGATGATGACAATGAGTCTGTGCAAATGTTTTTTTTTTTTTTAATCAAAAAACTTTCGCACATTTTTCATTTTTTTCTTGGGGATTCGGATTTTTTCCTTCAGCTTCTTTCCTACAATTTTACTCATGCTGCGCTGAATATTCACGCATGCTGCGGTTCACTTGGAACAGAGTAGAACTAAGACGAAATGTGAGCATTACGTATGGTTAAAAAAAAATGATTCCCCCACTTCACTTCTACAATTTTTGTTGGTTTAAGTTAAAAAAAGGGTTTTGACTAGTGAATTGTCTAGAGTTGTTTTGGCCAATTTCAAAGGAATTTTTTATTTTCGTATTCAACATCAAGCGAATATTTCAACATTTTGTGCTTCATTAGTAATAAAATGCACATATGTACATAACGATCATGTTTTTTCTTTTTCATGAAACCCTACAATTGGTTTTTGGGGGGAAATAATAGCGATTTGCTTTGGTACAGAATTTTGATTCAAGGTCTTAATTTAGAGTCTCCTTTAAATAAAAACTGAATTGCTTTAAATGAAGTAATTTGTTAAAGAAGGGGATGTAAATTACCGATAACTTTTAAAAGTCAGGGTCAAACATTAAAATTAGTTCAATGGTGGTCCACATGAAAGGGGTTTTCGTGATCTTTGATATTAACTGTATTAAAATAATTTAACGCAAAAAGTTATATAAGAACGAAAATAAAATTTTACAATGAAATTAAAATTTTTTTAAACATTTAAGTTTTAGTATATAAAATTTGAAATTTCTAATAAAATTAGAATTTTAGTATGTAATTGCAGTTTAAGTATAAAATTAAAATTTAAGTATAAAACTAGAATTTTGGAATAAAATTAGAATTTAAGTATAAAAATTGAAATTATGTTATAAAATAAAAAATTTTAGTATCAGATTTAAATTTCAGTATTAATTTAAATTTTATACTAAAAATTCAGTTTTAGTATAAAAATTTAATTTTTAGTATAAAATGGAAATTTAAGTAAAAAACTAAAATTTCGAATGAAAAATACAACTAAAAGCTCGGAAATGGTTGCAAACCAAATGCGAAATTTTGTATAAAAGAAGTCAATACTTTTAACAGCCCTGAGCTTAAGGTATGAGATCGAAACATACTCAAAACTAAAATTATTTAATATTTTCAACAAAAGCCAAATTTGTCCAACAAAAAGTTGGATAAGCATTCAAGGGTCTACTATTAAATTGGTTCCAATAATATTACACAGTACCGAGAGAACTTGTCCGTTGATAGAAAACTAGGTTCAGGTATAAATAATGGTCCACATAATGCTTCTAAAACCAAAAATAAAAAGCATCTTCAAATGAGCTCCAAATACATCCTGTGGGATGGCAGCCCGGTTCGCACATCGCTCGTACTATTTGGCACGAAAAGTTAAAGCTAATACAGGTTTAAAATCATTCAAAAACTCAAAAAATTCCCCACAGGGCCGCTGCTAAATATTTAGTGTTCAAAATAGAGCACAAACATTGTAGTCAAGTTTTCCAACGAAATATCCTCGCTGCAGATTTTTCACAACTTCCTGGTTAAAAATTTTGTGTTGCTGATGTTCGAGGGAATGTTGAAAAAAAGTTTAGTGCATAAAAGCAGTCAAAATTTCCCAAAAGGGTCTTGGTATGAAAAACAGTATGCAGTAGTGGCAAGAGAAGCCAATCATTTATTACAACGGGCTCCGAAATTTACATCAAGAAATGTTTACAAAAAGGGCTGCCTCACTCATAAGATTTCATATTGAATCCACTTATTGTTGGATTGACTTGGCATACTTTCTCTATGGTAAAAAATGTGATATTTGTATAAAAAGAAGCAAATCCTCCAAACTGTCCGGTGCTAAGGCCAGTGGAGAGATATTGAGCTCTTGTTAAAGAAGAATTAAGGAACACAAAAAAGGTATTAGAACTGATAAATAAACAAATCCAAAAAAGTGTTCAAAACTATAAAAAGATTCTAAAACGAGTTAAAACATCTTTCCCTCCCAATAGGGTACTTTTTGAATCTCCTAAATCTGTTATTAATTATTTTGTTCTTCCTTTATTTCGTAGAGAATTTTTTCGTTTAAAAGTCGGCTTATTACTTTTTAAAGTTTGATTTTTTTGTATTTTAGAAATTTGTGTGAGACCGCCAACACTACACCACTAAGACTCTTCCACTATTACCACCACCAGATACCTCTGGCTTATATCCTTTTTGCTTAGGCTCCGATTTAAGCTTAAACAAAATTATTTTTTTTCTTCTTCTCAAAAATCTTTCACACAAAAACAAAACGTTAATACCACAAACTACAACAACAACAGCAATAACAACAATGTTACAGAATACTTTTTCAGTTTCCCAGTGCCAGTAATAAGTGCATATATTTGTATGTGTGTGTATGCGTGTGTTTTCAAGTTTAAAGACCAAAAGGTATTTTAATTAGAAACCAAACATTGAAAAATCGAATTTGAACCAATCAACCATCCAACCAACAAACAAACAGACAAACCGTAATGAAACGAACTAAAACTGACCGCTAAACAAAATAGTATTGAAGAAGAAGAAGAAGAGGAAAACAACCTTTATTTCTGTTAAAACAAAACTGAAATGAAATATATATTTTTTCTTTTTCGCAGTTTTTCGAAAACTAAACATCGCAACAACATCTTACAAATATTTCAGTTGTCTTCTCCTGTTTTTTTTTTCATCCGACTTTAATAAATTGAAAATTCTGTGATTTCGAGTTAACGAAAAATTTGAAAACAAAAATGAATTTTGCTTAATGAGCAAAACAAAACATTAAATAACTTTAATTTCAAAAATGTTGTTTTGATTGGAATTTTTAATTTATTTTTTTTTAATAAGAAATATTTATTTTTAACTGAAAAACAAAAAAGAAGAGTTAATGATTTTTTTGAGATTCATATTAAGGCCGAGATGTGTACTTGAAAATGTTGAAGTTGTGGAAAAGCTGATAAAGGATTTATTCTTGGAAAGGAATTTTAACATTTGACCTTAATTAATTAAAAATGGCGCCACAATGATTATTTTAAAGTTATGATTAAGAAAATTTAAGTTCTAGAAATTTTAGATTACCGCTGATTTTCAATGAAAGCTTTACTTTACTATCTTTGGACTTTCAAAAAGGGTTAACTATAGAGTAAAAACAAATTCTATTTCGAAGTCAAAACTTTTTCAATGGACCAGAACTCTAAAAGTTTTCTTGTTGACCTCACTTTTTAAAAAATTACATAATATGAAAATTTAGTTCCGATTTGATCCTGTTTCAAAATTATTTCTTTATGAACAAAACTTGACGTAAAAAAATCAAATGTCCATTTCGAATTTTTTGATCAATTTTGTTTATTTAGTTAGTTTAGGCTTCTATACCGTCAATCTGTCAAGTAAACTCAAAAGACACCAATTTCTCAAGATTAAACAGGTTATAAGGAAGTACTGCACATGAGGTTAGAATATTATGCGTTTTAGCAGAAGTATACCAATCATAGAATCACTTTCTGAGTCTTCCTAAGTAACATTGTGACAACTCACAATTTTTTGATATTTTGATATATTTACAATTGACAAAACCTTTGGAAATTGGTGATGATTGGTACAGTACCATAAAAATGTCTACATGGAATGGGATTTAAGCAAATCAGTGTGCAAATTTTAAAAAGATCATTTTACAAATGATTGTAACTCTCATACAGAAGCATTTCCGAGATTTGCTCTAAAGTGTATAAATTAAAAAAAATAATAAATCAAGAAAATACCGTACCAAATTTTGGTAGGATCGGTCCATAATTTCCTAAACTACTGGACCGATTTTGTTGAAATATAAAAGGAATAATCCCAATACATATGAAGATAAAAAAGACTTAAAAAAGATTCTGGTAGGATCAGGTAGATTAAAGACAATATTTACTACAGCGAAAGTTTTAAATTTTGTCCCAATTACTTGCTCGAGAAACTGCTTTACTATACAAAATATAGGATAATGATAGGTTATTTCCCTACAAAGCAAATATTAATTATAAAATATTTAAAGAACTATTGAAGCGAAAGTACTTAAATTTCATCTTAAGGAACAGTTTTTCTGTAGAACTATTACAGCGAGATTACAAAATAAAAAAAGTCCCAATCACTTTCTAAAAGAATTGTATAGAAAAAATATGGAACAGAAAGGATGCGAAATCTGAAGTACTTTTACAGCCAGAATTCTTAAATATTCATTTTTAAAAGTTTTACTACAGAAATTGGATAATAGATAGGTTAAGGGAAAGAAGGGAGAGCTGCCCCCATATTGAGCAAGTATTCATTATCGAAGTTTTACAATTTTATAACTTTCCTACAAAATGGTTTTACTGAATAAAAATTACCGTCAAATCCACCATTTAAAGCAAATATTAGTAATCGAATATCTCAAGATCTATTACGGCGAAAATCATTCAATTTGGCCAGATTTCCATTGTATGAAATATTCGAAACTGACAGCACTTTATACGTTCCAACCACCATTAGAGAAACAGCTAAGATGAATTCGAAAGAGACACTTAAGAAGTACATGTGAAATGAACCTCTGGTTATAAGAAATTTTCAACCCCTAAATATTTGTCTGAAAATCTAATTTGTTTATATAATTAAAAGCTATTAATTAAAGCTAATACCAGACAAATGTTGTTTAATAGATCCCCCAAAAATAGTACACACAAATTCTCTCACAAAATCTTTTATAGTTCATGGTATTTTCCTGTTAATTTCTTAGTTTTCTCATTCTCATAATTTATAGGCATCTTTTTATTTCCAGATTCTGTCAACGTTGGGGATCCGTTTTTTTCTTCACGATCGTCTTCATCATTAACATCGTTTTCTTTGTGGTTTCTCAATATTTTGTGGTCAATAATTTAAAGGAGTTAATTTTTTCAATTTATTAAATGTTTGTGGTTTCTCTTTAATGTATTTTTATGACATTTTGTCGTATGTCTTAAGGTTTTTTTGTTCAATGTAAGAATGTGCGTGTGTTTATTTCATTCTTTATATTTTTTTATATACATTCAAACATGATTAAATCTTAATGAGGCTTAATAATCTTTTAAATCCTCACAACCTTAACAAAATGAAGTAATTTTTTATTTTTTTTTTTCCTTTTTTTATTATCATGAATCAAAAAAAAAAAAGAGTAACAAAAATTCTTTTCATTCAAAAAAATACAAATGAAACGTTTTTGGAGGATTTAATTTTTTTGTGTTATTTATATAACAGACTCCCTTTGAATTTAAATTAATCTGTCGGATTAAATCTTTTAGGCTACAATGCCAGTGAAAAACAGAAAATCGTTATATTTAAGTATTTACTTATGCGATCATATGTTCATGATGATGATGAGTTCTCTTTAAGTTCTCTCATTTTTTTAATCATCCTCTAACATGACAGTTTATGAACTCTTTACTTCTCATGGCAAAGAGACAGGACAACAACGTATCAACAAAATAGAAGGAAAAAAGAAGAAAATAAAAATAAACGAAGATAAAGTTCATCACTTTTATTTTATGACCAACCTGACACAAATCATGACAGTGACAAGTGTATTTTCAAATTAATATAAAAAAAATTAATACACTTGCATGAATATATAATATTTGGAATTATATATTTTCATTAAAACAAAATAAAAACCCTACAGTTCTGAAAAATTTTCCAGTATTATTTAAAATACCTCGAGAAGCTAAAAACATATATAGACGGCTAAACTACTGAAATTTCTTAATCTAGCAGTAAATAAAACTTACAGCGAGAGTAACCAATCAGTATAGAGATACAAATGTCTGATAGGATCTTATCGAGTGACTAATAATACAAATGATAGTTATCGACTATCTATTATTTTTTTAAGGAATGGTTGTAATGAAAAAATATCGGACGGATAGAACAATGGGCGGATTATATTTCATACTATGCGAATATAAAGTGGCGAATATATAAAAACTTTTACAGCTAGAATTTCTTAAATTTAGTCCCAATCACACTCCTGTGAAACAGTTTTACTTGAGAAAATGGTTGGAAGATGGGGTCCTGGGAAAAAGTACCTTAACGATTAAAGCAAAAAACAAACCTGCACCCCATAAGACCAAATATTAATTATCAAATATCTATTAAAAACTAATGCGAATTGCGGGGTTTTATTAATATTCCTTTTTTACCTCATGTCTCTTACTTTTTACTTAATATAACTTCCCCCTTTATACTGTGGATAAATTTCAAATTGTTTTATAATATTTTTTAATATAAAATAACATTTAACCCTTTAAATAATCTTTGGTATTTTAAGATCGTATTTGAAATCAACATTTAACAATATTATTTTAACTATAATCACTATTGTTATTAAATCATGCAAACCTGTTTCAAAATAAATTAAGAATTCAAGCAATTTATTTCTTTTAATGTCTAATTAATAAATTTAAGTTATAAAATTACGTTGTATCATTGAAATATGTCCAACAGAATCATTACCTAAAAATCGATGTGGACACATTGTGAGCCTTTAGGGAGGAGCTGTACAAACCGCTAAACTTTAAAAGTAACCAAATTATGAATATAGAAATAGAAAACAGAATCACTGAGTTTATCCAACGTTCTGTAAAATAATGTTGTCCCATAACTTCGTCCATGAACCTCTTACGATCCAATAAAGCTACACTTCTCTGCTATCGCGATGGCAACTGTCATGTGATACCAATCTATCGATCAATATTAATTTCCAAAGAAATAGAAATTGCCCCACTGTTAGTTCGAAGTTTGACATTTTTTCTTTCCAAACTTCAGAAGTTCTCTATCAGTTATTCAACTATTTTGGAAAGGAAAATTAAAGCTAATACAGGTTAAAATACATACAAGACTCAAAAAATGTCTGACAGGAACGCTGATTAAAAGTATGAGACCAAAAACAGAGCACGGTAATAAAAATCAAGTTTTCTAAAAAAATACTTGCTGCCATACGACGAACGTATGTTCTGACAGATTTTTTGAAACTTCCATATCAAACATTTTATGTTGCTGATACCTGAGGGACGATTAAAGAAAAGTTAAGGACCGAAAAGCAGTAAAAAATTAAATAAGGCTGCTTCCCATTCATAAGATTTTATAATGTATCCACTTATTTTTGCTCTGATTTGGCATCCTGTTAACAAGTCCTTAAGTAATAAATAATGTAATATTTGTATCAAGAAAGGCAAATTTTTCAAACTGCCTGGAGCTAAGGCCAGCGAAGAGATTTTAGGCTCTTGTTAAAGGAGAATTAAAATCACACAGAAGGTGTCCAAAATTGTAATAGATTTTAAGCGAAAATGAACTACCTGTTTAAGCAAATTGGCAGAAAGCCGTTAAGATTTTTTTATTAATTTACTCTTTAGAACTGAACGGTTTTGTTCCAGAACCGATCCACAAGTTTTAGTTAATTTGGGGAGATCATTTAAGCTTCAACTTTATAAACCCATTTAAAAGGTACCTGTGCCATCATTAGTTTGGACATCTTTCCTGTAGGGTATGAGGTGACGATTCTTATTAGAATATATTCAATATCACTTATCGCTTTGCATTTAGAAAGAAATACGTAACATAAATTTAAAATTTATTTCCAAACAATTTAACCCTAAACCACAATTGATGTTAATAAAATATTATAACCAGATCATGATCAAACCACTCAACTCTTTTGGTGGTTAATTAATAATTCATTGGTTGATTTTAAATACAAAATC
The DNA here is from genome assembly GCA_004302925.2 of Cochliomyia hominivorax. Taxonomy (NCBI): domain Eukaryota; kingdom Metazoa; phylum Arthropoda; class Insecta; order Diptera; family Calliphoridae; genus Cochliomyia; species Cochliomyia hominivorax. The sequence goes on from PYHX02000467.1 coordinate 105,451,841, forward strand.
ATGAAAATCAAAACAAACCCTTTCCTTAGGGTTGTTATTCTAACAAAAGTCATTTAAGGGTGGGTGATGGTTATTATGATACTCTCATCTAGGCAGCCCACTTTTTTTGCAATCAAAATAAAAAAACTAAAACAATTTTTTAGCAGCTGCTGATCAAACAAAATAAGTTCTTTATATTCACTACAAACTTCATTTAGCAAGTGTCACATTTTTCTACAATAAAAAACAATAACAACAACAACAAATTGTAACATTTTCAAAAACTTGTTTTAATACCCTCCACCAGCACAAGTAGTAAAGAGGGTATATTAATTTTGCCATTCTGTGTGTAACTCTTAGAAGGAATTATCTTAGGCCTCAATACGTATATGTATTTTATGTCCATCCGTATGTTCGCCCGTCCGTCTGGCTGTCCGTCTATCTGTCCGCCTTTCTGTCTGTGTTGCTGGCACGATCACATCCACAATAATTAACAGAGGTCAATGAAATTAGGTTTGAGTAGCAAAACTAGCAAAATCGATTCAGTATAGAAAAGATATAGACCGATAACTGAGTCAGCCTCAAAGTTAAAAGCAAGAACATTCTTAAAATTGCCAATTATAAATCGATAAATTATAATGTAATTTTGTCTTATGTACTTCATTACCATTCCGAATTATTAAAATCGGTTCAGTAGAAAAAGTTATAGCATAAAATATAAATAATTTTATTACTCAAGTGTTCCAGTGTGTCGTATTAAGCAAAACCTTTATTTATTGTTTACGTAAGTGTATATGTCCGAAACATAACGTATTTACTTTACACGTATTTGTGGCGGAGGGTATTGAAGATTCGGCATAGCCGGATATATCATTCTTACTTGTGATTATAAAATTTATTGTTATTGAACTGAGTTTGTTGTTTCTGTTAAAGTTGTTGTACATTTTTTTTGGGTTTGAATTTCGATTGGGATTTAACCCTTATGTTGCCATAAATGTTTTTTGATTAAATAATTATATTTTAACATTGTTTTTCTAATGTTGTTGGATGTTTTTTTTTATAAACCTGCCAGATGTAAATGATTTATTGTCATTAGATGATGTTCGAAAAAAAGAAATTATAAAGGAAACAAAATGTTATCTTTCTGGATGTTTTAAGGTTTTTTGGTCTGTAGATAATTATAACAAGTGGAAAATTATGAGGGATTTATGTAAATTTGTTTCAAATCTTTGGATTTTAGTTTTAGGGGTAGAAATGTAGAATTGTATGTTTATTAATTTTAGGTAAACATAATGAACGATGAACTGAATTAAAATTGGAATAAATATTTTAAGGAATATTAAAAAATAAAGGTAGAATTTAAGGACCTCAAATGATAAATGATGAAGAATATCCAACAAAATTTTGTATGATTTTTACTCAAATACTACATTATTAATAGTACGACTTTATTAATATGAAACGACCATCGTATAATTTTTTTGGCGGATTAAGAGTTTAAGACTTTAATAAGACTAACATTTGTGTGAGTCTTATGCATTTTAAAACTGGTCTTGGGTAGTTATGGGAAATTATAGGACAACTCTTGTAAAATTTCAAACATTGATTTCTCATATATACCTACGTATATATAATATATTCGGATGTGGAGGTTGTATGGGAGCTATGAGCAATAGTGCACGTTGCTTAAGAATACCTAAACTTATTTTTATCAAAATCTTTTCATATATAGAATTTTTTTGGTCCTTTCCCTGGAAATATTCGTTTGGAGCCTAAATGAAATAATGAACCAAACATAATCAATCAACCACTATAATGTGAAATTTTGGCATGATATCCTTCATGAAATTTTTGGATCCGGGCACTGACATTAGTAATGTATCGGAGTCTTCTACCGTTTCGATGGAATTTTAATAAGAAATTTTATAAAATTTTAATTTTCACTAAAAATTGAATTTTTCACTAAAAATTTTAATTTTTAATAAAAATTGTTTTTTTTTTTCTTTTTTACTAAAATTGAAATTTTCATTAAAAATTGAAATTTTCATTAAAATTGAAATTTTCATTAAAAATTTAAATTTTCATTAAAATTGAAATTTTCACTAAAAATTGAAATTTTCATTAAAATTGAAATTTTCACTAAAAATTTAAATTTTCATTAAAATTGAAATTTTCACTAAAAATTGAAAGTTTCATTAAAATTGAAATTTTTACTAAAAATTTAAATTTTCATTAAAATGGAAATTTTCACTAAAAATTGAAACTTTCATTAAAATTGAAATTTTCACTAAAAATTGAAATTTTCATTAAAAATTCAAATTTTCACTAAAAATTCAAATTTTCACTAAAAATTTAAATTTTCACTAAAAATTCAAATTTTCACTAAAAAATCAAATTTTCAATAAAAAATAAAATTTTTAATACAAATTCAAATTTTCAATAAAAATTCAAATTTTTTTACTAAAAATTCAAATTTTAAATAAAAAATCAAATTTTTAATACAAATTCAAATTTTCAATAAAAATTCAAATTTTCACTAAAAATTCAAATTTTCACTAAAAATTCAAATTTTCACTAAAAATTTAAATTTTCACTAAAAATTCAAATTTTCACTAAAAATTCAAATTTTCACTAAAAATTCAAATTTTCACTAAAAATTCAAATTTTCACTAAAAATTCAAATTTTCACTAAAAATTGAAATTTTCACTAAAAATTGAAATTTTCACTAAAAATTGAAATTTTCACTAAAAATTGAAATTTTCACTAAAAATTTAAATTTTCAATAAAAATTGAAATTTTCAATAAAAATTGAAATTTTCAATAAAAATTTAAATTTTCAATAAAAAGTCAAATTTTCACTAAAAATTTTAATTTTCACTAAAAACACAAATGACCATTAAAAATTCAAATTATCCCTAAAAATGCACAATTTCACTAACAATTTTAAATTAAAATTTTCACTCAAAATTTAATTTATTACTAATAATAATTTGTCAAAAATTCAGTTTTTCATTTCGGATTTTCATAAAAACAGTTCAGTCAAAATCACAACAAGTCAATGTGTTTGTGGTTGAAAATAATTTTTAACATATTTGAGATCCCACAAAAATTTAGATTTTTATAATAAAAAATACAAATCTAATATTATCTCATATTTAAAAAAATTTACGTTAAAACTCATTTTTATCGGACGATTAATAATAATTAAATAATTAATTTCTCATTAAATGAAATTGACAAAAATCACAATAATTTGTAACAAAATGACAAATCTACATGCAACAAAAATAATTTCATACAATAAACCAGGAAACGAAAGAATTAGGACACAAACTTGATTTATAGACACAGTCAAATTTAAAACTAAAATGCAATGAATTGTTTAAAAAAATAAATAACTGAATAAAAATAGAAAAATACATAAAATAGAACTACATTTAATAGGAAATTATGCAAAATCATGGTCGATCTATAATTAAAAAAAAAAAAAAACATTAAACTATAATAAACCATAACACAGCAAAAATTGTTTTCTTTTTACAAATTTAATACAATTTTCATTATTTCTTTCTTTCTGGCGATTACAATGACTAAACAACTAAGAGAAAACTAAGAGAAAATGTTACATGGAATGAATTTCCGCTTTCTTAAAATAACCATCAACACCAATAGTTTCTAACATATTCATTCATTCACTCATTCCCTCAATCTGTTTGTGTGTAAAGAGGAAAGTATGAATGTATGAATGTTGTATTCATAGTTTATATAAATTTATAGTTAAACCTTTTTAAAAAACATTCACTCTGACATTTGAACTCTCTCTCTATATATATTCATATATAGATGATCACTAGATTGGACTGAATCAATAGTTTAACACCATAAAAAACGTTAAATACAAACAATATAAACTCAATATATCTAAGAGTCTTGAGAATACAATTTATATTCTTTTTTCCATTTTTCATCTTTTCCAAAGTTACATGCAATATTTCCACATACCTGCAGCAGCAGGAGCATTTTCATGATCATAATAAACTCAAATCAACGCAACATCTTTTTGAAATATTAAATACAAAAACAAAAAATAGTGAATAAAAAAGGATCGAGTGAAAAAAAATTAAATATGAAAGCACTCTGACATACAGAAGGACAAACAAACAGTTAAAAGTTAAACGCAACAACTGTAGCAAAAGAAACAGAAGAGAAAAGAAAAACGATTGAAGTGATTTTTAAAAAACTATTAAACAGCTAAAGAGAAAAAATAAACAAATAAAAAGAAATGCGAAACCCCAGACACGGTTTTGGAAAAATCTACTAAATCTGATTTTATTTTTTCCGATTTTTTGCGCGCCTTTTGGTTTGTAGCTTAAAGTAGTTGTTGTTGTTATTATTACTATTCAAGTGAATTAGTTGTAAAATATAAACAGTAAAGAAAATTAAAATGGACTAATTTTGGAAATGAAGAAAATATTATCTCAATTTTAATATCCGATAAACTACCACAAGTGATGATTCTCAGAGAAAGCAATGAAAGCCCTGGTTAGCTAAAATTAAAGAAGGAATGGACGAACACCCATGAAGATCTAACATCACCATTGGACGTCACACAACAAACCATTTCAAAAGCAAAGAAATTCGGTCTCATATGAATTGAATTTATTAAAATCTAAAAAATGAATTAAATCTTTGATTTTTTAAGTCGGACATGATAATGAGAGAAGTCCCTATTGCATCGTAAAGTTTCAGCTGCAAAAACATTTATCCTGTTTTGCAGCTGACTTCAAGTGTAAGAATTCATATGGAAAGCCGGCCGACTAGTTAAATCAAAGTCGAAAAAATATTCCATGATGCCAAAGGAATGCGCTGTATTTAGTGGGATTTAAGGATTTAATTTAACGAAGCGAATTTTCGGCATGTTTGAAACCTGCTCAAAACAATTTAAAAATTATAGAAAGGATCTTTTGGCTCATCTAGTTTAGAGCGCAGACCTTCCCTTCAGAACCACATTCATTTGATGATGAATGCTTAGTCGAATTCTCTTCAATTCAACCAGTCACGATACCATAATCTTGCATATTAACAACCTTGTTCTAATCTTCCATTTTGAAGATTTCATCAAGACCGATCAGTAGACATGTTCTACAGACCGGGTTATCTGAGTTTGAGAAAATTATTAAGTGCAAGAAAAAAATTTTGACTTGAACTCTCATTTTCGTAAAAAATCGTTCTAAATTTTAATCGCTTATCTAAGGTTGAATTTCCGTGACTAAATCATTCCAATACTGAGGGAAGGAATTGCCTTATTACATTAGCTAAGAAATTTGACATTTAAGCATGACCCACTTTTGATTTATAATAATCGCAAATCAGAGATGGAATTATTAAAAGTCTTTTACACTGTCAGCCCTGCAGTTCTCTTTTAGGATATTCTGCAGTCTATCATAGTCGCCAATGTGCTTAAGGCTCTTCTTTTCCTCTAACTGAATTGTCACTTAGTATCTCATCACCCAACACCTCCAAGGCATTTATCACCGCAATCACTTAAATCTCACATGGCTTAAACCAGCATTTGAATTGTCAAAAGCCTTGTCAGCATCAGCCCATCATTTCTATTTTTTTTTTTTTGATACCATGCAGACCAAATTGCAAAGAAATATAAAGAGTTGAACTGGAGATTACAAAAATGTATTCAAAGTTGCGAAAAAACAGTAAACGTTTATGTACAAATATCCTCACTTTACACAGAAAGGGAAGCGAAGATTTATAGTTTAAGAACCATAATCCTCATTAGAGTAAGAATCGAGGAATATTAGAAATAAGCAGAACACTCATAGGAATGTGCAGACTACTTTTGATCAAAACTCATATTATGCTGCTTTTCTTGCAACCACAGTTTACAGGAATAACACTCTGAGATCGGCAGAGATACAGATTGGACGCCTATTGCTCTCGATTAAAATGTCCTGTTTCAAATCTTTTCTTCCAAAAAACTCAAATTCTTCATTCCATATCGTTCACTTTAAGTATCCACTGTCTCTTTTATTAAACCAATTTTTGTTTTCTTTCTCTTCAAAATCCTTTTGAAATATTTTACAGTTGCTTTCTGTTTGCGCTATTTAGATACATTTCTTTCATTTCATTATTGTGTTTTCTCCCGATATATAGACGAACTATAGAGCTGCAATTGTATGTAACAATACATTAAAGTAAAAGAAGAAGTTCTCAAGATGAGCTTATGATGAACATGCGATTTATTTGTGTTCACTTTATGTCTTAAAACACAAAAAAAAAACAATTCTTCTCACAATAACAAAAAATACGAGCACCAAAGCAATAATATTTGTTTGTTTGTTTGAATAACTTTTGTGAAGAAGAAGAAATAAGGTTTTTGTTTGGATTTTTTATATTTTGATTTCTTGGCCAGAAGCATTCAGAAGCCTGCACTAACAACAGCAACAACCATCTCAACTACTACCACTACTAATACCATTACAACAACATACTACCACCAACTGACACTTCATAACAGCAAAACTGACGGCATACAATTGATAAATAACAAACAATTCAAATCCTCGCCAGCAACAAAAAAAACACCAACAACAACAGAAAATAAAAATATTGTATATTTAAAATCTACTAAAGTTAAAATTTTCTTAAATGAAATAAAACTGAAATTCACCACAAACGAAATAAAAAAATAACTTAAACTCAATAAAACACCTTCATCTTCGTTTTTTTTTTTTTTTTTGAAGGTTTTTTCTTCTCGTGTCTGACTTACAGTCAAAACCAAACAATATGAAGCATCTTAAAACTTGGCAACTGTTGTTGTTGCTATTGTTATTTCATTTGTGGCAGCCAACATAATGTTGGTGTTATTTTTAGGTTGCATACCGATAATATTTTTGAATACAAAAATAAAAATTTATAAAAAAAGGAATCAGAGCATCACACATATATAAATATGTCTACAAGTAAATTTACTATAATATACGATTTTTTAAAATGGGAAGTGACCTCAGTGTCATATGTACAACAATCTTATTTGGCGTCTGAAAATATATCAGAAAAAAACGAAAGACTTAAGACCCAAACTCGAAGGTGATTAAAAGAGTATTAAAGCAAAAAAACAAGAGCGTTGTAGTTGGACTATATTATTAGTCGATAGGAAATATAAACATGCATAATCACCTGAACCCTTAAAGTGTACAAAGAGAGTTTTAAAAATTAAACTTACAAAAGTAGTAACATGAATTAAGTTACGCAAAAAGCCGAAAAAGTAGCATTAAGTCATCCAGGCACTAGGCAGCTAAACTTGGGGTATGGAAAAAGAAATTTTAATAGCTGCCTCTATATTGCCACTTTTGTTAAAGGATATAAAATGGAAAAAGTTGCCCAACGCAACCCTAAGTACTGTAACTTGCTGCAACTTTAGATGCTTCAGAAAATCTTAATGAAACACTTGGGGTATAGATAAAGAAATATTATTAGCTACATACATTGCGACTGGTCAGTTTGTAGCCAATAACGCTGCTAATGTGCTAAGAAACACATCGTAGTCAGCAGTTCCTTTTGAATATCAATTTAACTTCAATATCAAATTGTTGAAATCTTTCCCAATCCTTTTGATTGAATGACATTCAAAGACTCCACAAATTCTTTGACTCAAGTTATGATATAGATGTCGCACTTGGAGCTCTATCATCGGTATAATACTGCAACAAAGGATCATCTCATCACAATCAATATCATGCAAAAGAAACAAGTTCTTCTTTCCCATCATCAGAATTGTAACCAGCAAAATATTTCTTTTATTACCGCAGCCACTTAAATTGGCATGACTTATACATACAGAGACCACGTGAACGTACAATATTGGTGGCATTTCAATTATCAAAAACCTTTATTGACACTGTCTGCTTTGCTTTTTTCTATCATATTCTACAGAATATAATAAATAAGAAATGTAATGAAGTGAATTAGACTTTATTTGAGTTTTGAAACCATGGACTAGAGTTCTGCTACTATTCCATTACTTCTACCTCTCGAAACACCCAAAGCCTCAAAACGGAATATAGTATGTGATGAAAGTACATTTACTTCGACTGACCATAATGTTATTGACTTATCCTGTTTGATAACATCCTATACCACCACGACGTAAACAAAACTATATTCTTCAAAGGATATCAGATTCTGTCAGTAAACCCAGAGATCGTATTCAGACACAATTTGCAAATTAGAAAAAATCATTAAGTTGCTTGTCAGCAACACTTTGGGTATGAATAAAGAAATCTGTTGACATACAATCTATAGCAAATATAGTGATAATCAGTGAAATATTCAAAGTAACCAAACCGCACTCGTTTGTATTCTAATATCCTCACCTCATATATATAAAAGAATGAGAAGATCTAATAGTTTAAAAATGTAACATGTAATAACATTGGAGAGAATGAACAATAAGCAAAGTTCGCCACCACTACATCACACACAGAGAGCGATGTTCTAGGCAACAACAGATATGAAACTGGACTATATAAGCACTTGTCTAAAATTATTTTTTTCCGATAATTATTCTTGCGTTTCGATCGTGAATTGGATTTGGAAAAATTTTATTCAGACATAGCAGATGAGTTCCCTTTTATAAATTTATAAAGAGAACGAAACCATGGGATCACAAAGTTTGTTATCTCGGTTATGCAAAACTTTACATCACTTTAAATAGAGTAGATATGATATCCGCTTATCAAATTGGTGGAACTGTGAATTTAGTTAGCTTCGGAGGAAGTTTGTAAAAAAGAACAGGTGATACTTCTTTTCATACAAGTCATCAAGACATGATAGAGCTGGATGTGACATCGTGTCAATTCATCATTACTAATTTGAACTTTCAGAACAATATCTTGCAGATCTCGCATACAATTTAAGTCGCCTTTATACGATAAATCGACAACAGATGTCAAGAAAATGCAAAGACCATATCAAAACCCCAAAACTTTTATTCTTATCTCATTACCTTTCTCAGTAACTTAAACACCACAACTTCCTTCAAGTTTCCTTCCCTCATTTTCTTTACATTGGACTTAATGTTATAATATTAAGGATTAAAGTTGAAACTAAAAATATTTCAACACATAAGTAAAAAAAAATTGGAATTCACATACAACCAAAAACCCATTTTTTCCATTGAACAAACGAACATTAAAAAAAAATACTCTCTCTCACAGAAAACACAGATGGACGAATGTTTGAAATGGATGGATGGGTTGGACATGAAATGCAACTGTGCTTGTTGCTTGCGCTGCTGGAATTTTAACCAGACTGTGTAGAGTTTAAAACCGCTGGATGAGGCAAGAAAAGAAAAATTAACAATTTATAAAACAACAAAAATCTTCGTGGATTTTTAATTAGCGCAATCTTTGTTTTCATTTTGTTATTCGTTTAAGAGAAAAAAACATTACGAAAAAATCCAAAACAAAATAACATCAAACACAACTGATGATGAGTTCGAGAATAAAACAAAGTATTCCGACGTAACAATAAAACAATTGAAGGAGGACGACTTTAGGGGACCATACGAAAGGGATTAATTTGAGATATAAGTTTCTTAATTATTTATAAATTAATTCTGGAAGGAAAGAAATATATTGTGTAATAATTTATAGTCTCTGATATTTTGGTTCTCAGTACGCAGTGATTTAATTTCCTGCAGAATTTTAAATCAATTAATTTATTTAATATTCAAATTGTAGCGCTCATTATAAACAAAATAATTGTTGTATGACCGTTTAAATAAAACTAAATGTTTACAGGAATTACGAACTGGCCGAAAAGGAAGATGGTCTCAAACTCAATACTGACAACAACTATAACATTGTAGCAAAGAGTACTGAATGACAAAGAACTTGATAATGTTGCTGCTCAGATGATGATCGTCATCGTTATCATCATGTTGGTGTTGATGATGGTGGTGGTGGTGGCGGTTGCGGTGGTGTTTAGCTTATTTTCTTTCATTTAACAGACACTTCACAGACTGTTTTATGAATGCAAATCAAATCAAAAGTTTCGATAAGTATTTACTTGAAAACAATTTTAAGAATTTCCGTTTTAACTTCACTTGTGAGAAACTTTAAAAAAGAATAAGAAAATCCAAAATTTGAAAAAAAAAATCAATTCAAATAATTTATTATGGTACTAATACTAGTGAGTTTTTGATTTAAGGAACCGGGAAAACGGATGGAGCAATATAAGTAGTTTTACCCATAAAAGTTTATTTACATACAAAAATGTTGGATTTTTTATTGCGAAAAAATGATTATTGAATTTTTCCTCTCAACTTTTTCGCAAGCAATACCAAGTGAGGCAGAATCCTTTAGCCTCAGCTGAGGCTACTTAATTTTGTAATATCTGGAGTCATTTTATTAAATATTTTTTCAAAGGTATTCAACCGATCATTTTTTAGATTTTATAGTGCAATGTGAAATCTAATTAGTAGTTCAAGAATTATGTTAAAAAACATTTCTTTTCCATTGTGATACGATAATCATTCCGATTATCGGTCTAAATTTTTCATCAATAATCCTGCTTTTACAAGCTTTATGCCAGAGCTATCCAAAGAGAGAGAGAGAGAGAGAGAGAGATAAATAAACAAATAATGTGAATGTGTTAGTGTCTTACGCTCAATTAATTGAAATATTTCTCTTATTACACAGAACGAAATTTATGCATCATTAAAACAATTCATAGAAAATAAATGCTTTTATTCCCATTCTATATTCCAGATTTTTTGTAACTGTTATTTATTTTTGCAGTGTACATATATTACAAAAAACTACGACATCTGCAGCTTTGTTGAAAATTAGCATGCGACTGAATAAAAAATTCTTTGTTTTATTCACTAAGTCGAGAGTTTTGTTGATAATCGTGTTATGTCTGTGTAATATCCGAACAACTGAATATACTGGTGTATTGTTATAGTCACAAAATCTTTAAGTGTTTCATTTTTTCCGGGGGAACAATCATTATTTAAAGGATATTTATTGAATTATGCTCCAAGGCGTTTAAGCGTGCCCGAGAGTCCTGTTAAGACACCCACCAGATTACTCAGATCTCTTTTATTTATTCCAAAATATTTAAAGTTTTTCTCTCATCTTTCGTGTTCCACAACCACCTGTTATTGATTTCGCCTACTTTTGTAGTCTCCCTTATTGCTCTAAAAAGCAATGGATTTTGCCTATCCAAATTATGGGTTTCCAAATCGCTCATACTACGGCTTAAAGAATCCTATTGTAGTTCGGTAGTCTGAAGCACATTCTGGTTTCTTTAGTGATAAGATCAAAGGTTAAACGAGTTGTTCTTATTGTAGTTCGGTAGTCTGAAGCATATTCTGGTTTCTTTAGTGATAAGATCAAAGGTTAAACGAGTTGTTCTTTTGTACTTTCATTACTACGCATATTAATATATTCGCGTTACTCATGAGGAAAGATCTCTAGTGAAGAGATCAGATGTTATACGAACTCACCGTTTGAGGAACCAAACATAAAGTTATTTCATTACTTTATATTTCAATATATTGCCGATATTCATGAGTAAATATCTCTAGTGAAGAGATGTAAAACAGATTAATCTTTTAAGGATCCGACTTAACTAAATCACACTCGAAAAATGTTTCTGTTCAGGCGTGATCTGATCAAAACATCAAATACTTTCATTGATTTATTCACTGCAAGAGTAAAGATATCTAGTGAAAATATCATATAAGGAATTAGATCCACTTTGGAATTCAGCCCTTATTAAATTTGCTTGTTATGGGTTATAACACGTAAAAACAAAACTAAACTAAAAATACTTTGAAGAATATTGTAATATTTAAACGAACATATTGGTGATCGTCAAATCCAATCAGAATTTAACGATCAAATCTATTAATTTATCCTTCAATTCAAAATCCAATTTTAAGAAGTATTTGATCTATTGGCTTTCTCTCCTCCAACCATCCTATCAAACAATGTAAATAAACCGTTATTTTTTATTAGTTTCAGCCAATTCAAATATTGATTTAACCTCCTCTTTCAAAAAGCCACCACAAACAAGCATCTTGTATACAAATTTTAACCCTCATATAACAATTAAAACTGAAAAAGAACCTTTAACAAATACATAAACAAATAAAAATTAGATAGTTTTTAGTTTACAAAACAAAGACGCTGCAACAAAAACAAAAAAAAATGAAAATATTTTTAAACGTAACGTATCGAAATAAAATATCAATAAATCTTTAGATTTTATAGGATTTCCAACAGTTATGTGGACCATAACTACTACTATAGGGAAGGTTGAGAAAAAACCAATTACTTTGAGATTGTATATCATATGACGACGACGATGATGATGATGATGCTGACGACGACGATGAATGTACAAGGAAAGGAACTACCAATAGTAACACCAACTAACTATCCATCCTACCAACCAGGCAGGCAGGAAGACAACATAAAACATATGAAACATCTGAAGGTATCAGGCTCATATTGGTTACGGATAAAAAGTATTTTATATGGACCAGAGTTGAGTTTAGAAAAATATATAAATAATAAAAGAAATACAACGACGACTAGTAACAACATGTATGATCACGTTTAACATAATTCAATTTTTAATGGTATTTTTTGTTTTGCTATTACAACAACATTTATAATGTGGCATATACATGTATGTCTGTATTCGTATCGAAAAGATACTTTAAGTAACAATCTATATATACAGAGTATTTTTAATTTCGATTTTATTTACAGGGGAAAATGTATTGAAAAAACAAAAAACAACAACAACGAATTGCAAATATCATACTTCAAACAAAAAAATAAAGTACAAACACTTAAACGAAACAACAACATGCAACATAACAAGTGCAACATTAGGATGGTGAGAATTTGGAGGATTAAAATTTAGATGATTTTTTTGGACTTGTGAAAAAAGGGTTATTGAAAAATGGGATTCAAAATCTGGGAAAGTTATATTCAGAATTTACATCTAGCTTTTCATTCATCTGACCTCTACACCGCGGTTCCATAACGATTTTGAAAACAATTCAGTATCTTTTGAACTGTTAGTGAAACGGATCTCTTTTTTAACAGAAAAGAAATGCATTTTCCTTTCATAATATCGGATAGAAAGAAAATAACATTCTTCAAAAAACAGACCAAAGAGTTGACGAGATATGTGGTTTCAACAAAATCCACTACTTTTTCATTCCCCGTGACTTGAAGTATTCCATACCAGCAAAGTAGACCAACATACTTTTTGATATTGTTCGCACTCATGACAATTAGACTGTCAAAAAAATTTTTTTCCCCAAAAAGTCACACTGGGCCAAAGATTGTCAACCCAGCGACAGTTGTATCAAACAAAAGTTCTTTCCCCAAGAAAAAATTATCGGCACAAAGAAATTTAATACTTATCGTAGTCGATGGAGTCCAAATTCAAAGTTACATTGTAATCAGGGAGTTACATTGCAATCACACAAAATTTGTGAAGTAAAAATTAAGCTATTAAAAACCCCAGCCGGTAGTACTGGGGATTTGAATAAAGAAATCTCATTAATACGTACACAACTGGTTAGTAATGAATTTTGATGCCCCATTGTAGACTTTTTCCCTGAGAAATAAGACTTCTACGCTGAGTAATGTGTTTAGATGTCCTCAATAAAGCGATGAAATTCAGCTGTTTCTACTGAGGTGGAATCGCCTGATTTTTAATATCATAAAATCAAAGTCTCCCCCAAATGAATGTCAGAAAGAATCTAAGAATAAACTAACAGTGCATACACAGGTATGTGTAAGATCCTTTTATAGAAATTTAAATGACGCCCATAGCAGTCAATCAACGGTATCTACCGCTGCCTACAAGAGTAGTTCTGGCACAACTCAGATCATCATGCATTATGATCGCGTATTGTCCCATACCAATATCCTGCATTTGACCAAAAACAACATGATAAACGACATTCGTTCAAATACAAGGTAAATCCAAAATCTCTCAGTCCAGAAGACCTGTAAATTTCTTGTTTAATAAAAATAAAAATTAACATAAAAACTGCTAACAAAAACACTCAACGAAATTTACATATTGAAAAAAATGGTTTCTCCCATTTTTAAGCAAAGGATCGGGTGAGGATTTCGAGAAATATGTAATTTACGCCCTTTAAAGAAACGGTCCTAAGGGAAGTCTTGTGGCATTTAATTGTACAATATATATTTGCAACTTGAAAATTTTTGTGGAATTGTTGAAATTCAAAGTTATTTCGGGGAGTAGGACCAATCCTCTTATAAATTCGAGCAATCCTGATCAATTTCAGTACAAGATAAACTTCAGATATATTCAAAATAAATAAGGACGTAATAATTGGTGGAGACCGTCTATATAATATGTTACACTAAAACACGGACCAAATATGACCCTACCCTCGTAGAATTTGATTTTATGGTTTGTACTGGAATAAGAAATATGTTCATAATAGTCAAATGTACGAGAGACTAATGCAAATATTTGAAGAGATTTTCGGAAATCGGAATTAAACCTAAGCTATAAAGAATTATAGACTGATCCTCGTAAAATTTGGCACTATGTTGATGTTTATGTGCATTAATATAATTTTGGGATTAACGGTTATTTGATAACCGATTTTATTCATTATTATTTTTTAGATTTAGATTTAAATAAAAATTGAGAAGTGTGTTTATATGGGAGCTACGGATTTAGCCACATTCTTTTTTAGGATTGTATGGGAGCTTTTCTACGATTATAACCAATTTCAAATGATTTCGTTTTGGCCCAAAAATCATCGAAATCTGAAATTGAAACTTTAGCGGATCTGACAAACTGTCGGACATCGTGAAAACGAATCAGATAATAATTCTGAATGGATGAGCATATTTTCAAGTGAAGATAGTGGAACCAAGAAATGATTGATATACATAAAATCTAATATGAAAAATGACTTAATGTTTCTAGGTGCCAAAAAAGTATTTCAAAACCCTCTATTTCCCTCAGGCAACAACTGTCACCCTAATAACTAACATTTAAGCCGTTTTACTTTATTTTAACTTTGTAATTCACCAAAAATCTACAACAGAGTTATAAATTATGTGAAAAAATAAATAAATAATCTGTGGTAAAGTGCGTGTCAAATGTTGTAGAAATGCACATTCACACAAACACTATTATTTGAGTTGTAACAAACAGTGCGTTTAGTTGTTACAAAATATACTCTAAAGCCAAAAAGCCTAATGAGAATGATCATCAGAGGCATAATAATGAAATTTGAGTTATGCGGTTGTTGGTGGCAACAACGATGATGATGATGATGACGATAATAATAATAATGATGATGATGTTATAGAAGATAAATTACTCTACAATACAAAGTGAAAAATACAATATTGTTAACAAAACTATTTACTTTTGTTATTTTATTTCCAATTTATATCAAATTAAATGTATGAAATACATTTTCTCTTCCAACAAACAATAACAAAATAAAAACTCTCACAAACTAAACAAGATGCATAGAAACAGAGGAAGCTGCAGCAGAAGAAACAATCATCATCAGTGATAAAAAACCAAGTTTACTTAAATTTCTTTTGTAAAAAAAATAATAAAATAAAATATCGATTGCATATCACCATCATTCTCAGCCACTTCCACTTCCAGTGCCACCATCATCATCCACCAACCGACCAAAACAAACCACCAAAGTCATCGTTCAACATTTTGACTTTGTCTAAAATATTTATTTGTTGTTATAAGTGTGTGTGTATGGTTGTTGTTGCTTGCATCTATGTTGCAAAAGAAATTGTTGGTTGATCGGTATGATGTTGCTGCCACAAAACAATAACAACAGTATTATTGGTCTTAAACAACACAACTGAAAATGTTGTTTGTGTTTTTGATATCGAAAGCTGAAGAAACGACAACAACAAAAATTGGATGTTTATCCTCTTGTAATCTAAATACGCCTGCTATGAAACCAACAACAACAATAATAATAAGAAACTATAATATCATTGATTGTTGTTGGTGTTGTTTTAGTTGGTTATGTTGTAGTCGTGGCTTTTGCAACAATTTGCTGCAAATTGAAAGCCAATTATGCAGCAATGTCTATGTAAAATAATAGTAAACATAAACTGTTTAAAACAAAGACGGAGTATAATTTGGGATAAACAAATATATTTGAGGGAAATTAAAAAAAGAAAATTCTAGAAAAATTAATAAATCTGAAAATGTTTAAAATTCTAATCCGATTTTTACAGTGATTTTTTTAAATCCATCGTAATCCTTAAAATGTTTAAAGAGATTTTTAGAGTTGTGTTTTATATATAAGCAACGCTCTATCATGGAGCGATCTAATCAAATTCACTCAATATTTTTATTTAAAAAATCGATTTAAAAAAACTAAATTTTTGTTAAATTTTTCAATAAAAATTCGATTTTTTACGAAAAAGTCGATTTTTTATTAAAAAGTCGATTTTTTACTAAAAAGTCGATTTTTTACTAAAAAGTCGATTATTTACTAAAAAGTCGATTTTTACCAAAAAGTCGATTTTTTTACCAAAAAGTAGATTTTTTACTAAAAAGTCGATTTTTTACTAAAAAGTCTATTTTTTACTTAAAAGTCGCTTTTTTACTTAAAAGCCAATTTTTTACTAAAAAGTCAATTTTTTGCTAAAAAGTCAATTTTTTACTAAAAAGTCAATTTTTACTAAAAAGTCAATTTTTTACTAAAAAGTCAATTTTTACTAAAAGTCAATTTTTTACTAAAAAGTCAATTTTTTACTAAAAAGTCAATATTTTACTAAAAGTCAATTTTTTACTAAAAAATCAATTTTTTACTTAAAAGTCAATTTTTTACTTAAAAGTAAATTTTTACTAAAAACTCAATTTTTATCAAAAAATTCAATTTTTCACTAAAATCAATTTTTCTGTAAAAATTCAATTTTTCACCAAAATTCGAAATTTCACAAAAAATAAAATAAAATAAAATTCAATAAATTAAAATTTTATTTTATAAGAGATCAAATTTAACTAAAAATTCTAAAAATCTTAAACTATTTACTTAAAGTTCAAATTTACTTTATAAAATTCAATTTTTCATTAAAAATTTCAAATTTCAATAAAACAATTGGATCACCATTTACGTTTTTATAGTGCATTTTATCACTTTGCTCGAACAGGAAATCCATCTCCGGTTTAAATCTACCACATTTTTAGACACATTTTTTGTGCTCTACCAATATCTCTCTCTTGGTTCAAATACCACATCATTGTCTTGTACCACTCTAGAGATTGTCTACCATAGTGACATGATGCCAAGTCAGGCCAAAAATAAGTGCCCTTTTCGTAAACAGTATCTTATGTAAATTTCGGTATTTATAGAGCCCGTTGTAAAAAATTATACCAAGATTTTGGGAAATTTTGTCTGCAATTCTGTACAAAACCTTCCTTCAATATTCCCTCAAACAACATTAAATATTTGAATAATAACATGCGAAAAATCTGCCACAACAACATACGTTTCGTCATCCATAATGGATCAAGATTTTTTTTTTGAAAACTTGACTTTAATGTCGGTGCTCTGTTTTAGCCTCTTAATAATTAGCAGCGTTCCTGTCAGGAACTTTTTGGGCCTGTGTTAAAGCTACCAAATAGTCTGAGCACTGAGCTAACCCGACTGCTTTTTACCGGCGGTCTTGGGAGCTCTTTTGTAAATGCTTTATATTTTTTTGGCTTTAGAAACATCATGTTAATCATTCATTCAATCGGTACAGTTTAACAATATTAGAAACATTTTGATAGCAGACTTTTAAATGCTTGGCCAACTTTTTTTAGGACCAAGTTAAGTTTCCTTAAACATATTTAATAACTTAGGTACGCATTTGTTTCTGGTCAATCATTTCAATCAGTTTAATTATATATTTATTTGTTTGACATTAAACATAATAACTGACATGTTTTACAAAGATAACTTGATCAAAAAATAATCAAATAATATTTGTGTTAAAAGTTTTAATGAAAAAAGTGTGTTAAGAATTTTTCGACCTTCCTCCTTACAATGAGAAATTAGAAGACTTTAATTTGCTACTTTTATATTTCGAAATTAAAAGTGAAAATGTATTTTTTTAGAAATGTTCTCCCCTTTAACTCATCCCATTAACACCACTCTGTTCAAAAACTAAAACACACAAACAATTGTTGCATTCTGTTATATATTACCGAACCTATAATAAACCGTACTAGATACAGCTCCACCAAAAAGAATAATAAACCAAAAAATAAAATAAAAACAACAACAAGAAAAATACCATACAACTGAAACAATCGTTGATCTGTTATTGCTGCTGTTTACTGATATTGTAGTTACAATATCATCTTTAAAAATACACACATACATATATAAATCCATATGGTGATCATGTTTGTATGTTACATTTTAATATCCTCCACCCTCCCCCTTTTTTGTGAAAAAATACCTCTAGAGCAGGATAAGTAATTTCGTTTAGACAATTTTAAAAATTGTGGTATTTGGATGTTGTCGAAAGACGACATACATAAATATTTAACACAGGTCCATAAATTCAAAACCAATTAGCCATGTAGAATTGATAATAGTTTTTCTTGTTTCAATTTTATTTTACTTTTTTGTTTTGTTTTTGTTAACAGCAACAGCAATAATAACAAAAACAACGATAAAAGACTTTAAAAAATATTCATACAAAAAATTAAACATGCTAAATTGTTAAAATGTAAATATGAGTGTGTGTGTGTGAGAGAGAGATTTTGTGTGATTGTGAATATCCTGTGGTAAATTGTTTTATTACATTTGAAATTGAGCTAAACCATTGCGAATTTACAAGAGTTGTTTAAGATCTATTTTAGTAAAAATATTTCTATAATTTTGTTGGCATCTTCTTCAAACGTTTTTTTTTATTTTATTTAATTTTATTTGATTGCAAAAATTTACAAAACACTCATCTAAACAGATTGATCTCTTTAGGTGTAGAGTAATAAATTTTAAAGCAAAAGGGCAATTTAGCAACATTATTTTACCAATAATTTTAATTACAAATAGGAAGTGAGATTGAAAAATTCTTAACACACGCTTTTCACTAAAATTTTTAACTCCAATATTATTTGAATTTTTTCTTTATCCGGTTAACTTTGTAAAACATGTCAGTTATTATGTTTAATGTCAAAAACATTAATATTATTGTTAATCTAATTAAAATGAGTGACCAGAAAAAAACGCATTCTAAAATTATTAAATACTCCCAACAAAACTCAATTTGATCCTACAAAAAGCTGGCCAAGGATTCAAAGGTCTACCGTTAAACTGTTCCAATGCTCCCAACACACCCGGTAGGAGGTATAAAGACAAAAGGCTCAAACAGTTCATGACAGGAAGGCTTATGGTTGATGAGACGTATATTCTGGCAAATTTTTTGCAATTTCCTGATCAAAAATTTTAGGTAGTTGATGCTCGAGGGAATATTGAAAAAAGTTTCGAACCAAAAGCAGTCAAAGTGTCCGAAATTTACATCAAGGAATGTTTACAAAACAAGGATGCTTTCATTCATAAGACTTCACAATGTGCCCACTTATTTTTGGCCTGACTTGATATCTTTTCACTATGGAAACAAGTCCTTGAGTGGAACAAGTACAATAATTTGACATTTGTAACAAGAGAGACGAATCCTTCAAACTACCTGGAGTTAAGGCCAATATTGGACTCTTGTTATAAGATAATTGGGAGTACAAAAATGTAATCTAAAATTGTGGTAGATTTTAAACAGAGATGTTTAAATACGTTAATGGAAGAATTTCCGAAAATGGTTTAAAATTTCATAAAAGCGTTTTTTAATTGTAAATTGTAATAATAATTACAATCAAATAAAAAATTAAACTGTTATTTTATGTTAAGAATTTTTCTTATTTTTATTAAATTTAAATTTTTATCATTTTTCAAATGCTCATTTCTATAAAAACCGGTAGCATTCTGTTAACATTTAACGACGTCTTCCTTTATTCTCTATTTTATATAGAAATTTATTATTTCGCAAATAGTTTGTATGTGTAAAAATGTTTGCAAGCAAAGTTTTTTCTATTCCTTGTCGTGTTCTAATAAAATTGTTTCTTGTTTTATTACCTTTTTATGCAAAACAACAGCAACAAGACTTAAAACGGATTGTTTTGAAGGTAACAATCAAGAAGCAGCAACTGTAAGCAGTTGTTATTATGTCTGTTGTTAGTCTTATTTGCTACAATCATTTGTTATTTATTGCACTTTTATGTGAATTTCAAAGAAAGTTTACAACATCAACAACGAAATTATTGTCATGCAAAACAAAAGACTTAAGAAATAAACTTTGTCAAATCACACGCATACATAGACAAAGATCCCTAAATTAAGTTTCACATAGAACATGAAACCACCCCAGAACAATAATTAAGGAATATATCACGAACAAAATAAGATAACATATGGATTTTTTATGACCTTGTCATTGGTTTGATAATTTATTTGATATCAGTTAGGGTTATAAAAAACAGATAAGGAGTAAAATCGAACAATTCTTAACCCAAGTATTTTTTGATTCGTTTTTGGATCAAGTTACCTTTGCAAAACATGTTTAATGTCGAAGAAATGAATATATTATTAATCTGATTAAACTGATTAACTATTTTTAACAAAACCCAACTTGATCCTACAAAATGTTGACCAAGCATTCAAAGATGTACCAACAAATTGGTTCCAATAATATTAAATAGTACCTGAAGAACTTGTCCGTTGATAGAAAACCTGGTTCAGGTAAAAAAAGGTCCACTTGATGTTTCAAAAGCCAGAAAAATAGCATTTGCAAAAGAAACATCCAGTAGTTTAGGTCGCAAAGCAGTCTACTTTTCCCAAAGCACAACGTACTCTTTAAATACCAAAATTTAATTAAGAAATGTTTACAAAAAGGTTGTTTCCATTTATAAGACTTCATCCACCTATTTTTGAATTGACTCGGCATCCTGCCACTATGGTAAACAAACCATTGAGTGGTACAAAAGAGACAAATGCTCCAAACTACAGGAAACTAAGGCAAATGGAGATATAAAGAGAGTATTGGGAAGATATAGGGCTCTTGTTGTAAGAGAATTGAAGAGCCCAAAAAATATCGAGAAAAGTAACAGAGAGCATTATACAAACGTTAATGGATTAAAATCTTATCGCTAGTGGTTAAAACTATAAACATATTTTTTTAATTGTAATAATTTTTATCAAAAAATAATAAAATAAAACCTTTTAGTGGTTTCATTCTTATTAACATATATGTAAGTTAGGAATTTTTCGATCTTACTTCTAATGTGTTCCATATTTTAGCAAATTTAAAAACTGATCCTTGATAAAAATATCATAATTGTTACACAATTTCACGGGAAATTTGTAAAGTGGATAGAAATCATAGCCCGGCCCATTTGCAAAAAATATAACAACGTATATTTTTGCGACGTAACTAATGCAAAAACCTCGCCATTTGACACTAAAACACTTTTGGTATGTATTTTACCAGGTTTTCAGGCATTTCGACTCATTGTAGATATTTAAATAAAATAAGCATAAAAAATAACATAGAAAACTTACCATTCATTAGATTTATAAATTTATATAGATGATTACAGATATGATTAATTTTAATTGATGTAATGATAATACGTGAATGATGAATAATTGAAAATTTATTGTCAACAAAAACTGATTCTTGAATAAGTTTAAAAACATCTGTAAAACGGAAAGAAAATAAAATTATTAAAATTAATTTGAAATTTTTATTAAAATCACATTAAAGTGGAATATTTAAAGCTTTTAACGATGTGTTTAATACATACTTGTATCCAATGAATACAAAGGCTTAGATCATTATATAAAAAGAAATTAAAATTCATAATTACAAACTAAAATAATGCTTGCCTCAATATAAAACCACAAAACGAACGTTTAATATCTTTTTTCCAAAATGTTTTGGTGAAAGCTCTCTTCTATAAATTGAATACCAATCATTAATTTTTGGGAGCTTTATTTGTTAAAAACCACATAACGCCCAACAAACAACTAGGTGGACTATTATTTTCGGAACCTTGTTGTACCATTTTGCTTGCCTCTTCAATGGAACACTCAACAACATCAATAAGTTCATCATCAACACCACCACCACTTGAACACTTATCGGCATCGGTGACTTCACAATAATACATTTTTTGTTTAGAACCTTGAGAACCCACACCAGATCTAAAAAATGAAACCATATAATTGTTAAATCAATACCATAAACAAAGGCTATGTCAGCATTAATTATGTTATAAACATATAAACACACCTGTAGGTCATAACTTCTTCTACACGTTCGACAGGCACATCATAACCACATTCTTCTAAAATTTCCTCTCTAGCAATTTCTTTCCAACTTTTGTCTTTATCTACTATGCCAGCACACAACTCCATAGTGACACCCAAGGAGGGTGGATATTTATTTAAATCAACATTACTTATATCACCACCATCTGTGGTGACAATACCATGGAAAACAGCTGGACGAAATTGTTTAACAAAGATCAATTTTTGTCGTGTCACATTGAATAAAACAATCGATACACTATCGTGTACCTTCATTAGATCCCAATTTTTCTCCTTGCCATTTTGTATATAATAAAAACGGAATGGTTTAACATATGGCGAATCCTTTGGCAAAGGGCCAACCCATATTTTTGTTATTTTTTCCATATTTTGCCAAAATTTTGTTAAAGTCCTTAATTGATGTTTAATATTCCCTATAGTAGAGATTTATTGTATTCTAGTATAAAACTAAGTATCATACAATTTCACAAGCAAACGGAATATGTCGAATTACCGTGAAAAATTCTTTAAAAATTTACGTATCACGACGACTACCGCGAAAGCAAAACAAACAATTATATAAATTAAGTGTTGCCAGATGAACAAATATTTATATGACAAAAAATTTCCCTTAACAGCTGTTTTTATTAAAAAAAATACAAAATGTTCTTCTGATAAGAAAATGTAGTGTTTTCCAATTTTTAAGATAACGTTTATATTTAATTAGCTTATTATATATTGTGGTAAGAATATTAAATAAATATGATAAAACTGTTTTGTATAAAACAATAAACATGGTTTTGTTTAGATTTAAATTATATGAGCTTCATTAAGACGCAAGAACGTTATAACTCAAGAAATAATAATTTTCACTTGAGAATTTAATCTAAATCTTAACTCTATTAAGTTCAAACAATTCCTAACAATATACAAAACAAGTAAGATTGTCATATTGCCGAAACTTCGAAAGTCTGCACCCCAAATTCGTATGAAGTAAATACGTTATGTTTCGTACATACACACCCACTATGCACTCTAATACATGTATGTAATATACGAAAGTCATAAAATTACTTGTATTTTTGGCTAAAACTTTGTTTCTACTAAACCATTTTTCATAATTTTTGGAATAATAATGAGGTACATATAACTTAGGCTTACGGCATTATATCATTCGAATTTGTCAATTTATAATTGAGAATTCTACAGATGATCATCTTTGAAATTTAGATGCAGCCTCAGAATTGGTTTATTTCTTTTAATATACTAAACCGATTTTACCAGTTTTAAGAAGGAAACTAGATGATCCCTTCTTAGTGTTATATGCGAAATTACAGAGTTAATAATTCCTCTTCACTATTTGCTGTGGTGAGGGAAGAAAATTTTTAATATTTTCGCCCACCTTTTTTCCAGGGAACAGCCTTAAGTTTGCCATCTGCTAGAGATCTAATTGCGTCCTTGTTTTAAGTAAAAATTTTTATATATCTCATATGTTCTTAATGGTCCCTTTCCTGATGGCTTTAATCGTAACCTGCAAGATATTGCATTCATCTGGAAGTCTAAAAGACATTTGAATGTTAAATTTCTAAATGATGACACCTCCACCAACTATGATTGTTGTATTTTTAGAGCCACCAGTAAACTCCCATAAAATACAAACAACGGCCGTGTTTCTTCTATGTTAAATGTAAATTTCCTCTGCTGGTGGGGAAAGGGATGCTCTAGTCTATCAGTTCTGGGATAGCACCAATTATACACAATACGCTAGCGTGACCATACATGCTTTACCTCATATTCCTGTGGTATTCTGTAATTGACCCAATGGAGTAAAGTATCACCTAATCGGTCTTGGATAAATTACTTGTATTATCATTTATTTTTGATATTATTTCCTTTATGGTATTCAATCATTAAGCTCATCCCCTATGAGGGTTAATAATTGTAATTCTTCAATGTGGCATCACTTTTAAGTAGAAAATCAACTCTAATTTACGAAATGACATTTTAATATTCATTGACAGCTCTTTAGGCGAACGACAACGGTACGGTAGTGTGAAAAGTTGCAAAAATAGAAAAAATTGCTTTTGAATTGTGAATAAATTACACAATTCTATTTTAAATAAATTAGTTATAATAAAAAGGCGGTTTTTTAATTACAGTTACTTTATTTTTCCACACAACCGACACGAACGAAGCATTATTTTGTGGCAACAGAATGATGAAACCTATGAAAATGGTTTTGAGCGTTGCTCGTCGTGGTTTATCGACCACCGCATCCAGATCGTTGGCCGCACAACAAATGACCGTCAGAGATGCCTTAAACAGTGCTTTGGATGAAGAGATGGCACGTGATGAACGTGTCTTCATATTGGGTGAAGAAGTTGCCCAATACGATGGTGCATATAAGGTAAATTTTTTGTTCTTTATTGTTAATATGAAATGTAAAAAAAATGAAAATGGTTACGTAAACTTACGGTTAGAATATATGTAGAGATTCAAACAAACATACATATGAACGTATATATGTATATAAATACAAATTGCATTCATATGGTTTGTTGTTAGGCTTTTTCTGTTAATCTACAAAGTAGAACGAAAAAATATGATGAAGACTAAAGATTGTAATCATTTCCCCGGGGGAGCTCTAAGTAAGGAGAGGTTTTTAACTTTTTACTATTAACAGTGACAATAAATGTCATAAAAAAGCTTTAAAAAGGGGAGAAATTTTTGTTACGAGTTTGTGATTTTTTAAGGTCATTAGAACGACACCATAACAATTGCGACGTCACTAATTGTTTTCATAATTTGTTTACATTGTTGTTGGAAAATTTGGCAAATAATTTATTATTTATATATATTTTTTATTAAAGGTATCTCGCGGTTTGTGGAAAAAATATGGTGATAAACGTGTGATTGATACACCAATTACTGAAATGGGTTTTGCCGGTATTGCTGTAGGTGCTGCTATGGCCGGTTTACGTCCCGTTTGTGAGTTCATGACCTTCAATTTCTCTATGCAAGCCATTGATCAAGTAAGTTTAATTAAAAAAGAAAAAAAATATATAAAATGTAATATAAACTAAATTTAAGAGTGTAAAATTCGTTTAAAACAGAATTTTAAGTGATTTTATGACTTTTTGTAAATAATTGTGTAATTTTTGGAACTCAGAGGGATATTGTGTTAAAATTGTACATTGTGTTTCTGAATTGTTTTTGAGGAGTGTAACTCTTTGTCTGTTACCTGCAAAGTGTTCATATCATTACATTGATAGCCAGATCGACAGACGAACAGACAATTTTAAAATGATTCTGAGCCGACCGGTATTCTTTAGGGTGGAGTCATTATTATTTTTGTGCGTTATATATTGCAGGAAAAACGCATGATACCCCAACCACCTATAGATAGTATAGGAAATAAATCATGTTGTATAGTACATGACTCCTACACACAAGTTTAATTTGCATTATCTTTTGATAATTGTATGATGCTAGAATTTTTTGTTTATTAAATGATTTTCAATTGTACTTCTTAAGTAACTAAAAATCTAAATATTATTAAAAATTTCGGAAGCATTTTATTGTTAAAAATATTCCACAGAAAATGCCAGATCAAATTATCACTTTATTAGATCCCTTTTTTAACAATATTATCTCGTGATCACATGAATACACGTGAACAAAAGTCACATCATCATCTTCTTCTAAAATACCCTCTGATTTATCCATGGAAAATTTGTTTTCATCAAAACAAATCCCAAAAGTCTAGTTCTTTATTTATGTGCTGTACCAGTGTTTTTATTCAACACTGCAACACGATAAAATTTAAGCTTTTTATTTTTATACTATTTTCTGCTTTTCGCAAACAGACAGTGCTAGCGATCGTCCACTTCTTGTTTGATACTCTCATGTCGTTTTGAAAAAATTTTATAATTCCTGTAATGGATTGTTGTAGGCAATTTTCTTATTGATAGATAGAAATGATGATAGAAATATCGTTAGCGTATCTTTTAAATTATGTACCATTATTAAATTTTATAAATCAGTCTTAAAGTTACCATCCTATGCGAATTTAGATAAAAGAGTGGTTAAGAGCGAAAATTCTAAAAGTTTCTTTAACATTTACATACATTTGCTTTATATTTGTATATATAATTTTAAGTGACGGTGACTTTTGTCCATCTATGCATATTGGGATGGCTTTTGGGGTATACACCAAGTAGATTAATACTTCTTTAGCATTCTTAAAATATATATTACACTCCATTTCATATAAATATTTAATTCCCACTAACTTAATGCCACTTTTAAGTAGAATTTTAACTCATATTATCTCAAAAGCAAGTCATTATGTATATAAAATTAATAATTTTACATTTGTTCTTTTCTAATAATAATTACAAAAGTAAAAGAAGTTTAACACTATAAGAACGGGAAATACCAACAATCGTTTTTAATAAAGAAAAAATTTTTTAAACCACAAATTTTGTATAAAAGAAAACATATCATTTTAAGTATGAGTAAAACCATAATGGGATAATATGGGTTAAAAAACACTTTAACCTATAATACAATAAAAAAAGAGTTTTCTCAAAAATCAAATTTAAAATCTTAATATTTTAAATCAAAAAAGAAAGATTCTTAGATTACATTCTGATATTAAATTATTAAATTGTTTTAAAAAATAAATATTCTAAATTGTTTTACTTTGAAATTGACCCATATTATCCAATTATATATTATATGTACACAACAGGGCTCTCTTTTAAAACCTATGGCAAAATCGTCAATGCCTATGCGTTTAATGCATACATACAATGGTTTAACAAGACCCAATGCCACCATACCAATTTATGCTGTCGTTAGACCCCAAATAAATCACACACCTATAGGAGACGTATTCAATAATAAGAAACAAATTGGTGATCCCATCAAAGCAAATTGGTTAGATGAAATTGGTGATATATTAAATGAAATCAATCAGATTAAAGTACCAACTGTGGGTAAAAATGATAAAATGGAGGCGGCCCGCATGATTGTGGTGAGACGACGTAAAATGAAGAAACACAAGTTGAAGAAATTGCGTCGTAAGATGAAATTTGAATGGGCAAAGGTACGTCAACGGCGTGAAATGCGCAAAGAGAAAGCATTCCAAGCTAAATTAATAGCCCAAATTAAAGATGCTGAAGCATTTAATGCAGTCAAATATGTAGCGGATAAATTGCAACAAGCCAAGGAAACCCCTTTGCCGCGGTACTGGAAGGGACGTCGTTTGCCTGCTTTTATAATCAAAGAAAAATTGGGTTTAAAGTAATAAGAGATTAATGCTTTCAATTTAAAATTAATTTTATTAATAAATATTTAGTTTATAAATTAATATTAAAGAAAGTGTTTAAATAAAAAATATAGAAAAATAAATTCAATGAATTTATAAAAACACAATTGTTGGCATTTCCTGGCTCCTGCAAAAGGTGTCATATTATAAAAAATTTACCAAAAATTTTGTCTATCTTAAGGTTATTAATTCAGCTGCCAAAACCTTTTACATGTCCGCCGGTCAAGTTAATGTACCTATTGTATTCCGTGGTCCAAACGGTGCTGCCATGGGTGTAGCAGCACAACATTCACAATGTTTTGCTGCCTGGTATGCTCACTGTCCCGGCTTAAAGGTTATTTCGCCCTATGATTCCGAAGATGCCAGAGGTCTTCTTAAAGCTGCCATTCGCGATCCTGATCCAGTTGTATTTTTGGAAAATGAAGTTTTGTATGGTTCCTCCTATCCCATTGATCCAAAAGTTTTGGACAAAGATTTTGTGTTGCCAATTGGCAAAGCTAAAATCATGAAGCCGGGAAAAAATGTAACCATTGTTGCTCATTCCAGAGCTGTGGAAATTAGTTTACAAGCTGCTGCCGAATTGGCCAAAAAAGGTAAGAGATTAAGTTTCAATTTCCAAGGAATTTCATTTTATATAATTTTAATTATTTTTTGCGTAGGTATTGATGCTGAAGTTATTAACTTGCGTTCAATTCGTCCATTGGATGTTGAGACTATATTCAATTCCATTAAAAAGACTCACCACCTAGTTACAGTAGAACAAGGCTGGCCTCAAAGCGGTAAGAATTGCTTCACCAGTTAAATTCTATAATTGATTACAAATTGATTGTAAAAAATCTTATAAATAAGAAGTTGAAACGCTAAAATTATTTTTCAGGTGTTGGCGCTGAAATCTGTGCTCGAGTTATGGAGGACGAGACTTTCTTCCATCTGGATGCCCCCGTGTGGCGTGTATGTGGTGTTGATGTACCTATGCCATATGCTAAGAATCTAGAAGCCAATGCACTGCCCCAACCTAAAGATGTCATTGAAGCTGTTACCAAAATTTTGGGAGGCAAAAAGTAAACACTCATTAAAACACAACAAATTGCACTCCACCACCAACACCTTTTTTGTACACAATTGTACATTTCAAAAACAAAAATTTAACACCGCCATCATTTTCTTTAGAAAATTTGTAACTAAAAGAAATTTCAAGTAGTCAATCTTCAGAATCATCTTATACAAATTAAGAAATATTTAAAAAATATAACGAATTATACAAAAGAGATAAATAATACATATAAAACAAAGACCCGACCCAGATTATGAAATTGTGTAATTTTTTATTTATTTTGTAATTGTAACAATGATAAAAAATTGATGATTTTAAAAAAATTAAACAAATTGTTTCGTTTTTATTTACATTTATAATTTATTATTAATTAAGCGCCAATACCTTAAAAATAATTTAATAAGAAAATGTTCAGAATCGTAAAAAAGAAGATTTCGGAAAAGGAATCTTTATTTTGGTGCAACTAAACTACATTTATTTTCAGTAATGTATATAATTTGTTTAAATTGTTATTAATATCATAAAAAGGGTTAAAAATAAAAAACTAATAAATAAAAAAACATATTTAAAATTTGTTTGTTTTTTTAAACTGATACTGCCTACATAGTGTTGGCATTTACGCACAGAGTTTTTCTTTAATAATTCTGTAATTTTTTAATTCGTTGAGTTATCGAAAAGTTCTTAGCACAAGTTTTTTATTAGAACTTTTAACCCAAATATTTCAT
Source organism: Cochliomyia hominivorax (assembly GCA_004302925.2). NCBI lineage: Eukaryota > Metazoa > Arthropoda > Insecta > Diptera > Calliphoridae > Cochliomyia > Cochliomyia hominivorax. Next base: position 105,481,370 of record PYHX02000467.1, read on the forward strand.
ATTTTATCGAGTTACATTTGTAAACCACCAGAAATTTATATATTGTTAATCTGATTAAAATGAGTGATCAATAAAAGTCGGTACTGTTATTTTTAAATATTTTCAATAGAACAAAATCAGAATTCTGCCGTCAAACTGTTTCCAAAGTTATTGAACAGTGCAAGAAGAACTTGTCCGTTGATATAAAACCTGGTTCAGGTAGAAAAATATTCAACATGATGTTTCCAAAGCCAAAAAAGCATTTTATGTTTTTTATGTTACGGAATGTTGAAAAGTTTCGGACCCAAACGTAATCAAAATCTCCAAAAAGTTCTTGGTATGGCAAGCAATATGCAGTTGCGACAAAAGAAACCAATTACTTCTTTCATTCATATGATTTCATAATGTGTCCACTTATTTTTGACCTGACTTTGCATCCTGTCACTATGGTAAACAAGCTCTTGAGTAAGAATAATGTGGTATTTGTACCAAGAGAGGCAAATCCTTTAAACTGGCCGGAGCTAAGGCCAGTGGGGCTCTTGTTAAAAGTATCCAAATATATAAAAGATTTGATAGATAAAAAGAGTTTGGATTTACCAGATATTCCCCAAGACAAAATGCTCCTATTAAAGAAATCCTACGATGCCGATACTCTTCACGAAATCTCCCAACAAACGGCATGTGAGATTTTCCCCATAATGTCGACCACATTTTTATTTTTAATCTCAACGATTCCGTATAAATTTTGAATACACTCTCTAGTAGTAGGAACTTCCTTGCATTACCCTGAAAGAACCCTGACTTCTCGGCAACGTGGTGGGATTTTGTTTGATGTTTAATAGTATTGCAGTAGTACTTTTCCATTAAATTGACGAATATTAATTTTCTATGACTAAAAAGGAATAAAATTCCTGGAAACGTGTCTGCGAGTTTCTGACACGATTTAAATATTATAATCTACAAGTAGTATTCTTCTGCCTTTAATAAAGTTAGTTTCTTGACGATATCCATTTCCATTGTGCTTATGAATCCTTATTTTCGATGCCAAAATGGAGATGCCAAATGTCTAAGACAATTGATTCGATTTTTTGCATGGTTGATATTTCACAGTCTACTGATATACTCTTCCATTCCTAAAGAGACGCTAAAGAGTTTCCAACAATAAAGGTTATCTGTGAGCAAAACTGGAAGATTGGAAAATTTCACAGGAATTTTTAGGGCAATTCTGTTGTCAGAGTCTACAGATGGTCGTTTTCATTTTCTTTAAATTCTTTACCGAGATATTTAAAAATGAAAAAATGTTCTTAAGCAGCGAATTTTGGGTTGCCGTTGAAATTTTTTAATTTTTGTTGCCATCTGGCCACACTGACAATAAATACTCACAATAGTTAATGCATAAGTGTCAGCTGTTTATATTATTGTGACTTGTTTCCTTCTTTTTTTTTTGTATTTGCAAAAACAGGAAGAAGCAGCAACTTTTGACATTTATCAATATATTTTTTTACTTTGTACAATTTGTTGTTGTTTTCAATGAAAAAATACGCAAAATTTGTGGATATCAGATTTGAGAATTAATTATAATCGTTTAAAATTTATAAGAAAACATTGTAAATATTCATCTAATTATGTTATGGCTTCAAGTAGTAGTGACGAAAGTTCAAAAGCACCAGAAAACTTTCAAGTTTCCAGCACCTCGAACGATGAGGATGATGACGATGTTGTAGAATTAAAAGGCAAATCGTCAAATAGATTAAAAAGAAAACAAAAAACGAATCTTGGAGGATTAGATAGTGCAGCAGCACCTTCCCTGAAATGTTTAATATGTTTAAGACAACAACATAGATTTCACTGCCGAGATTGTGTTAAATCTGGATACATAACACGCAAGGGACAACCCCATGGAGAATGGTGAGTAATACCTTATTGTTTTTGGGGAAAATCCATTAAAGATTATAGAGAATATTTAACTTTTGTTCAGCTTATCGGAAAAACAACAAAAATATTTAAATATACAAGCAGGACTAAAAGTCTTTAGTCAACGCTATGAACGTTTGATAAAAGAAAAACGATCGAGTGAAAATCTTTTGTTTGAAATCAAACGTCATCGTGAACAAGTAGATTTATTGCATCAGCTTATAGCCAAGAAAAAGGCAAATTTGCAAACACTTACAGAACAACGCAACGAATTAGCTAAAGCAAATTCCGATAAACGTAAAACGTTGCCAAAATATCCCATTAAAGTTAAAGAATTAGAGGATTATGTTTTGGATCGTATAGAGAAAATAGGCAAACTACGTGAACGTCATTACAACCTATTGGACAAACTAAAAGATGTAACACGACGTGGTATAAAACAATTGGTTGAATATATATTTCCTATTTCGGAAATTGTGCTCAAGGATGAACGTCCACCCAATAAACCAAAACCACCCACTACTCCTTCAGAAGATTCCGAAACTATAGCCGCTTTAGCGGATGCTAAGAATACCTCGTATATACGAGGTAAATGGATTTTTCATGGCAGTGGCATAAGTGAAATGCAATATCGTATTGTGGCACCCTCACTGCCAGCAAATGGCGATTATTCGGCGTACCTGGATTGGCTTAAAGACAACAAAGACGATGTTCCCAAGACGACCGCCAATGAAATTGTACCGAGTCGTGTTAATGGCTTTCGCATTGTGGGTGCTCTAACATATACAACACAATTATTACAATTGATTTGTTACTATTTAAACGTGAGATTACCTTATAAAGTAGTTTATGGGTGAGTTTGTTGTCCTTGTCGTTTTTTTTATATAAAATTTAATTTTGTCCTTGTTATGCAGAGATTTTTGTAGAAAATTAAATGAAGAACAATTTTTACGCAAAGTATCTAGGCTTAATTCAAATATCATGTATTTAGCCTATACACAACAGGTTAAATTGCGCTCCCTCAATGAGAATCATACATTGGAAAATATGCTTATAATATTGGATCCAGAAAAGAGTGATTTAGGGCGTCATGGCTTTCAAGAGGTGGCAAATGCACCATTAATGAAATCAGTAGATTCATTACTTATAGGCATTGAAACAGCTACTGAATCAGAATCGGAAGGTATTTACCTAAAAACATACATTTGTGTTCGAATCATAATCAGCCAGTAAGTACACATTGTCTTCAAATAGATTAATGAAAATCATTTATTTTATAAATTATTTCAAAATATCCCTAGAATCGTATGACATCATTTGTATCTTGTGACTTCTGTGCGCTGTTCGTTTAAGTTTCGTTAGAATAAAAGTTAGTATAGCTTCTCACTCTGATTTTAAGCATATCATTGGCATGCTAATTGAAATACAAATTTCGCTAGAAATTACACTTTTCTGGCAATGTTAATCGATTTTTATAACGATCGCTCAATTATCTCTCATAGGTCCCATTTAAGATTACTTTAGAAAGCATTAACCATTAACATTTAATAAAAATTGTACTTTTTCTGTTGTACATGGAAAAACTCATCTATCGTATATAGAGTGAGGTCGAAAAAATATTAACATATACTATACATATAAATAGGATGTGTGTGTAAGTATGTATGTTATGTATGTACGTAAGTAAGTATGTATGTTATGTATGTATGTATTTATATATGTATGTATGTATGTATGTATGTATGTATGTATGTATGTATGTATGTGTGTGTGTGTGTGTGTGTAACGTATAAACTCCAAATAGACTGGGTAAATTTTTATGAAGTTTTTATATAATGATCCCAATATACTCAATAGTAACATGCCTAGTCAGGTCAAAAGTAAGTGGACACTTTATGGGAGCAGTTTTTTCTGAACATCCCTTGATGTAAATTTCAGTATTTATAGAGCCCGTTGTAACAAATGATATGCTTCTTTTACAGCAACTGCATATTACTTGCCATACCTAGAACTTTTTGGAATATTGTGACTACTTTGGGTCCTAAATTTTTCTTCAACACTGTCTCAAGCATCAACAACATACAATTTTTGACCAGGAAGTTTTGAAAATCTGCCAGAATTTACATTTCATCGTTTTTGGCCTTTAAATCTTAGCAGCGTTCCAGTCAGAAAATTTGAGTCTTGTATATTTTTAAACTTTAAATACAGAACTCAAATATATATAAGACTCAAATTAATTTAATGTTATAGAGTTTGTTTTTATGTTTAATTATTATTATTTGATTATTCAGTTTAAACGTATTAATAAGTAATAGACATTTTTTATTAATCTATTTGAAGACATGAGTGAATGAGTACTTAATGGGTAAATGTTGATTAAGTTTCGAACAATATTGTGTATTTATGATTTTTGTTTAGTTTTTAATAATTGTTTATTATTTCAAGATGAAAATTCGTTGCGTTTGGATTGGGAGGCAGTACCGAGTTTACCAACCCAACATGAACTTATCAATACAAATCTTATGCCCACTGCAACTGGGCCACAACAACAATCCACCATTGCTGAAGGCCTAATGACTTCAGCGGCCAATCGTATAACATCTATATTTCGCTGGATCAAGTAAAATCAACCAAATAATTTTAACTATTTCTTTATATCGCTTTTTCTCTTTTAATTTGTTTACCTCTGCACTCTGAAACACAAGATGAAATGAAAGGATTATTACTTGACTGTGATGTTTTTATTTTTTAATTTTAATTGATAAATAAACAAAAACTGGTACCGAAACACAATCATTCATACTTATGGTATATTAAGTTTTTGTTTGCTATTTTATATTTGAATTTGGATTTTATTTCCAATTAATAATTATTATTTTTTATTATTATTTTTTTTAAGAACATTTTTTTTGTATATTTTTGTGAAAGAATTTATTATTTTTTTAACAAATTCATGCTTTAATAAGAAGCATAATTTATAAATTTCACTCTCATTAAATTTCCATTTCGAAGGCATGTTTAATACATAAAAATATGCATAAATATTAAATTAAAGGAATTAAAAAAACATGTCGATATAGAAAATGTTTTTCAGTGGAAATCAAGTAATAAGTATATACAATATAACACATACATATATATTTTAAATAATTTTATTAAATATTTTTTATAAAATCTATTGTATAACAAATATTTGCAACTTACTTTTCTGTAAGAAAGCTATTTTAGTGTACATACGTATATTCTACTTATAAATACAAACATATAATAAATAAATAGAAAACTTTATCTTAAATATTCTAAATAAAAATTGTGTAAAATTTAAAAGAATTTCTTTATTATTTTTAATACAATTATTTAAATAATTTACAAACTTTATTGTATTTTAGAGCAAATAACTTTAAAGTTTGCAAATTAGTTTATTTATGTTTTATTGTTTTTAGTTTTTATCTCTTCAACAATAATGGCTAACATTACTTTTTCCAAAGCACTTTAAATGATTTGCAAACAAATGTTATTGATTTAAAAATTATAAATTAAAATTAAAGAATGAATAATAGAAATCAATTTAATGGTAAATGTAGACTATCCGGAATAAAATTTAAATCTATAAAGATAACATCATTCTAGAGACAATTAAAATACAAATAAAAGTTATAAATGAATTTTTAATTTTAAAATAAATTAAATACAAATACAATTTTCTAAAAAATTTAAAAAGAAAAAAGTGTTTTTTTTATAAAAATGACCAGCATAGGTGGGCGATAGGGTAACAAAATTTGTAACATAGAAACAACCCCGACTATATAAGGAATAACTTCGAAAAATTCTTAACCAACTTGGTTCACAAAATGTTGACCAAGTATTCAAAATTCTGTCGTCAAACTGTTATTAAATAGTACCGGGATAGAAAACCTGGTGCAGGTAGAAAGAATGGTGCACATATTGTTGCAAAAGAAATAGAAAGCATTTTTATAAAAGCTTCCAACACCTCCGGTTGGAAAAGCAGCCACAGAGATAGGCCATTTCTTACGAAAAGTTAAAACGAGTGCTGGTTTAAAAACAAATAAGGCCCAAAAAGATCCTCACAGAAACGCCGCTTAAAATTAACAGGCCGAAAGGAGAGCACGGAAATTAAAGTCAAGGATTCTAAACAAATATTCTTGCTGCGTAATAAACAATTTTATGTTGTTGATGCTTGAGGGGATGTTGAAGAAATGTTAATATAGCAGTTAAAATTTTTCGAAAAAGTTTTTTATATAACACGCCAATATGCAGTTGTGGCAAAAGAAGCCAATCATTTGTTACAACGGGCTCTATAAATTAAGAAATTTACATCAAGGAATATTTACAACAAGCTGTTTTTGGTATATACCTTTTTGGCAGCGTTCCTGTTAGGAAACTTAAAGAACCTTGTATGTTGTTAACAACATTAGCCTTAACTTTTCCTACCAAAATATTCGAGCACCAAGCTAAGGCTTCATTTCTACCGCATGTATTGGAAGCTCTTTTGAAAATGCTTTCTATTATTTGGCTTTAAAAACATCATGTGGATTTCTGTATAACATTTCAAAAAGTTTGAGGGCAGATCTTTGAATGCTTAGCCAACTTTACAATTTTCTGTTCACTCATTTTACTCAGATTAACAATATTTTCAGTTGTTTTACTGACATCAACTAATTCTAGGATTAAAAGTTTTAATGAATAACGTTTCTTAAGAATTTTTCGATCTCTCTCTCTGTCCATCTTTGTAAACAGAAGTTAAATAGACAAAAAATATTAATGATCAAAAATAACAATTAAAATACATACCTTCAGATTTGTTCATATTTTGCTCCATTGTTTTTCGAAAATATTTTGCTTTAAATTAAATGAATATTCTTTAATCATAATAATTATTAATACTACTTATTAAATAGTTTACAATATAAATAATATTAATAATGAAGATAGTATATTATTTGATAAGAAATCATTTGACTTTATTTAAATTGATTTTTGTTTCTTTTTTTTTGTATTTCTAGAAAATAATTAAATGATGATAATACGATATAATTTCTTAATGAACAAATTTAAGTAATAATTTTCATACTGATTAAAATTAAAATTAAAGAAAAAAAACACATTACAAAAAATAATAATTAATAATTCTACAACAAAAAATGAAAGAAATATATAAAAATGTAAGGGAAAAACATACTTTACATTGTGATTTTTATGTTTTTGAAATTTTTATTATAAAAAATCATGCAACAAGTACGAGGACATTTTATTCAAACAAATTACAATACAATTGTTAGTATTAGTATTATTTTATTATAATTATTATTTCTGTACGTGCTGGTGATGAGTTGGGAGATGATTGTACGACTGTGATGATATTGCTGGTGATTTTGAACGGCGATCGTATTTAGTGGGCGGTGAAGGTGAATTGGAGATAAGGAAAGGATTTGGTGTCAAAAAATTTATAGTATTTGTAGGAGATGATGATATTGAATGTGAGGGTAACATAGTTTTCACATTTATACCAAGTGGTGAAGTATTAGAGTTTGGTGGAGGAGGAGGAGGGGGTGTTAAAAATAAAGGCAGTGTTGCTAAATTATTAAAATTTAAATTATCATTATTGGTTGGGGGTGTTGTAGTTGCTGTTTTTGGTGTTGAGTTTGAAAATGGGGTTAAACCGGCTGCTGCATTAGCCACGATCGTTGGCAGTGACATAGTTGACTTGGTTCCGGTGGTAGTTGTTGTTGAGGTATTACCACACATTGAGGATAATACTAAGGCCGCTGCTACAGTTTGTTCATGATTATAAAATGAAGATGGTGATGATGTTGCCATAGAAGTTGTTAATGTTGGTAGATTGGTCAAGAAACCACTCGTTGATAGATTAAGTAAAGGAGTTTTGGGTCATTGATGGGACCCTGAACCCTGTGACATTTGTGTAGAAGAGGATTGTTGATGTTGTTGTTGTTGAGCCGATGATGTTAAAATTGGTTTAATTTGTAATTCCTAAAAAATATAATTTTAAATTATATATTTTGTTTCTAATGTACTAGTTTTACTTACATCACCCAATTCCATTAGAGTGTTAACCATTTTATTTACATCCATTCCCGGTAGTTTTGTTAAACCTGAGTTTCCAGCCTTTTTGCGATTGTTGTTATTATTGCTGTTGTTATTATTGTTACCGTGAGTATACTGGTGGTGGGAACTAGTTGCTGAAGTCTTTTCATTATTAGCAAAATTCGAGTTTGGCGTTGAACTTCGATGATTAGTTTTTTGTTTTTTATTCTGTTGCTTGGCAGGATAAACTCCAACGATTTCAATTTCTGAATCACCACCACTACTTTCACGTCGTGAACTACTATTTGTAACAGTTAAAGATGAAGTTGAAGCTGTCGCCGCTGCCGCCTGTATTTGCATTGATGTTTGCAGTATATCTCCCACACTTTTATAGTTATCGAGATCAATGACATGTGTACTAGTGGAATGTTTTAAAGGCTGTGGAACATTAGCTGCAGTGGTCATGGACGTGGCCATAGATCCCTCTGTTGGTGACATTATATAATTAATGCTATGATCAGTTCTTTTTGTTGGTGATACTATTTCAACCGATATCGTAGGAGGCGCATTTTTCTGATTGTTATTATTAGTTGTTTTTGTTTGATCTCCGTTAAGTTTTGCCGCTTTAGATTTTGTTGGTTTATTCCGATTTGTATCTGCATTTTTACGTTTTAGACTTGATGAAGCACTGCTGCTGGCCACAGACTCTGTGTCTGAATTTGCATTGGAGCGTGATGTAAATTCTTCAAACTGTTTCATATATGAAATAGATTGGGTACCCGTAACTGTTGATACATTAGATCCAACTGCCGGGTTTGTTGTTGTTCCTGCTAGTGAGCAAACATTTGTTAATTGTATTGAGGTCAATGGATTATTAATCACGTTCGGATTAGGTGATGATTGTCCTGAGGTTGTGGTTGATGCAATCTTTTTCTTTTCTTTAGCCTTTTTAGCTGCCGTTTTACGTTTTTCAATTTCTTTTTGTAATTCTTCATAACGCATCCAACCCTTAGGCCAAATATCCACAACTTTCTCACGCATATAATTCGTAATAAATTCTTCAAGTGTTTCTTTTCGGGTACCCAAAACAGGATATGAAGTCCAACGTATTTGATAGACATCATAGAGAAGATTTCTATGCATCCAACATAAAGATAACTTAAAATATTTTCCAAGTTAATAATTAAAAATAAAAAATCATTACCTTAAATTTGTGTTCCAAGGGAATTTTTTCTTTGGCATTTTAGGAGGTTGTTCTGGATTGGCCGCTCTAAAATTAGAATTTTTAATTATGAACAAATTCAGAATATGTATTATCAAAATAATTACTTACAATAATTCAGAGTATCTGCGCATTTCTGCTTCATAGCTAGCTATAACTTCTGGCATTGTTTCTGTTATAGACTTATGCAGTTTATTAAAAGTCCTTTTTGTTTTGAGTTTTTCTTCTTTAATACGCAATTGCTTTGTTTTCCGTAAGAAAAAGTATTTGGGCAAAGAAAGTTGAAATTCTAAATGAGCAAAGACCATATTTCGTTGAGCCTTATCCAGGCATAATAACGAGTCATCAATTCTAAAGAAAAAATTTAAAATAAATCTTGTTAATGTTTAATTTAATTGAATTTTTTACTTAAGAAAGTTTTCTGTTAATGTTGAATCGAAAGAAAACTTTTTGCCAATTAAATTTTGAGATTTGGCTCCTTCTCTAAATTGAATTATGCTATTTAATACGTCTGGTTCCATTTCGGGGATATTAGTATCACTAGTTCTCAATTCTAAAATATAAAAAGGAAATTTTATCTCAATTTGGAAAATTTATAAAAAAACATACTTTCATTTCCTTGATCTTCTGGACCAGATGATTGTTTTTTCTCCTTTGCCACAACGGCTGTTGTAGTACTTGCGTTAGAATCACTATTATCAGATCCATCTTCATCATCCTCATCATCTTCGGAATCATCACTAGAAGATTCATCATCTTCGTCTTCTTCAGCTGAAGACTTTCCTTTAGTTTGGCCATTAGATGAGGAGGTTTGCGATTTTAAGAAATTATCTCTTTGAGCTTTAAGCATTTCTTTTACAGTTGTAGTTTTTTCTGTTTTCTTAACCGTACGTTCAATATCAGAAACTCTCTCTTCTGCTGGTGTTTTGGGTGAACTTGACGCTGAACATGAGATGCCACTTGTTAGATTTTTCTCTTTATTTCTCTTAGGCGGAATGTAAGGATGAGCTTTCTTTTTGGCAGGATTCGAAGATGATTTCGGTTTTTTATCATTCGTGCTGGTTGATGATTTTGATTTACTAGTCTCTACCGAGGATTCCTCACCACTCTCATCATCATCTTCTTCTGAATCGTCCTCATCATCGTCATCGTCTTCCTCTGAAGATGAGGACTCTTCAGATGATGATGAAATTACACGTTTTTTTGGACGATTTGGCATTTTAATAATTTCATCGGTTTTTGTTGTATATGATTCGGTATGAAGCTTTTTAAATTCTAAAGCCCCACAATTTATATAGAAACCTCCCTGTACAGTTTCTAATTCATCGGGTAACATTTCATCATACTAAAAAAAGTCATTCGTTATAATTTATATTAACAAATATTTTTTTTACAATTTATAATTACCGCTTCTGTATTGTCAATAAAAGAATCAGATTCATCATAACCCATTCCAATATCAACTTCATCTCTTTTATTTTTACCACGTCCGCCATAAGCGTTGCCATATTTCTTTTCAAGTTCTTTAGCAATTCGTGCTACATCATCATCATTGTCCTCAAAAGGATCAGAGAATCCATTTGATTTTTGTTTTAACTTTTTCAATTTTTTCTAAGGATTAAAATAATTTTTGCCTCTTATAAGTAAGATTTTATCAAAATTGTTTAATAAATGGAAAATTACTTAAATATTTTAAGGCACAAAACAATGAAATATAGAAAGAGAGTGAGATTGAAAAATTCTTAACAAACGTATTTGATTGAAATTATTAATACAATATACCAAACAAAAAATGTTTTTACAGTTTTAATCACTTGTAATAAAATATTGAACCTTAGAGACATTTTTGTTGCTCTACAATTCTATATACCTCTCCAATGGCCTTAGCATCGGGCAATTTGGAGGATTTGCTTCGCTTAAGGTCAAGCCAAAAATGCTGCCTCTTTTGTAAACATTCCTTGATGTAAATTTTGGTATTTATAGAAGCCATTGTAACTAATAATTAACTTCTTTTGCCGCAACTGCATATTTGCGTGTTATAGCAAGAACTTAATTTGGAATTTTTAACTACTTTAAGGTCCTGAACTGCTCTTCAACATTCCATCAACATCAAATTTTAAACCATTACGTAACGAAATTATTCATTTATTTTAAAAAATTTTTCATTTATTTGACATTAAACATAATTACTGACATATTTTCAAAGCAAAAAAATTATTTTATTATTTGGATTAAATATTTAATGAAAAACGTGTGTTAAGAATTCTTAAATCTCACTCCTTAATCTTATGAAACAACAAACAAAAATTTGAATTCTACACAAATAAGAAACAAACTAAATCTTTCTGTGACTTCAAAACACGATGCTAACATTTTACGAAGAGATGACAACATAAAACCGAAGAAGCCAAAGTGTAAGCTCAATGCTAAAAAAATTTAAAAATTTGCACGAAAATATATGAAATTGGCACAGGAGTGGAAAATGGTAATTTTCTATGACGACTCATACCTATGTTGTTGCTACGATTTGAGATCCAACGATTTTTGGAATGGGGTTGCATGGGACTTTAAAGACTTTTATGAGCTTAAAACCCCAAACCGGGAGCAACATTTGTATGGGGTTAGGTGAAATAATGGATCTATCACTAAGTTTACATGAATTGCCAGCCAGACGGATCTAAAGACAGACATCGTTAAATCGATTCAAAAAATAATTCTGATTCAAACGTACATCTGTACATTACAGTTTAAAAAAAAAGTAACACCACAACCATCGATGGTGGTGGTGGTTATAAACGCTTCAGCTGCGACTAGAATTAACCAAAAACCGTTTTGGAAACTCTGTGACACATAAAACTTAGATTTTTTAGGGTCTCACTTGAAAATTTTATCATCTTACTATTTTTTAAATTTATAATTAGAAATATATAGTAGCCAGTTCTCTAAACATTTTTAGTACTAAGTTACACAAAGAAAAAAATAACTTACCTTTTCTAAATGCAACAATTTAGCATAATTAAATTCTGGATATTTACTAGAGTCTGTCTGAAAAAGTTCAACATTGATACGTATTGTTTTTGTTGAACCTTTTGATCCAACTACACTAGAGCCTGTTGCAGTCTTTTCTGATTGGGCCAAGAAATCGGCACCAAAACGTAAAGTGCCTGACGAACCAGCCGTCAATAAAGAGGAGCTAACCGTACTACTAATAGTAGTTAGTGTTACACGTTTTGCCTCTGTCATAATATTTAATTATGTGTACTTGTTTAGTTGTATTTTTGTAATAAAAATAATAAATGTTTACACGTAGTAGTTTGATTATTTCGTGGACCACTCACTCACATCAATTCTTCTAATCAAAACATAAACATTGTTTACACTCTTCGTTTTCCTCTATTAAAAGCAAACAACCGTTTTTTTTTAGTTTCTGTTTTTTTCTCGCTTTGCTTTTCTATCAATTACACGTTTTTTCTTTATAATTTTGTTTCGTGAGGTCAGAGTACCCTCTCGTTTTACAAATTCTCTTTTAACATAAATTTTTTAGCATAAAAATTAATTATTTTTACAAAATAAAAACAATGTCGCTTACAATAGATAATTTTTATTATACATTCAAAAATGTCTTTTCTGTGTTTACTAATTACAGCACTACTTTGTTTATACGATCTCAATTTAATTAACTTATGCTCTTTTTTTGGTAACAAAATGCAAGTTTTCCTAAATCTTTTTTCAAAGCCATCATTAAAAAAGCGAAAACGACGTGTGTATTTTTTTCCAGCAAGACTTTTTTCTTGTACAAAATTTTTCTTCTTTTAATTTTTTAAACTTTTTATCTTAAAGGGTTTTTAGTTATTTATAATTGTAATATATTAATTTGATTATGTATTTATTGTTTATAAATTGTATCAAATACTTTTATTATTTTAGTGATTTAGGCACAATTAATATAACTTTTTTTTAACAAAATTTCCAAATTTCTGCGATAAAAAATGCAATTTTTTCTTCGAGCGCCGCTCATTTTGCAACGTTGTTATTGGGTTTTATGTTTTGACAACATGGTTGCTTAAAAAATTCACATGGTTGCTTAAAAAGGGATCTTTTATGACATACGGTTACTTTAACTTCTTTAGTTTTAAAGCAACAAGGGATCTGTATTTATTCTCGAGTTAAAACTTAGAAGTGAGATCGAAAAATTCTTAACACACTTTTCATTCAATCTTATAACAGAAGTAATATTTAATTTTTTCATCAAGTTATATATATATATATATATATATATATATATATATATATATATATATATATATATATATATATATATATATATATATATATATATATATATATATATATATATATATATATATATATATATATATATATATATATATACATAAAGATTGGTCTTTTCATTGAATTATAATTTTTATATTTCTTTATTAGAATCACTTATTGAAACCATTTCTTTTACAATTAATCGTTTATATATTAACTCGTATTCGTTCAGTTTGTGTATCTATTTCTATTTGTAAGTGATTTTTCTCTGTTTATTTTGATTCCCAATTTTCCATTAAAAACTCTTGCAAAAATTAAGTAATCAAACAAACGTCAAGAACAAAGTGAATGAAAGAAAAATATTGTACGTGCAAATTGTATTCCATTTATTCTTTTTTCTCACTTTTAACACTTGCTGCTTGCTTTTGCATTCATTATGCTTTTGTTGAGCAATTAAGAAAATTCTAATAAATATAAATAAATAATTATCAAATGCGAAATAAGAAATAAAAACAAAACCAATTATTAATTAAATATATAAACAAAACCTAATCATAAATAATAAGAAGATAAGAAGAATATAAAAAAAAACTTTTTTTCGCTTCATACAATAGAAAGAAGAAAAAAACTTATCAACGTACAAATGGTAAGTCTTACAGAATTATAATACAATACTATACTATTTGGCAAAAATACTTACTAATTGATAAACAGATAGATATTTTACTTGAACGTGTGAAATTGAGGTTTCCCAAGAACAGTCATAAAAAGTCCGTGATTTAGTGATAAACATATTTAGTCATTCGCATATAAATAATTTATTTTATTTTTTTGTTACTGATCGATAGTATAGTACTAGTTGTTGTTGGCAGGCAAAGTGACATATATACATTTTATTTGTTGTAATGAGTTCAATAACAATGTATCCGTGTTTAAAGAAATTTCCTTATTGTCGTAATAATACACATTCACAGATGAACTATGATGGTCTATTGTCGCAGTTAACTGATGAGAAATTATCATTGTTTCAAGGAAGGTCGGCGCCAAGCACTACCACTGTGGCTAATATTATTCCAGTAGAGGAGGGAGCTATTGAGGAGGAACAGGCAGCTACCATACAATGCATACGTAGACCTCCAATACCAGCCACATCAAATGCCAATAAATCTGAAGTTTCCACACCACAAAGAAAAATATCCACTTCTTCGAGGTTTATAAATGCTTTCCAGCAATTATATACCACTTCAAGTGGCTCTTGTGTTAATAATGCGACAGAAAGTGATGACAACACAGATGCTAATACTGCTTCGTCAACCTCAACGTCTACACCGGCAGCTGGTAGAACTCCAACCAAGGGCATGGAATCAAAATTGCTTACAATGTGGCATAATGTGAAATATGGTTGGAGTGGTAAATTAAAATCGAATTTTTCCAAAGAACAGCCAGTGTGGTTGTTAGGCAGATGTTATCATCGTAAAGCTACACCTTCCTCTTCAATGGAAACCTCAACAGAGTTGTCAAATCCAACAGGACAAGATAATGGCATAATTTCCAGTGCCTATGATACAATACAACAAGTTAACTCAGATAATATAATGTCACCTAATAGTAATACTACACCTTTGTATCCCGTATTAAATCCTCAACAGGTGGAGGAAATTGTAGTACCACAAGAATTAGCCATGGATGCTACTGATAACCAAGTGGGAGACAATCCTTGGGAAGAGGGTATTGAGGGTTTCAAAAAAGATTTCTATAGCCGTATATGGATGACTTACCGTCGAGAATTTCCTTTGATGAATGGATCAAATTACACTTCAGACTGTGGTTGGGGTTGTATGTTACGTAGCGGTCAAATGCTTTTAGCCCAAGCTTTAATATGTCACTTTTTAGGACGCAGTAAGTGTTATTTGCAATCATATTATTTGAAAGGAATAGTTTTACATCATTTCTTAAAAAAGGTTGGCGTTATGATTCGGAATCTCAACTACATTCAACCTATGAGGATAATATGCATAAAAAGATTATTAAATGGTTTGGTGATAGTTCTTCAAAAAGTTCACCGTTTTCTATACACACTCTAGTAAGTTTGGGTGAAAAAATGGGTAAAAAACCAGGGGATTGGTATGGTCCAGCATCAGTTTCATATCTTTTAAAGTAAGTTACTTAAAATTATATTCAATATTAAATAATATTCTTAATTTTATGTATGATGTAGACAAGCCTTAAAAAATGCTGCTCAAGAAAATGCAGACTTTGATAATCTTGTTATATATGTAGCTAAGGATTGTACAAGTAAGTTTGAATTTCTACCACACAGTGGTTCCCAATCGATTTTAAGAAACAATTCTGTTTTTTCTTTTGAACCACTAAAATGAAAGTCCAACCTAAACCAGGTTTCCACAAATTAAATTAAGCTAATATCGCTCATTTTCTGCATAACTCAAAATTTCCAAGTATCGACTTTACACTTTACAGTAGCACATAGAAAATAATGTATTTTATTTTATTATCCTGTAAATTTTTGGGAATGAATCATCATCATATTCATTATCCTAGTTATTTCTTGTAAGCGTTCGAAAAATTAACCAAATATAAATTTTTCATTTATAAATTTTAAGAAATTATAAGAAATATGTATCTGTTAAAAAATTAAAAATTTGTCTACTGAAAAAATTGATTTTTTTTGCATTTGCAGCAAATGAGCGATATATGATTTTTTTTTTTGTGTTTTTTAATTAACATATTCAGGTTTGCCAATTTTGAAGATTTAGATATCTCTAACGGTTACAAAGCTACAGAGTTATTTCGGTAAAAATGTTTTGGAATCATTGTGTCCCCTTTATAAGCTTTTAAAAATATCTAATTTTTTTTTCATATATATTAGTATATATTGGAGATATTGAAGCAGAATGCTGTATACCGGAACCAACTCCCAAACCTCATGTACCTTGGCGTAAACCAGAAACACCAAAATCTTTGGAAGCCAAACAAAATTGGAAATCATTAATTGTTTTAATACCTTTACGTTTGGGTACTGAAAAATTGAATCCAGTTTATGCTCATTGTTTGAAACTGTTGCTCAGTACTGAATATTGTATAGGAATTATTGGAGGTCGACCAAAACATTCTTTATATTTTGTAGGATTTCAAGGTAAATTAAAAATGATGTTGTCATTGGAAAAAATACTGTAACTTGTTTGTTTGCTTCTTTCTTATATTAGAGGATAAATTAATACATTTAGATCCACATTACTGCCAAGAAATGGTGGATGTTAATCAAGAGAATTTCCCATTACATTCTTTTCACTGTAAATCACCCAGAAAACTTAAAACAAATAAAATGGATCCAAGTTGCTGTATCGGGTTTTATTGTCAGACTAAAACTGATTTTGATAATTTTATTGAATCTGTACAAATGGTAAGTTATGAGAAAAGTGGATTTGAGAAACAAAATTAATGAAATTTATTTAATATTTAAACAGTATCTTCATCCAATGCGTTGTGCTTCGGGTTCATTAGAGAAACAACAGCACTTAGTAAACACACAACAACAAATGCCTTCAAGTTTGACCAATAGTTTTACGGAAACCTCATCATCATCGCAATATGCTGAAATGAATTATCCTTTATTTTCATTTTCTCGAGGACGTTGTTTACAGCATGAGAGTCATAATGAAATGAGTGATTCTCTGTACAAACCTTTGCAACGTCAATTGCAACAAATCAATAATGAAACAATGACACCGGCAAGCAATGATGATGATAGTGAAACAGAAGAATTTGTATTACTTTAAATATAATATACATATATTATCATTTGTTTAGCAAGCTTTTATTAATTAATGTGCCTGCTTATCTCAAAACAAAAATAATCATAAAACTTTTCAATCAGCACTAACAATTCTACATACAGTATTGTGCGGAACCTAGACAACTTTCCTCCTAGTAAGTTTTTAATCTTATATTTATTTTTAAAGCTCTAAAAAGCCACAAAAAGTTCTTTACGGGACTCAAATTCGTGTACTCCTGAGGCCAATCGAATTAGCTGATAGTTAGTTAAGTAGTTTTGTTGTATTGCTATGAGCAATTGTTGTGCCGAAACACATTTCTAGAAAAATTAAATCCAAAATACCTTGTTTATTTGCTTTTTTTGCTATCTCAATGCTAATTCTGGTTACAGATTGTATAACATTATATAAAGATGTTGAAAGTTCTTAATTTTTTATTCATTTTTGCCACTCTAACTTTAAAACCGCCAAAGAGGTTCTTTATGAGATTCAAATTCGCGTACTGCTTTAGTTAATCCTGTTAGCTGATATTTAATCTTTAAGTAACTTCGTTGAATTGTTGCGAGCAACTGCTGTGCTGGTCCAACATGCATTTAAAAAATAAGACACACTTTATCTTTATTAAACAGGTAAAAAATAAATAGTTCTTCATATTGCAATAGTCCAATCCATGTGTGATGTAGCAAAAAAATCCCTTAAATACTCTTTTGTAAGCATGTGCTTGTAGGATGGCATGAATTCTTCTAATTTGCGTTCATATAAACCTTCTTAGGGTAGAAGTAAGCTTGAAGTTTATCTTCATAGAAAATGTGCTAAATAAAAGATTCTGCTGTTTTCCCAGTAGCTGTGTGAGTACAGGCTGTTTTAATTCCAAACAATACTGTATAAAAAAATTTCACTTTAAATCTTAAATGAATGAAATTTTTCAAAAAAATATATTGGATATTTTCTAAAAGTTATAAAAACCGATCTGACAGTTTTTTTCTTATAAAAAAGGCATTGTCTTGAAAGTCCCATGGCCGGATAATGACTTTGTCAAAATAGTCCATGAAAATTATATTATCCCTCAATCCATATTGTTACATTACATACAACACAAAAAATCAAACATCTTTATTTTATGTTTCATATGTATCTCAAAATTGTAAGACTTATTTATTACTATAATTATTTTCTTCACATTTAAATGAAACTATAATTACTTTTCTGCAACAAATGTGAAATGAATTAATATTAATTTGTATTTTTATTAATCATTGAAATCATTTAAAAATAAACATTTTTTTGTCATTTTTATTATTTGTATATTTTTTTCTTAGTTTACTTAATTTATTCATATCGAAAATACGTACACACATGCATACATAGGGTAAGATATATACATACATTCGTACACATATATAATATATATTTTCCTAAAAAATTGTTTATTTTAACTTTTAATTTATTTGTAATTTAAGTTAACTTTAGTAACATAGAAAAATAATATTTTTGTTTTATTATTTATCGTATCGTATGTCAATATGTCTTTTGTTTCAGATATTTTTCTTAAGGTACAAAAACATTATTTAAAAATATAATCCAATTTGTTTATCTATTATGTATGAATATCATTTTTTATGTAATTGTTCATATCTTATTATCTAATTTATAATTAACTAAAAAAATAATCAATTTTATTTATTTAAGAAAATGATGATTGATAACTTTTTCTAAATTAGAGTATAAAATATTAAGCCTTTTTTGCCGTTTACATTAATGCACATATACATATTTTTTGTATTTTCCATATAATTTGTATTGTGTGTTAAGAATATTTTATTTTTCTTTTCCATATAATGATATTAAAATAAATGTTTAACAATTCCCCCAAAAAATAGAATTATGTTTTTTCTTAATCGATTTTTGAATTTGTTTAATAAGAAGTGAGTTCGAAAAAATTTTAATATACATATATCGCTCATTTACTGCAAGGTAGTCATAACTGAAAAAATCAATCTTTTCAGTAGACTTAATTTTCTTTTTTTGACAGAAACATATTTCTTGGAATTCATGAATGAAAACTTTATATTTGGTTAATTTTTTAAACGCTTACAAAAAATCTGCAATATAAACTTAACAACTATTGACGCGCAACCAAAATAACACCTAATTTCCGGTAATAAATTTTGTAATTGTCATGATATATTTTTGTTGAAATCCTTCGCAAAAATTTGCCAGTTAACAAAATACATTATTCACTATACACTACTGACGTTAAATCGAAACTTGCGAATTTTAAGTTATGACTACCTTGCAGTAAATAAATATTTTTCGATAAAAAATAAAATTTTTAGAGGAAATTTTTATTTTTCAATAAAAAATTGATTTTTGGTGAAACTTTGAATTTTTAATTTAAAATTAAATTTAAAAAAATATATATTTTAAGTAAAAATTTAGTTTTTCAGTGATAACCCGAATTTTTCCGTGAAAGGCTACATTTTAGTGAAATTTGACTTTATTTCTAAAACTTAAAAATTTTAATAATAAAAAACATAAATATCAATTTCATTCATACTAAATCAATGATAATAAGTTCCTTTCGTATTAAAATTCGGTTACTTTCAAAATTGCATTGAGGCTGTTTTAGGGTTTAAGGCATAATTATGTCACAAACACTTGATTTCATAACGTGAATATGTTCAAGTACTTGTGGATGTGTGTATTATGAAGAGGTGTGAAACAAAGTTCTTAAATAAATAAATAATTTATTTTGTGTTAAGACGTGACTACAATCAAATTTTTACTTTTTTCTATAAAAGATAATACGTTTGTTTGGGCATATCTATGTGAAAATAAAATTAATTAAAAAAATAAATATTTAACTACTAAATATTATGATGAGATTTTCAATTACGACAATACAAATAATAAATTTATATGTTTATTAAAAATATTATACTTTGTGGCATGTGTGACAAATTGTTTGTATCAATTTTAGACTATAAACGTGATCAAATAATAATATTTAAACACGAAATTTTCCCTAGAAAATATTTTATGGAATTATTAGACGATTTTTGTAAAAAAAAATAAATTGTAACAAGTAAGAATACTATATTCGACTATGCCGAATCTTCAATACCCTCCAACACATATGCATGTGAAGTAAGTCTATTAATCCAAATACGTTTATAAATACACACTCACAAACGCTTGTAATACATAAAGGTTTTCCATAAAATTAGTTATATTTTTGGCTATATCTTTTTTACTTCTAAACCGATTTTGATAATTGTTGGGATGGTGAAAAAGTCCATATGACTTAATATTATGAAAAAATTGGTTTTAATTGGTCGAATATAATTGATAGTTTTATGAAAGATCTTCTCTTGTATTAAGAGGTT
Organism: Cochliomyia hominivorax; assembly: GCA_004302925.2. Lineage (NCBI taxonomy): Eukaryota > Metazoa > Arthropoda > Insecta > Diptera > Calliphoridae > Cochliomyia > Cochliomyia hominivorax. Next base: position 105,502,000 of record PYHX02000467.1, read on the forward strand.
GTCTCAGATATTGGTATATAACTTTTAATATACTTAACTGATTTTTTATTGAGCCTCATCAATTAATGTGGATGTGAGCGTGCCAACAACAGACTTAGCTAAATCGCCTCAGATTTTGATTTTATGCAAAAATATATATACATTATATATAGCGTTACATACAGAATGACCTTTTTATATATAAAATAAATAATCATTTTAATTTATAATATTTAACTTATATTTCTAATCAGTCTATTTATTATCTAATTTTTCATTAGCTAATCTCTTAATTAGTTTACCTAAATTATCTCTAGCTGTTAAGGCCTTTTGTGGATTGGCGTCTAATGCTTTTCTATATGAATCAATAGCATCGTTTAATCTATTCCATCGATGATATAGTACAGCTAAATTTGTATGATACATATAATTTAAAGGTTCCTTGGCTATAATACGTTTATACAATTGTTCAGCCTCAATATAACGACCCAATTTACCAAAAACATTACCACGTAAAAATAATATGGAATTTTCATGAGGTAAATACTGTAAAGCTTGTTCCGATAAACGCAAAGCATCTTCAAACATACTTTTTGAATCTAACATAGTTAAAATGTTTGTCCAGGCTTTTTGAAATTTTGGGTTTATGGCAACAGCTCTTTGCCAATGATTTAGGGCTTCAGTGTATAAATGTTGTTCTAAAAATAGATTACCCATATTATAGTAACAGTTGACATAATTTTTACGATATTTAAGGGCTTTTTTATAACTGGATAATGATTCTTTATATTTTTTACTGGCTGCTTGTACTATACCCAAATTCATCCAGGCAGTAGCTAAATCTGGTGTTACTTCAAGAGACCTTTTTAGATAATATTCAGCTTTTTTCAAATTGCCCGTTTCACGATAAAGATTACCCAAATTCATTAAGGCAGAATCATAATCGGGATAAAGTTCAATAGCCTTGTGATAATGATTAAAAGCCTTCGAATTGTTTTTTACATCGGTAGATAGGCGAGCAATATTATAATGGACCTAAGATAGAAAAGATAATTAATATGACTTATTATTTTATTTATACAATATTGTTCATAATATAAGTATTAAAAAATTTAAGGAGTGAGATCGTAAATTTTCTTAACACACATATATGTTATAATTTTATTCGATTTAAATGAAAAGAAATATAGTTTTAATCAGTAGTTGTATTTTGAACCTTTTTCAGAAACCCGCCCATTAACATTTTTATAGTGTTTTCTCTCACTTTGTTCGAACAGGTAGTCAACCTACTTTTAAGTGGACACCTTATGAATTCTCATGAAAATTTCGCGATTACTTCTTTTGAGTGCTTTTGGGTCCTTAATGTTTCTTTAACATTTGCTCGAGCGCCAGCAAAAAAATATTTTTGAACGAAAGTTGAATCTTAAGAACTTTTCGATTTCACTCCTTACTCATATTAAAAAATAATTTAATCGATAGTTCAGTCATCTAAACTTGTTCTCCATAATGTATGTTTCAAAAATTACCTTGGCATTATTCGGACACACATCTAAAGCTGATGAAAATAATTTCTCCTCTGTTAACCATTCTGAGGAACGTTGACGACACCGTATAATAAATATTAACACCAAAAAGGCATAAACAACTGATAAAAAATAACGAAATTTGAAATTTTCATAAAACCACATAAAACCGTAAGATACTAAAAAACAATATCCTATTGAAGGTACATATAAAACACGTTCGGCTATAACAAAACCAACTTTAATAATGCCGGAGGCGGGTATGAATGGTATAATGATCAGCAACAAGCCAAAAACAGCAGCAAAGTTATATTGATATTTACAAATACAAACAATAAGGAAGACGTATAGCATCAAAATCGATAGTAGTCTTAAATCTTTAAAATTCTCCACCAGTTTGAGACAATCGAAGGCCCAATCAAAACACAAGTTAAAAGGATTTAAAAGTATTTGGATATTATAAACATAAAGATAATTTTGTGATAAAAAACGTGTTAAAAAACTATCTGCATGAGCGACTGGATTATCAGCTTTGCGAAATTTTGGACTTTTAAAATCTGCTATCCAAAGACGTAATGTAATGATTGTAATGGTGGATAAACCATAAATTATATTAGTTTTATTTATTAAGGACTTTATTTGCTCCATACCAGATAATAAATAAATACGTTTAAGAGTGTAATCTATTAGTATACAGGACAAGGGAATTGTTATGGCTGATTCTTTAAATAAAACACCTAAACAAGTACAACATACCACAAACAAAGGTAACCAATATGAATCACTTGGTATTATTTTACAATACATAAACAGTGTCATAAGATAAATTAAACAAAACATCAAATCTGCTCTAGAAACTATACCCGACACAGCTTCTGTATGAACAGGATGGACCGCAAATAGAATTGCTGCCAATAAAGCAACTCGATGTGCTGAAAATGCAAACTTAATTTCTCTTATTACCAATAACACTAAAATGGTATTGATGATGTGTATAATTAGGTTTATAAATTTCATATGATATGGATCCAGTTTCCATTTCACCCATTCTAAATGAAACATCAACGATATAAGGGGTCGATAAGATTTATGAGAATCTGCATCAGTTATACTTGCACCCCAAAAATCACAAGTGAAAATGGCTGTAAAATTGGTGGGTATTTGATTGATGGCTTTGTTTTGTTTAATGGCCACGGTATCATCGAAAACAAAGGAACCGCGCAGTGCATGGCCATAGCTTAAATAACACAATGAACACAGTAGTAATATTTGTGCTGTTGAGGATCTAATTGCGGTATGAAAATATATATTATTTTTTATAAATTGTTGATTCATTTTCTTGTTCCTTAAAATTGCACTTGCAGGTAATGTTGTTTTTTTATTGATATTCTTAGAGTTTTTGTTGCTTTTGTAAAATAATTTAATATAGAAAAAGTTAAAAATATTTTGTCTTATTTTTGTTTGATTCCTTTACAAATATTTGCCGGTATTATAAATGTACATTTAACAAGATGACAGTGTATATATATTTAATACAACAAAATTAACAGAATAACTTCTAAAGTCTCTCTGTAAATAGCAGAACAGTGTAAATATGGCACAATTATTTAGAAAGTATGAGCATTGCCACAAGAAATACAACGTTACGAAAACAATACTCAAAAACAATATACATAATAATAAAATAAATAAACACAAACCACGTTTTATAAACAATCAAAATATAAACAAACTCTAACAAGATTATTTAAGAATCTATAATTTGATTGATTACTGATAGAGAGCGATAACAACTTGTATTTTAAATATAATCTGTATGTACACTTTTGCGATATATGTATATTAGCATAACCATTTCAAATATTAATATATGCTTCTATACAATATATATCCATCCATTATGGGGTCTGAGATGATTTCTTCTTAGCGTTACTCACGGAATGACAAAGTGAATATACTCTTATCACCGCTTGTGGTGGTGGAAACTATAAAAATTATGAAGATTGTTTTTGTTTCCATATGGATTAATAATGTGACCTTTCATATGATACCCATATTGTTTATATCTATTATTTATCAAACTAGAAGAATCGATCTCTAACTCGAAACTTTAGCATACTATAACTCTAAAACTTTTAGGTAGCGAAAGAAAAGTTATAGGTGGTTTTAGTTTTTGTATGAATGGCTTTCATAATATTAAAAAAAATTCAATTACGAACGGATCTTAATTTAATTTAAGGCGAAAACTTGACATCGTGCAACAGACTGCAAAGTTGAATTACTTCCTCTAAAACAAGTCTTAGTAAACTCACAGCTGATTTAACAAACTGACAGTTAGAAAGAAGAAGTTGTTTATTCACAAAAATAAAAAAATAACAATAAAATTATCAAAAACTTATTAATATTTAACAAAATAGTTAATTAATTTATAGTAATAATTTATAAGTTTATAGCGAAATGTCAGAAGATATAGTATTTGATTGTTTGCATGCAGAAATCGTAAACTATTGCCTCGAAGACAACAAGGTAAATACATAAACACACAAAAGAAATATGACGACCCACTATTTTCTTTATAGGAAAATGATTTCTCCACCTTGGAGTATATAGGTTTTACTACCGGATATCGTTTAATAGAACGTCTAACTAGAGATGTATCACGTTTTAAAGATGAATTGGAAACAATTAAGTTTATATGTACAGATTTTTGGACACTAATCTATAAAAAACAAGTGGACAATTTAAGAACAAATAATCAAGGAATGTATGTGGTACAGGATAAAGCATTCCGTTTTTTAACACGTATATCACCAGGCACCAAACAATTGGAACATGCTCCCAAGGTAGGTAATAAATATACAGTATTGTTTTTCGAAAGTTAGGCAACATTTTTCCACTAAGTACCAAATGTCTTATATGTCCGCTTTAAATAGATTAATATGAATAAAGTTTTTACATTCACAATATCCTTCTAAACAAAATTATCTAAAAACATGCAACGCCTCTATGTACGTTTTAGGCACACATTGTACAGGATGTTGTCATATCTTCCCACTCGGATTTTAGTCAGTTAATCGGCTCTTATTTATTTTTAAAACGACGTTTTTAAGATCTTTTTAATATGCGTAAGAATTTGTCTATGGAATTCAAATCCTGCGGTAAATTTAAGATTTAAGATCCCATTAACTGATAACTTTGGAGGTTTTGAGCAGCGATTTTTAAGAGTCAATTTTTTTTATCAAAAGAGGCATATTTTTATTGTTATGGTAATATGAGAATTTTCATTATTCCAAAAATTATATGAGTACTTGATAGTGAAAAGTTGCCTGAATTTTAGAACAAAATTCTATATTTTTAAAAATAAATTGTCATTTTAAATTTTATATATTTTTAGTTTGTAGCATTTACTTGTGGTTTGGTAAGAGGAGCTTTAAGTAACCTAGGTATAAATAGTACGGTCACTGCAGAAGTTCAATCCATTCCAGCATGTAAATTTCATATAGAAGTTAGTAGAGTTTAATTTAATAATAAAAAACTTATAAATAAGTAAAAAATATGTTATTTTAATATTTTCATTAAATGATATGAGTAAAAAACACATTTTCAAATTTCAATGTATTATTAATTTCTATTTAATTAAAATTTTAATCGTATTTCTTTAATATAAATTAGTGATTTTATCTTATTTATTTAAAGAGTAAAATGAAATGGTTAATAATCTGATTAATTATATTTTTTATGGAAAAAATAATCTTCTAGTTGGCTATTAAAATCCAGCACAATCTGTCCAGTATATAAAAAATTATGGACCGAAATTTGAATTAAAAAGAAAATCAAATAAAGCTCTTCATTCGACAATTTTCTCATATTTGGTCGATATAAACAATTATATGACAATGATAGCATTTGAAGAAACAAGAATTAATTTTGTAAATATTTTACTTAACTTTTTATACCATTTTTTGAAAATATATCATATAATATATTCTCTTTCATAACAAAACTTATAGGCCACACTTCAAGCTTTCATTTAATACCCATATTATACCCAAGATGTGGAATAATAAAAATTAGTAATTTTAAAGTTTTGTCATAAATTTTCATAAAAATAAAATAACCGATATTGCCACAACTACTCTCATGACTAGATATTATATCTAATCTAAATCCACGTGAAAATATGTAAATTCTTATTAAGATGTTTTTTAAAATTCAAAAGAACAGAATTATTTTCCAAAAAGTTCATTTTAATACATAATAATGAATAATAATGAATAATTCCAAAATCTTTTTGGCTAATTTTCATAAAAAATAACCGATGTGGCCAACTTTGGAGGGGCCAACGACTACTCTCATTAGCAGATAAGAGCCTGTGCTCAATACAATAATATTATATTTGTACCAAAAGAGGCAAATCCTCCAAACTGTCCAGAGCTAAGGCCAGTGGAGAGATATAAGACAGTTATTAAAGGAGAACTGAATGCAAAAAATGGTGTCCAAAGATGTAGTATATTTTAAACGGGAATGGACTCCCTGTTCAAACAAAGTGGCAAAAAGCATTATAAAAATTTTAATGGAAGGGTTTCCGAAAAAGGTTTAAATTTCATCACTAGTGATAAAAACTATAAAATTATATATTTTTTCCTAATTGTAATATTAATTTTAATAAAATAAAAAAATTAAAACTTTTTGACATATATGTGTGATAAGAATTTTTTATCTTACTCCTTACTATTTCCTAAAGTAAATTCTAGTAATCTTTAATAATTCGTACTTTATTTCAGATTTATTCATTCATTCTTTTTCAGACATTTTTCATATAAAACTAAAACATTATTATTTTCTATTAATAAAGATTTAACTAAAATCCATTCAGACTTCGTATCTGAAGGGAAATTTGGTTCCAATGGCAGAGGATCAGTATATATATCGGCCTTCTCTAAAGGCCCCACAATAATAATATAATTTCCTTTATAAACGTCTAAATATTTTAAAAATGCTGAACGATTATTAAAATAACAAAACATTAAAACAAAATTCCAATTATTTAAAGCACAACACTGTTGTAGGAAACTGCCCGTTAGATAATCATCTTTAACATCTTCGATATAATTAAGAGGTATAAATGATTTAATGGCATAATTACTAAGCCACCATTTACGATCCACTTCTAATCCATACACTTGTAAATCTTAAATAAAAATCATTTCAATTTACTAAATCATTTAATTTTTATAAAATTTAATTTTGGAAAACTTACTAATAGATTGTTTAAGAAGCCATTCAAATAAACCGTTGCCACATCCTATACTTAATACATTACTAATCTTGTTTTCCCTTAAAAGTTTATTAATTTGCCAGACATTTTTTTCCGTTGGCCACAACCATAGCAATTTACGTTTTATTTCCACTTCTAAAGTTTCACCATATTGTAATAATTTACGCCAATTTTTTGTATTTTCCTGCGTTAGATAATATACTTTAGCCAAAGCGTCTTCCTCGTGTGATGGCGTTAACATTATTGAGAAACTAAATACTATTTATAAAGACAACAATATTTTTGTAGTATTAAAATGATTTTATAACGTCATGTTCGTATTTAATAATTTTTCGTTGCTCTTGATCACGGCCATTGCCACTAGATGCAGGTAATGGTTAACATCTGAAATGTATGGTGGCATATAGCCAAAATTATTTAAATACATAGAATTGTATGCAAATACAGTGGCGAACATAAAAATTTGGATCTATAAAAAAAATCGGGTGCTACGGAAATTAAATAATGATTTCTGAAAAAATTTAATGCATTTTAAAATGATCGTAAAATGTTGGAGTGTATTACACCGTACGGAGTTTTCCATTTCATTTATTCCCAAGCGGCGAATAGATCAGGCAATGCAGTAAGGTGTTACTTTCGTTTGATACAACTGTCGACTGCATTGTAAGCTGTGAATTACACTGCAGTCACTGCGCGAAATGTTCAGTTTTTTAAATGGTTATAAGTAGGACCTTTTTGGTCTTTGGTGTTGGAGGGATTACAAGTAATTATTTTGGATCATGTGGACGATATTCGCTATGTGTTGGTTACTGACTAGTTAATGGGCCGGTCTAAAGACACATTTGCTCAAATAATATCGAAACTCTGCCACAAGTCAGTCCAAAAATAAGTGGACATATTACGAAGTCTTATCAGTGGAAGCTTGATGTAAATTTCAGTATTTATAGACTGTTTTTGGACTCAAAAATTTTTGAAGCGTTACTAATAGGAACTTACTTAGCTTACTGGTTTCCTTTTCTACCGAATGTGTAGGAATAACTGACATGTTTTACAAAAAAATAGATCTAATAATACTTGGGTTAAAGGTTTTAATAAAACCCTGACATAAGAATTTGTTGATCTCACTGCTTATAAGGAAAGAAGTTATTTTAATTTGAATAAAATAACCTCTAAACATTGTACATAATAGAAGACGGTGACTTTTGTCCATGTGTGTAGGTTACTATATATTTATTTTATTGGACTTCAAACCGAACGTTGTAACCATATGCAGACGATTTTTAATTATATGACAATTTAGAAAATATCTAAATTAATTTCCTTTTATTGTAATATATGTAAAAAGTTAATTATAAATATTAATTATATATATTATTTTTTCTTAATATTAGACTTAAATTTATTTCAATTAAATAAATTTTTTATATTAAATTTAAAATTATTCATCACATGGGAAATTATAAATCAGTTCATTTAATTTTAAAAATATGTTTTCTCAAAAAAAAAATCAAACAATTGCAATGGCATGAGTTAAGAAGGTAAATGAGGTTATCAAATATAACCCCCAAGATCTTCATGGATTATATTTGAGTTTGGACTCCATTAAATAGGAGTGATAAAGAGTGCTACTGTCGACTATGCATATTTCTTGTAATATGAATTTCACGTTGTTTTTGTAGTTGTAACAGCTGTAAACACAAGTTATTTATTATGATTCAGGTTCTGGTTTAACTTCAGGCCAAAAAGTGTGGCACTGGTATAGGATGAGTTCCTAGATCTTTTTGACTAAGGGTGGTAGGATTATACGAGATCAGAAGTCATTAAGCCTTTTGCTTGAACTACTCTTGTAGACCTTGCAGATTTCGTTCCTTTTCTGCAGATGTCGGCGGCCTTCAAGTACGACATTCATACGGTAACTTGAAAACGTGGAATTTGTGGCGTCTCTGTGAATGTCGTTCAAAGATTATTTAAATATTCGAAAAAGTTTTCTAACATGTTTCGGGGGTAACTTCAATTGTGTTATATTGATGTAGGATGATGCTTCCGAAGGGACTTTTTACTGAGCTTTTCATTATGTTCCTCCACCGGTAAGATCTTCGTCTCCTAATGAACATTCGTTTGATACAACTATCACTGGGTTCACAATCTTTGACCGAGTGTTACTCAGGTCATTTCGGAACGAAGATTCAATTGTTTTGGGTACGTTTATTTTATACAAGGTCGTCCTACGTAATCCATGCTGATTATGTAGGACGACAATTCAGGTGGGGGAGAAAAAAGGCCTCCAGAGTCTTCCGTCGAGAAGTAAATCAAATTTAAAGTTATTAATCCTCCATTTTATGAAGCAATAACTCATGCCAGAACAGTTAAAAAAAATAAATTCTCTTTAAAATTTTCTCATCAAAGATTCTAATTTAAGAAAATAAATCATAAAGATGATGTTTCATAACTATTTTTAAAACTTTTTCGCCAATGTACGGGAGTTGCAGATTTAGGCATAACTTCCTGTGAATGTAAATGGTTGTAATTTTGTTTTTGCTCCTTATCTTGTTCTGTCTCAACTTCGTCATCATCACAACCCAATATTTTTCGATATAAATCTATATTATAATTGTTATGGCAGTATTTTTTATGCTTATATTCCGAACATATTTTGTTATTTACAGGTTTCACTGGCGCAATAATATATGGTGTTAAATGTTTCTTTACATTTCCTATAGATCTAATCACAGAAGAAATTGTTTTTGGCAATTCATTATTAAACGATTGTGGTGGTGTATTTGTCTGAGATGAATCTTTAGTGTTAAGAGATTTTTCTGCTGAGATACGAACATTTTGATTATGGCATAACTCAGGATATAGAGATGGTTGTTCAGTCTGGTAAAGATTTTGATTTGTATTATCATTTTGTTTTTGAAACACATTTGGCTTATCTTTCATGTAATAAGTTGAGTTATTTAAGTTTAATGCAGTATTTTTATCACAAATATCTGTTTCCTGAACTTTGGAGAATAATGCTTGTTGATTTGTTGGCAGAGCAGTAATAACTTTAATTTGATTTATCACTGGATGATATTCTAACGTATTTGTTGCATATTGTGGAAGATCAATTACAGAGTCTTTTAATTCAAATGGTTTTTGAAGTAATTTATTTTCAATTATTACAATATTTTTTGCAGTGTTATATTCAACCTCCTTGACACTTTTCATATTAGTCGGATTGCTGATTTTTTCAGAAGGTTTTATTATATCGACAATATTTTCGAATTTTTCTTCTGGATGGATAGTATTTAAATGCCTTGTCATATTATCTTTTCTTAAAATATTTTTGTCACACAATTTGCAATAATATTGTGTTATATGTTCTAAAAGTAATATGAAATTTAAGTACAATTTTATTTGTTTCAATATGAAGAATAAAATTACCTTCATGTATTTTTCGATGTCTGGCTAAAGCTCCAGATTCGCTAAAAACTTTTTGACATACATTACAAATATGAGTATTATTGTTGTAGTGACGTTTTAAATGTTGTTTTAATATTGAATTACGTTGAAACAGTTTATTGCAAAATGAACATTCAAAACGTTTTTCTAAAAATAAAACAATACGAAAAAAAATATTTATAATATGCCATTTCTCTTAAGAAGGATGAAAATTTTCCCTACCAAGTTCTTATACATAGTCTTATATAAGGAGTTAGATCGAAAAATACTTAACATTTTTACTTTTTTTATTTCATTGAAATTTTAAAATCAATTTACAAAAAATTTATAACATTTTCGGAAACCATTTCCATGTAAACCATTCCTTCTACTTGAATCAGGTTTTCCATCAACGGACAAGTTCTCCCGGTATTGTTTATTAACATTGGAAACAGTTTGACGGCAGACTTTTTAATGCTTGGCCAACTTTTTGTAGGACCAAGTTCGGTTTTAATAAAAATATTTAATAATTTCAGTACGCACATATTTTTGGTCACCCATGTTAATCAGAAGAACACTATATTCATTTGTTTAAAATTAAATATGATAACTGATATGTTTTACAAATCCAACTTGATAAGAATATTAAATAATTAAATTTAAATAAATTTTTCTAGAGCCATATCTTTGGTATTTAATGGGTTAAGGATATGAATTAGAAATCCAATAAAAGCTTAGTGTTGTGAACAAGTGATATTATGAATTAAAATACCTTTACATATATTTCTTTTTAAGATATTAGTACTTTTGTAAAAAAGTCATAGTTAAAATTTATAAAAATATATTTTGTCTCCGCATGGGTTAAAAATATTTCGCCTTCTATATATCGTCCTCCAAGATCTATTACATGGTAACGATATTGTTCATATACATTTTATATCAAGCGAAAAAAATTGATCTGCAAGTCAAAACTTTAGGGCTCTATGTTATAAAAATTATCAGAGAGCGGAAAAAAATTTAATTCACTTATTTTGCCCTCATAGAGTACTTATTTTCAAAAGAAAAAAAATAAAATCAATAGTTTACGGAACCGATTTGTTCCATTATCGTGATAATAATATTTGAAAGAGATGTATGTGTTTATTGCATTTTATATTTATCTTTGCGTGAATCATGCAGAAAAATTTGTAATTTGGGAAACTCTGCTTAAAAATTTATATTCAATTAATCCTTACCCTCATGTGTTTGCAGATGTAATTGTAAGGAAGATTTGGAGGCATATTTCTTATTACAGTATGCACAACCATATTGTAATTGATTTAAATGTTGGGCAGCTATATGATGATCCAAAGAGATTTTCTTCTTAAAACTTTTATCGCAATGCAAACAATATTTTAGTTCGACATTATGTAAAGCAATATGTTTCTTTAAAGCTAAAGGATTCGAAAATATTTTGTGGCACTTTTGACATTCGTTAACTGGCGATATATGGGATTCGTTGTGATATTTCCATTGAGACAAACGGGCAAAACTCTTAATTGCAAAAAGAAAACAAAAATTTTATTTTATTCAAATTCTATTAAAATTTTTTGTAAATGAAAATAAAAATACCTTATCACAATGTGCACATTTATGTAATTTATTCTCCAGTTGATTACAGTTTAAGTGATAATATTTCTGAGAACGACTACGAAATGTTTTACGACAAGCAGTGCAATTATATTGTATATCTCCATTATCACAAATCTTTTCTATTATATGATTCTGTTGGGATATTTTAGAGTCTTTATTTTTTAATTTTTCTTTGTCCATTTGCATGTTATTGACTTGTTTAAATGAAGTTAAGTACCTAGAAGTTCCGGCATATTTATTGAATACTATTGTTCTGTTAATTAACACTGTATTTATATTATAAATCATTCAGAAACTTGGACATTTTTATATAGTTTAAGAAATTATACATGTTTTCTAAAATAATTTTAAATAACATTTTTATTTAACTTAATAATAAAACAAATTTAGCAATAAACAAATTCTTCAATTTTGCAATGCTAAACAGTGTTGTCAATTTTGTAATCTTAGTTCGGCTGTTATAAATAAAACAAGGCAAATTTACATTATTTGGCTATATAACTACCACAAATACAACATAAAAATACACATACGGACAATAAACAAACTTTGCATTTTGTGATTATGAGAAAGAGAGAAAAAAGAGGACATACCAAAAACGAAATCAAATCCTGAGAATAACAAATAATTTTGTTTCTAAAAAATTATGTTACAATTTTATCAGTAAGAAACAAAATTACTTAATAAAAACATCAAAAACAGATCTTTAATACAACATATAACAAAGAAAAATCATCAACAGTTTTCAATCATAAATATAGAAGGAAATTGATAGAAAAAATGTAAACAAACATTTCATAATTGTGTAGTGACGGCCTTGAATAGAGTGACCATAAGCTTTTTTTTTTTTAAATACTGATAGTTGTTTTAGATAGATGTAATTGGAAAGGCCTATATATAGTATAACATTATTAACCATATATAGTATAACATATATTATAGTATAACATTATTAACCCATACAGAGACAAATGCAATTTTTATAAATTTTTACCATGACTTTAAAAAAATAATATCTAAAAATTCATCATTGAAATGAAACTTGTAAATAACATTATTATTTATACCATTAACCCTTTAAATACTCAAGATATGAGACTAGAAAAATTAATAATTTTAAATATTTATCTAAGGTTGGTTTTTCTATACGACCAGCCTCCGCCCATACTAAGGAACTTTCTCCTCTGTAATCTTTAAAGATCCAATAAATATTTTCCAAACATTATATATTATCCAGAATATCTATTTATAACGAATAAAATTTTAAATGTCAATTATTAGTTAAGTACACTTTTTTAATTTAAATTTTTGTAATTCCAATTTTTGTTAATAGTATGATATGGGCACCAAAGGAAAGCTTGAAGAGTTGTCCATAAGTTTTGATATGAATAAGAATATCAATTCACTGAAATCTTTTTGAGATATTGATACATTTGTAATAAAAGTTATAGTAAAAATTATAAATAAATTATAAATTTATAAAAACGTATCTTATTTTTAGTCCTGTTCTCGCTGCGTTCACAACCTTTAGCCGGTTGCGACTCAGCTTTTCCGATTTCATTTTTAATTTTAATTAAATTTTAAAAATTTTTTTAACACAATTTATATAATTTCATCCAATAATTAAATCAATAGCAAATGATAACTTATTAAAACAGCTGAATTGTCATTACTAGTACAAAACTATCTTTTCAGTTTTTTTAATAAACGATCATTAGTATTTTCCAGCTGCAATTTTGAGTACGCTCTATCTTCTTTTTTCAACAAATATCAAAATAATAGTTGTAGATTATGGCTAAAGTTTTTATAGGACAAATTATACACACCAAATCTTTGAAAGAATTCATTTCATATACTAACGGTTTTGTGGCAGTTAATGAAAATGGCCAAGTACATAATTAGTTAGTAACTAATTTAGATAAAAAATACATTATATGTTGTTCATAGATTATAGCAGTTGGAGATGATTACTCCGAATGGCTTAGTTCAAAACCAGAATTTTCCTCAACTCCACCTGAAGTAATATCCTTGACGAGAGAACAATTTCTTATGCCCGGTTTTATTGATTGTCATATACATGCACCACAAGTGGCACAAATTGGTTTAGGTTTAGATATGCCTTTGTTGGATTGGCTTAATACTTATACATTCCCTTTGGAAGCAAAATTTGCTGATCAAGAATTTGCAGCTAAAGTTTATAAAAAAGTTGTGGTAAGTCATACTTTTTTGTTGTTATTTTTTCCAATAATCTGAATATATGAATTGTAATCTTATCAATAATGTATTGAGAAATATTAGAAATAGTGTATTTATTATACATATAATGCAATGTGAACATACATACATGCAGTTACTGGATTTTGTGTATTGCTTCCGTTAGGAAAGCCTTAACTGATATGTGAACCAAATCAAACCGTGTTAAATATTTACACAGATAGATAGTGACCATTATAAGTCTTTTATGTGAATCTGAAGGGCCTCTGCGCCCATAAAATAATATATATAATTGTAATCATAATATAATTGTAATCATAACACCTTCAAAATTTTAAATTTAAATTCGCTTTAAAATTATGTTAAAAAAATTTAAATTGCTAATTTGACCATTTACCATCATTATTGGAATTAGAAAACGTTTTAAAGACGACCCAACATTTTAATATCAGACTAATCAGTTGGCGACTGCCACCACTATCTGTTCCGAAATAGTAAAAATAATAAAAAAGAACCTTAAATTTCATCATCCGAAATTGCTGCAATGTTAAACTCCCGTACTGTATGTCGAGTGCTAAATTCTGCCGGGTATAATGCCAGAGTTTGCAGAAAAAAACACAGAATAAAACACTTCAATAAAAATATACTTTTGTAAAGTAATATTCTCGGATAAAAAGGAAGTTTCCATATATTTATCTGACAGACGTCTTCCGACATGCAGAAAGAACACATTCAGTCGAATGTTAAACATGAAGGCGCTGGTGTCATGGTATGGTGGTTGTATAACAGCACCTGAGATTGGAGAAATAGTACTTATTGATGAAATAATGAATAAAATATTTACTTAAATATTCTTAAGGATAACTTGCATAGAAGCGCTGAAAACTTGGCATTAAATATGATTATTATTGAGCATTTTGAGCCTTTAAACATTGTATATGATAGATCATGGTCAATTTTTATCATGTGTATACATAAAATTTGAACTTCTTTTTTAAACATCTTAAATAATATGGTAACAAAAGTTCTTAATTCAGGAATCTAGACTTAAGACATTAAGTATTTAATATACCCAGGTATGATTGCATATATAATTAATTAAAGGCTTTCTTTAAAAGGATGCAACTATTAAAAGTGGCACAACATTGGCATCTTACTTTGGTACCAATAATAAAGACAGTACCTTAATTTTAGCTAAAGAGGTTATACAACAAGGTCAACGTGCATTAGTAGGAAAAGTGTGTTCTAATTGCAATAGCCCCGATTTTTATGTGTAAGTTTTAATTTTTTGAAATTTTAAAAATTATTATTGTCTCTGATACAAATGAGATTTAAAGGGGTCAGATCGGAAAAATTCTTAACATACATACTATGTAAATAAAACATTGAGACACTAAAACATACAGTTTAATTATTTATATTTTTTATTTTGAAATTATACTAAAATTTACCAAGAAAGAAAAGCTGCTTTATAATAACACCCAATATCCTCTCCCATGGCCTTAGCTCCGGACAGTGGGTGAATGAACTTTACCCTCTTTGCGTACAATTACCACACTATGTACTGAAGTGATACGGATGTCAAATCAGCCAAAAAAAGTGGATATACAGTATGAAGTATATGGAATGGAAGCAAGCTTTTAATAAACATTCTTTGATAATCAATATCGGTATTAAAGAAGCCTGATTAGCATTTTGGCTTCTTTTGGTCCGGAAACTTTTCTTCAACATTACTGCGAGCATGCATAAATTCATCCATTCCTTTTGCAGCAAGAATATTTTTTAGGAAGACATGACTTCAATTTCCCGGCACTGCTTTTTGGCTTCTGAAATTTTTATCAGCGTCCTTTCAAACTTTTGAGTCTTTAATGTTTTATTAAACCTGCATAGCATTAACTGTTTGTGCCCAAATAGTCCGAGCACTGAGCTAACGGTCGTTTTATTTGTTTGAACAAAATAACTGACATATTATGTAAAGAAACTTGATATATAAAAATAAAAATACTTAGTGTTAAAATTTTTTGGTAAAAAAACGAGTGTTCAGAAAGGTCGATCTCCCTCCTAGCATACGATATTTTATAATTTTTAATTCTTACAGTGAGAAAAACAGAAGATAGTTTAGAAGCTACCAAGAGAGTATTGTAAATGATATAAAAAATTAATATTCGAATTTAGTAAAACCTACAATAACACCACGTTTTGCTATAAGTTGCTGTAAGGAGCTAATGAAAAGTTTGGGTGATTTGGCAAATACCCATAACTTACACATACAAGTTAGTTAAGATATTATTACCTTTGCTGATATAAATATGATTAAATTTAAATATTTTATATAAAGAGTCATATCAGCGAAAGTTTGGCTGAAATTAGTTTTGTTAAAGAACTTTTTAATTGTTCTTATGCTGAAGTTTATAATAATGCCGGGCTCTTAACAAATAAGGTAATTTTAATGTTTATATTTTTTATTAAATTAAAAACACTGATTATTTTTTCTTCTGTAGACCATTATGGCCCATGCTGTTCATTTGGAAGATGAGGAAATTTCTTTATTTAGAAAAACTGGCACATCTGTAGCCCATTGTCCGGCTTCTAATACAATGTTAAGTTCAGGATTTTGTGATGTTTTACGTTTATTAAAAAATGGCATTAAAGTTGGCTTAGGAACTGGTAAAGTTTAAACTAATTTTAATTAAATTTTATTTTGAGTTAATATTTTCTTTTTTTCTAGATGTTTCTGGTGGCAATTCCATTTCTATACAAGATGCTATTTTACGAGCTTTAGATGTTTCACATCATTTGGAATTTGTGAAAAAACAAAATATCAAAGGTACTGGCAAGGTACCCGATAATAAGGACAATGATTCATATACACCTTTAGATTATAAACAAGCTATTTATTTGGCCACTTTGGGTGGGGCCGAAGCTTTGGCTCTTGATCATGTGTGTGGCAATTTTGTAGAGGGCAAAGAATTTGATGCCTTAATTGTGGATACAAGCTTATATCCTTTACATAATTTTGGTTTTTATAATACTGAAGATTATGCTAAAAAATCAGATGAAACTAAATTATTAGAAATGGTCCAGAAATTTATTTATGTGGGTGATGATCGTAATATTATTAAAGTTTATGTAGCGGGAAAACAAATTAAATAAGCAAACAAAAGATGAAAATGTTCTTTTCTGTAATTTTCATTTAATTTGTATAGATTTTATTATTTTAATTTTTTTACTTAATAATTGTTTTTATACATTCCAGAGTAACTACATACTAAATAAAGTAGAAGTTTTATGTTATATTTTATTAATTATTTCTTCTTAAATATATACATTCATACAAATAAATATGCAAGTATTTTATAAAATTTGATTTTAATTTTTACAAAATAAATTTGGTCTTTAAAGGGGAATTTTGTAGTTTTTCTGTTTTAATAAAATCATGTTTTTTAACAAAACACATTCTGTTACTTTTGAAATCATAATAAAATTTCCAAAGAATGTTTCGAATATTTTTATCTTTTCAAAAGATCGGATCTGTTAAAGCGTTAAATTTTAAATTAAAAAAAAAAAAGAATTTCGGGTGTTTTATCGCTCTTCAACAAGAGTTTAATTCATAGAATTTTACATATAAGATTACAGGCTTTGTATAAATTTTTTAGAACAGATTTGATATCTCTGAAAATAAAGAAGTAATTAAAATTCCGTTGATAACATGAATTTTCAACTTTAAATAAAATCGAAACGAATTACGATATTTTTTTTTTTTTTGAATTTTCATTGTGATGTATACGAACCTTCTCTATGATTCAAAAAATTAAAGAAATTCACACGAAAGGTTGACCAAGTATTGAAACTACTTCCAAAGTTTTTAGACAATACCGAGAAAACTTGTCCGTTGATAGTAAACCTGGTTCCGGTAGAAGGAACAGTCCTCATAATATTTCTTTAAAGCCAAAAATAGAAAGAATTTTCAAAGAAGCTCCCAACACATGCGGTAGAAGTGCAGGTTTACAAATATACAAGGCTCAAAAACGTATGTTCTGGCACATTTGTCACAACATCCTGGTCAATAATTTTATGTTACCGATGCTCGAGGGAATTTTGGAAAAAACTTTAGCACCCTAAATTTCCCAAAAAGTTCTTGCGATAAATGATGTCAATCATTTGTTAGAACGGGCGCTATAAATACCGAAATTTACGTCATATTTACAGAAAAAGTTGATTCCATTCATAAAACTTCATAACGTGCCACTTATTTTTGACCTGAATTGGCATTCCTGTCACTATGGTAAACAAGCCCTTGAATGATACAGGAACAATAATGTGGTATTAGTAACAAAAGAGGCAAATCATCCCAACTGCCCGAAGCTAAGTCCAGTGAAATTGAAGAACACAAACAATTTATTGTAATGTATGGTAAATTCTAAACGGAGAAGGGCTTTCTGTTCGAGCAGAGAGACAAAAAGATTTCGAAGAAAAGTTCAACATTTCACCGACTAGCTCCTGACCCGTAACGGCTCAAAAGTTGCAGAATTAAAATAAATTTATTTAAACTAAACAATTTTACATGAAAGGAGAAACTTATTTATTTGGAATGAATTTTTTTTCATATTTCAAATGTTTTGTAAACATAAGTTTTTTATATAAATTTTATTTTTTTTCTTATTATTGTTGTTTTTAAAAATATGTTCTTCTTGAGTAAATTTACTATTACTATTTCAGAGTTTTTATTTTTTTTAATAAATTTATGTTAAACTTTTTTAAAATTTAACTATTTTTTTTCGTTTTAGCTTTTTTCAGTTACAATAAAAACTTAATATCTATTAAATATTATTTATAATTTCTTTTAAAATGTAAATATTAATTTATACCAATAAACATTTATTTATATTTAATACTTTTTTTCTTATTTTTGTTTTTATTTCAAATTTAAACATAAAGAAATAATTTTATTTTATTAAAAAAAAAAAAAAAAAACATAAAAAATAAATTGAGTTTATTTAATTTCATCTACGTTAAAGAATTGTTTTTTTTTTTTTTTTTTAATTGAATATTTATAATATTTTTTCTATTAAAGTATTTTATTTATAATAAAAATTATCATAAAAAAGGGAAAAATTAAGTAAATAAAGTCCTAAGACAAGTAATTTTTTAAAGTTATCAGCTTAAAGCATTAAATAGTAAAATAGTAGCAATATACTTTAGATATATATTTTATATTTTAGATCTCTTATCCATTAATAAATAATTATTAAAAGGAGGTTTTGCGTGTGTGTGTTTGTATTTTACATTTTTAATTTGTGGTGTGTGTGTGTTTCAATTTTGTTTTAGCATTAAAATATAAAAAATAAAGTATTAATTTGATTTAAATTTCTTCTTTTTTTAATAATAAATTAATTGAACATATTCTGTTGAGTGGCATCATTTTCAAAATCAGTCCAAGCATTATTAAGTTCCATAAAAATCATTTTAGCAATTTCTTCATTATCAGTACCGTTATGCTGAAAATAAAATTTATATAAAGAAATAAAATTTGTATAAACAGTGGCTGAAATAATAAAGATAAACATAATAAATATATAAAAACAAGTAATATTGCTACAGTCGGTCAAGCCTGACTATTTAATACCCTACACCACATTGTTTGTCTGTAAATGTCTGTTACAAAAAATTTGTGAACGACTCTCGTATAATTTGCATAACAAAAGAAATTATGTTTATGTGTGCAAAATATTATTATGATACCAACATTTAGGTGAAATTTATGCATTTTAAAGGAATTTTTACAGATCCTCGTTTAATTTCGCACAGCTGTTTTGGATTATATTTCTCTCATATATGACTAAATATTTATAATACAGACGTATATGTGCGATTTATGAGTTTCAAAGTGATATTTAGAAGGATGTTGTATGGTACCTATAAGAAATAATAGACTGATCCTCGTATAATTTAGCACATCGTTTTAGAATACAGGACAAGACAAGAAAGACTTAGTTTTGCAAAATTTGTTTAAAATCGTTTTACATTTAAGAATTTTATGTGCTAAAAACCACATCCCGGGGGACATTTGTATGGGACGTATATGAAATAATAGACCGATCATAACCAACTTCAACAGGCATTGCCCTTAGTCCAAAATAATAGTACATGTCAAATTTCGTTAAGATATTTTTAAACTACGACCTGTACTAACTTCACTTTGACAGCCAGCCGGACGGACATGCTTAAAACGACTCAGGAAATGATTCTGAGTCAAATGGTATATTTAAAAGTGGTGGTACTGGACTATTTTTTCTGCCCGTTACAAACATCTCCCCAAACGCATAATACCTATGGTGGTGTTGGTATAAAGAAGTAACAGACCAAATTTCATTGAGCTCTGTGGATGTGAGCGTGCCAACAACAGACAAACAGGCGTACATAACTAAATCGAGTTAGATTTTGATCTGATGCAAAAATTCATATTCATTGTGGGGTCTGAGATGATTTCTTCTTAGCGTTACACACGGATTGACAACACTTGTGGTGATGTAGAGCATAAAAATTGTTTTACATACACATCAAACCACTCAAGTCTTTGTCTTCAAGCAAAGACGATTTAAACTTTAAATTTTAAAACAAAAAAAAAAGAGTTAAGCTTTTATTTTTTATTTTATTTATTTTTTTAATGTATAGAAGAGTGTTCATGGATTGGGCATATTTTGACCAAAATCACAGTATTTAATTAGTTAGAGAAGATTTCGATTTTTAATTTTTTCAAAAAGTGATCATGAAAACGCAGTTAATACCGAGTAGAGTTTATGTTCAAATTTCGAACTTTGAATTTGTCAAAAAGTGATCATGGATTATGCTTATTTTGGGCTATAACGTTGCCAAAAAGTGCAGTATTTAGTGAGTTAGAGATAATTTTGATTTTTAATTTCAACTTTTAAATTTATGGAAAAGTGATGATTTTAGCTCTAAATTTAAAATTTTCAATTTTTATAAAAATTATCATTTAGCAAATTATAGACAATTTCAGTTCCAAATTTCGATTTAGACTTTTTCGAAAAGTGATCATGGATTGAGATGATTTTGGAAAAAACTCAGTTTCTATCGAGTTATATACGATTTTAATTTCAAATTTTATTTTCTGAATTTTTCGCAAAGTGATCATTGATTGAGCTTATTTTGGCCAAAAACACAGTATTAGCGAGTTGGTGGAAGAATTTACCAAGATCGTAAACGATTTTATCGTAAAATTTCGTTATTTTGTATTTTTGGAAATTTATTTCATATAACTTACTTTGTCTGGATGAACAGCTAGACAGGCTTTTCTATAAGCCTTTTTAACATCAGTTGGTGTTATTAACTGAGACATTTCGCATTTTGTCCATTTTGCATCCGACCATAGAACTGTGTGCATAGAACATAATAAAGCACGGATATTATTCTTTTTACCCTCCGTCTGAAAAATGTATGAATTCAATGAAAAGAAGAAAAATTCTTGAATTTTTTAAAAAATTGTTTACCCATTCCATAATTTTAACTCTTTTTGGATCCATATCCTTAATTAAATCCTCTTTACGCATTTCATTTATGGACCGAGGACCTTGATTGCCTTTGCTGGTAAATTTGTAACCTTGTTCTCCCAAAATATCAGCAAATATATCGGAACTTTTTGTTTGCTGTTGTTGTGTTGTAGTTTTGGGCTGCTCAAAATGTGAACGACTGTAATCGGGGCGATTTTGTTGTTGTGTTGTGGTGTTTGTTGTAGAAAATTGATTGGCATTTGGTGTTGTATTAAATGACATACCAAAAGATGTTGAGTTGTTTGGAGATTTCATGTGATTTGGTGATGTTGTGTTTGAGGTGTGTGTAGGTTGTGGTGGTACACGTATATTATTGGTTGCTGTTTGATTGTGTGTTGGACTGGAAAATTGTGTTGTAAACGGACTGCTGCCTACAGGAGTGTGACCAGCAGATTTACCACTTAATGTGGAATTTGGAGTAAAGTTAATATTTAAACCGGAGGCTAAGTTGGCAATATCAGCAAAAGGATCTTTAGACTGTAATAATTGAAATAAATTAAGTTTTTCAAAAATTTAGTAAAAAAATATTTTCTTCTCACCTGTTGCGGCGAAGGATCTTTACTGGCTGTTTGTGTGTTAAAAGTAGGTAATGTACCAAATGATGTGGAATTTGAAGCTCCAATTGTTGGTCTTGTATTTGCAAATGTATGTGTGGGTTGTGGTGTTGGAGTACTAAAAGCATTAAAATCTATATTGAATGTGGGAGTGCTATTAGAATTCAAAGGACCAAAAATGTCATCCAAATCAGCAGCAGATTTAGGTTGTGTATTATTAGCCAAAATATCCGGTATTGGAGCCGTACCAATACCCGAAGAATCATCATCACCAAATGCTCCCAATAAGTCGAAACTGGCATCTGTTGTTGGCATAGCTGTAGCCTGGGAATCATGAGATGTTTGCTGCTGTTGTTGTGTGGAAGGTTGATTTAGATTTAGCAAATCTATGGGTGGTGTTGGTTCTGGTGGTACCTGAAAAGCTTCTGCTGTCATTTCAGTTATATCGGGCATTATTAGGGGTGGCGTTGAGGGGTTTTCTTTTGTTTCTGCAGTTGGTTTAGCCTGTTCTTGCCTAACAGAAGCCGGAGGTGTATTTGTAGTCGGTTTTGTAACAAAATTATCTATCATTTCTTCATATTCTAATTGTGAACTAAATAAATTATAAGCATTACGTCTGGGTTTGGTAGGCAACCAAGGAGGATTACGCGTAGGTGGTGTTTCTAAATCTGTAACTGTTAACGACAATGAAACCGTAAAATTGGGTGGGACACATTCTACATCTGCCAAATCATCCAAATCTTGATTACTGAATGTTATTAAAGTTTCAGGTTCTGGTATAAAACCAGTATGTAATTGAAATTGACAAATTTTAATACCCAGAGGTCGTACCATTCCCTTGCGTGCATGATATAAAACAACAACAAGATCACCACAAACAGTTAAATTAATAGGTAAAGTGATTTTTCCTGGCCCCGCCATATATAAACGCATCTTTTCATATTCCTGCATGGTAGACATTAGTAAACGTTCATTATTATAGACTTCTATATACATGCGACAACCATCTCGGGTTTTTGTCATGCGTGGTACTGGTTGACAACTTAGCGAAACCAAATTAATATTTTTATAATGAGGCAGTAAGGGAGTAGGACGTAGAATATCTCCCAAATAGTAAAGATAACGAAATTCCGAAGGTCTCAAATTTACAGGATGCCTTTTTACAGCAAAAACTTGTACTGCATCTTCAGGTTCTAGTATGAGATCAGCATACATCAATAAAGCACAAACCAAAGTAGCAGCTGTACAACCTCCAGCATCTCCAGTTTGTATTATAACAATAGATTTAGGATCAGCATTTAGGAAACCATACATATCCTCAGCCACTGAGAAAAGGCCCTAAAAACCATTAAAAACAATATAAAAATCATTTTAATTTATCAAATATAATAGAACAAATTCACCTGTAAATTTGGTGCCCTGGCTTGGCTACAACCGTATATACTGCCTGCCTCTACTGTGCGCACGGGTGGCGACAGGCGAGGACAAGAACGAGGACCAAAATTATATACACTAACTTTTTGGGGAGAAAAACGACTTTCTATGGATAAGCGTACATCTTCTATATTATTTGTTTTATAAGCTGATTCAAAACCTTCCGAAGGACAAGGCATAACTAAAACGCGTGATGTTATATAACTAATATCTAAATCGGTACGTGCTATGGTTTGTTGCATGGTTTGCATAACTTTTGAGGAAGTATCTTTAAGATTTTTCAAGAAACTACCGGCTCCGCCACGTATGGAGGAAAATAAACTACCATTAGCGCCAGAAGCATTTGTTGAGGAACTTTGTGTGGAAGCAGACGCTGTATGAGGATGAGGGGAATGTGATTGAGAACGATGCACAGCAGATGATGAGGGATCATCGTAAAATGTGGAATTACCAGCAAATGAACGCTGGTTAGAATTTAAAGCCGTTGCAGAATTATTTGCTGCGCTATATGAATGTTCTGGCGTGGTAGTAATTATAGGCTTTCCCACTAAATCTAAAGGACCCTTTAAAGACCAATTCATGGTTTCTGATATGGCTGCTAAACGGTCCAAGATAGTAGCAACATTGAAACGTTGGGCAGGATTTACCGTTAAACAACCTTTTAAATTAAAACAAATTGAACAATAATTCTTTTATAAAATCACATCAAAACTACCTTTTATAACATCGTGAAAACAACTAAATCTGGAATCGTTTGGTATAATGAAATTGCCATTAACAATACGTAATTTAGCTGAATCCTCAAAGGGATGTTTTTGAAAACATAAAACATATAAAATACAGCCCAAAGACCAGACGTCAACTTTTAAGCCCACTTCATAATTAGACCAAGTGTCTAACATTTCAGGAGCACGATACATGGGTGTGGTAACACTGCTCAACTAAAAACATAAAAAAATAGTTAATACATAATGTTCTCTTTATAAATAAATTATGTAATTTCTTTAAGGCACCTGATCCTCCAAAGTATTACGCTGTTGAGCATTCCAATCTAAAGTGGGTGAGAAAATCTCAGTTGTTGCTGAACCAAAATCGCATAATTTTAGTTTTTTATCATTCCCTAGCAAATAGTTTTCAATCTTTATATCTCTATGCACTATGGCAGGTTGTTGGGCGTGCATGTGAGCTACTGCTTTGGTAGCTTGATAAAATATTCTCAATATTAAGGGAGGATCCAAATTTGTACCCAAACAATCAATTAAAGAGCCACCTGTAAGATAATATATATTTTGTTTTTTGTTATTTAATTAAATTATCCGTAAAATTCTATTAGTTACCTTTACACAATTCAGTTAATAATAAATATTCTGCTCTTTGTTGTGGTCCATTAGTTTTATCTATAAATGTGGCAGAAACAAAACCCACTATATTTGGATGACCTGTTAACTGTTTGTGTATATTAATTTCATTGATGATAGATTGACATGCTTTTTTATCAGCACCGATAAGACGCTTAAGGGCGTATTCTTTACCCGTTTGTATATCTTGAGCCACATAAACGAATGCAAAACCGCCTGCAAAAATATAACAAAAAAGTCCATAACAGAAGATAAGGAATTAAGCTAACAAAAAATAATTTGATAATTATAAAACAAAAATACAAATGGGTTATAAAAATTTATAAGCATGGAGCTGGTTGCAAATATGCAGTACCATATACATTCTAAATGGAAACTGTAATTTTATTTTTGTTTAAAATTAATATTAAGCCATTACTCAATATTATTTTTCATATTAAAAAGTGATTATCATAACACAATGTCCAGTTTTTAAAGCAGCTTTAATTTAAAAATTATCAACCAATTTTTTTGAAACAGCAACTTGTTGTGATAATAATAGAACTGAACTAGAAGTGAACTAGGAAGGAACTAGAACTGAACTTATACTAGACTAGAACTGAAATAAGAAGGAATTTAAATTCAACCAGAAGTGAAATAAAATTGAACTGGAACTGAATTAGAACAGGACAAGAACTGAACTAGGAGGGAAATTCAATTCAACTAGAAGTTAAATATAATTAATATAATTAAAAAGAATTGAACTGGAACTGAACTAGAACTGAAGAAGAAGTGAAATGGAACTGAATTAGAACTGAACCAAAAGTGAACTATAAATGAACTAGAACTGAACTAGAACTGAACTAGAAATGAAATAGAACTTAATTAGAACTGAACTAGAAATAAAATAGAACTGAATTAGAACTGAACTAGGAGGGAATTTTAATTGAACTAAAAGTGAGATATAATTAAAAAAGAATTTAAATGGAACTGAACTAGAACTGAAGCAAAAGTGAAATGGAACTAAATTAGAACTGAAGCAAAAGTGAACTATAACTGAAATAGAACTAAATCAGAACTAAACCTAAACTGAATTGGAACTAAAATAGAACTAAATTAGAACTGAACTAGAACTGAATTAGAACTAAATTAGAATTGAACATAACTTATACTAAAATTGAAATGAAGAAAAAGATTTTAACTAGAATATCGAGGGAAGTATAACAAATAACCAGATAATACCATACCATTCCATTAAGATGACATTAAATTACAAATAGATTTTTATAGTTTTTTCTTAGTAATAGTTGAATAGATTTTTTATATTATTAACATTTGATTTTCAGATAAAATTTTTGTTATCCCTTCTTAATAAAATATTGCACATAGATTTTTTTAGAAAAATTCCGTTATTCCCAAAAATCTATACAAAATATCCAAAAATAGATTTTTTACGTTTTTTACTATATCTCTTTAACCGATATAGATGAGTAATGACAAACTAGTTTTTTATGATTCAATTTATGAATATTAATATTTAAAAAATCTCATTTCAAACAACATCAATATACATTGGAAGAAACATGATTCCTACTACTTGACTTGAATAAACACAAATAAATTTTGATACCATATTGTTTACAATAAATATACATTATTTACATTTGTTGATATGTCATATTATAATGTATGGTAATTTTTATACATTTCTATCATAGAAATTAGTTATGAACAATTTACCGTTATAAACTCATTTAGATAAAATACTTAAATATTATTGACAAGTTAAAGAAAAGTATACCCATGAATAATATAAAATAAGCTCAAGGTTAAAAGTTTACTTTACAAACTAAAAATGTCATGTAAATCATAAAGTAAAATAATTTTCATTTATGATAATTCTTATCTTTACCAACATCCGCAATGGATGGTATCAGCTGTTTCATTCCTCAGACTCAAACAATGCAATTTTCACACAAAAAAATAAACACAAAATTACATACAAACTGACGCCCACTATAAGAAAATTCATCATCAAAATTTTATATTGATTTTTTCCTGACTCTATAAATTACTTTCGCAATAATTTTACAAACCTTCAGCTATGACCCTTTTAATGCGTAACTTATGACCATTAATCTCAATAATTTGGCCACAAAATTCATTGTCTTGAAATGTTGCTGCTGATGTTGTTGAACTTTTGTATGTGTTGGCATTTATGGCTCCACTATTAGAGGAGCCACCACTATTTGGATTTGATGCACTGTTTGATGATGATGGGTTGTTGAAATAACCCATAGCAGATTTTAAAAAATCACTCATTTTCTATTTGTCTAATATTCTGTTTTCTTTTATTTTTTTCTTTAGAATCGAAATAAGTTTATTTTTAATAGAATAAATACTTTTTTATTAAAATTCCACTCTTCCGTATTTTTATCTTTTTTTCGCACAGAACAATGTAAAAAACAAAAATTAAGTCGAAAAAACCATTGATGATTTTTTGTGTCAATTTTGACATTTGATTCCTGTTATTTTTCTTTTGTGTTAGAAGAGACAAAGAAAAAGTAACAATGAGTTTATTTTAGACAATTTTTTTAAAGATGTGAAGAAGTTTTTTATGATAATCATAAGCAACATTTGATGTAAAAATAAGCAATATAATTTATTCCGCTCTTTGATAATTTTGGAGATATGATGTCCCAAAGTATCAACTTGCAGATCTTCTTTTCTCTTTTAATAGTTAATATACATAATCAGTGTGGTATTGAACAAATCATTTGTGACATGTGTACACCCATGTGGAGAATAAATCAATTTATATAATTTTTTATTATGTCTTTTTTAAGTACCAATACCAAAAATATCTAAAAAAACCGCATTAATATCCATTCAAATTTTATACCTATCAATTATTAGTAATGAAACTCATTTCTTTACTTGTTCATGTTTGTAAATCTAAATCTTTAGCAATAAGTGGGTTAAGAGTATAATATGCACATGAAATTAAAGCTTAAAATATTGTCCAAAAGTCATGGTCAAAAATTATAAAAATTGATATAGGTTAATAAGATAATTGCTTACATGCAGCATAGAGAAGTTCTCTTCGAGACCTTTCTCATGATATCCATATTGTTTATATTTATTAACTATCAAACCATCTAAATGGAAAATATCAAAGAGCAGAAAAAAATTGTTGGTGGTTTTAGTTTTAGTATAAAGGATTTGCATAATATTTAAAAAATGTAAGAGTTCCATTTACATGTTTATTGAAGGTTAGGTTAGGCCTAGTGGGCATACGAACTAGAAGCAATTTCGGATAATGCTGAAAATATCTCCCACATCAGTAGTTGCCAAGTCTATCGGAGATTGTAGCAAGCTAATTCAAAATAAATGTAATCGCAAGCCACTGAACACAGGTCAATGACAAAAAACATGAGAAAAGTTTCGAAGGAAGCCCCATTATTGATGCATGTACCCCGAATCGACAATGACCAGATACCGAAAAGACGATTTGTGTTACAAAATTCACAGAAGTTTTAAAAATGACAGTTCAAATAATTAAAATTATCTTTTTATTCCGTTTCTGTTCGAGTACAAAAAAAAAATAGCATTTCAAAAGCGATATTAAAAGTAACTTGAGACTTATTTTGTGGAAAAAAGTTAATTTCGTGACATTACTTATTGAATACAGTGATGCATATTGAACTTTAGAAGAGTGGATGATAAACCTGAAGACAGTTTATACAAAAATTTAACAAAGTGTTTTCATAATATTTTAACAAAATATGAAAATTCAGAAATGAAGGGACTTAGATTTCAGCTCTTTCATTAACATTAACATTTTTATTAATATTATAATATAAATATGTTTTTAAGAAAACATGTTTAGTGTAAACATTTTCCTAATAATATTCTTCATGCCAAAGCATGTTCACTTAAGGTGGCTATATAACTACAGCAAATACTTTAGTACAAAAACAAAATAATTTATCATTGTCAAACTTTTCTCTTTAAATAATGAAATAACATAAGCAAAACATGAAAAGAGAGAACAAAACAAGAATAATCAGCTGTGCTTATCTAGTCACCGTATAAGTTTTTGACACAAAATAAACATAAACAAATCATTAAAATTATACAAACAATAATGCAATATATGCATATAATTCTAACAATATTTTTAATAATTTCTAAAAACTCTGCAACTTTAAATGAACCCGAAAGTGATGATAATACACAATGCTTAATAGAGAATAAAAACGACTGTCATAATAACGAAAACATTCCTTCACTCAGTGAAAGATATAAAAAAGGTAAAGCGGCAAACACCGGAATTTAATGAAACCATTACAAAAGTTTTTCTTTCCATTTTTCAGAGAATAATTTAATATTTGTAAATATCAATAAAGCTAAGGTAAATTATCAGCCATGTCCCATCGATGACTCCAACTGTGAATGTCATGTAGAAGTTATGCGTCAAGACTTGGCTACTTTTAAGGAGAAAGGCATTACACGGCAAATGATTAAAGATGCATCTAATTTTGGTACACGCTATAAAATCTATAAACACAGACTTTACCGCGATGCTAATTGTATGTTTCCGTCAAGATGTGAGGGTGTGGAACACTTTATTTTAAAACTTCTGCCTAAATTACCAGATATGGATTTTGTTATAAATACCCGTGATTATCCTCAAGTACATGCCAAATTTGGCAATCAAATGAGACCAGTGCTTTCATTTTCGAAAACAAATGATTATTTGGATATAATGTATCCAGCTTGGACGTTTTGGGCTGGTGGACCAGCTATTTCCTTACATCCGACTGGTATAGGTAGATGGGATTTACATAGAGAAAAAATAATGAAAGCAGCTGAAAAATTTCCCTGGAACTCTAAAGAAACCAAAGCTTTCTTTAGGGGATCTCGCACTTCCGATGAACGTGATTCTTTGGTTTTACTTTCGAGACATAAACCAAATTTAGTTAATGCTCAATATACTAAAAATCAGGCCTGGAAATCGCCGAAAGATACATTAAATGCTGAACCCGCTAAAGAGGTTTCCTTTGACGATCATTGTCGTTACAAATATCTATTCAATTTTAGAGGAGTAGCGGCCAGTTTTCGTTTTAAACATTTATTTTTATGTAAATCACTAGTTTTTCATGTTGGCGACGAATGGCTAGAATTTTTTTATCCCTCCATGAAACCTTGGATACATTATGTTCCTCTTAAAAAATATCCCACCGAAAAGGACATAGAAGATATTTTAAAGTTTTTCCATGAACATGACGATTTAGCTCAAGAAATTGGTAATAATGGTTATGAATTTATAAAACAACATCTAAGAATGCATGATATTGAATGTTATTGGAGAAAGTTATTGAAAAATTATGCAAAATTGTTAAAATTCAAAGTGGAAGAGGATACAAGTATGATAGAAATTAAGACTAAAGGGAAAAAGTAAAAGTATTATTTATACGTTTTTTAAATGATTAAATAAAATGTATATTGAATGAAAAAAGGCACTAAAGTCATTTATTTACAGAGGATTTATGTAAAATTTTCAGAATATTGGTAACCCATTTTAAGATCTTTTGAACAAAATCTAAAACAGAAAGTTCTTTTTGCCATAAACAATGATTATGCAGTGTGGTT
Source organism: Cochliomyia hominivorax (assembly GCA_004302925.2). Classification (NCBI taxonomy): domain Eukaryota; kingdom Metazoa; phylum Arthropoda; class Insecta; order Diptera; family Calliphoridae; genus Cochliomyia; species Cochliomyia hominivorax. The sequence goes on from PYHX02000467.1 coordinate 105,532,600, forward strand.
TCAAAGTGGTTTCTTTGAAAATAATTATGTTACTTTAAACAGCAAGACAAACCCGTATCGTTGAAGGCCCTTAATGGCGATCACCCTTAAATTGAACCTCAGATTATTTGTCGTAGAAATGTGTGTAGAATAGCTTAATTTGCCTCGACGAATCTTGTAGAAATGGATCTTCAGAAAATACTACTTTGGCGTTTACTTTGTAAATGTAGCTGATCTTTGCTTCAAGCTTATCGGGATTTATTTAACATTAATCTTTAGGGAGGTATCTGAAAGTGATTCAGAGTCGAACGGTATAATAAAGGTGGAAGTAATTTTTTTTTTCATTTTTCAAACATCCACTTAAACGCATTAAACGGCGTAGGGTATGAAAATTGTTTAATATGATTACCAAATGAAAGATGAAGTCTTCCCTACAGGACTTATTATGAATGAGAATATCGTTATATTGATGCCTGTTTCAGATATTAATACTTTTGTAATAATGTCATAGTAAAAAATCTCCAAAACCTTCACATGATACAAAAAATTAAGTATTAAACAAAAAAAAATTATCTGTAACTCGAAATTTTCTATTCTATATCTCGTATACCGTTTAAGAGCGGAAGAAGTTTGGAATGTGTTTAACTTTTTGTGATTTTTTTCGAATTTTTAAAAAATTAACAATTTTGGAATTAGAGTAAAAATCATAATGGCTTAATAATATAAAGTAATATAAAGTATGTCAATTCAGAGGTCTCCTTAAGACTTTTTAAACAATATCCATATTGTTAAAATAAATTTTTATGAAACCAAAAAAACTAATCTGTGTCTCGTAGCTGCCGGTCCCTATATGAAAATGAAGTTCTTTTAGAATATTCTACTGAAAAATCAGTATACACGATAAATGATGTTATATTGTACCTATAGAGGCAAATCCTACTTCCTGCCGGAGCCAAGGCTAGAGAGAAGTAGTTCAAAAGCATGGTAGGTTTTAAACGAAAATGGAAAAAAAATTAAAAGTTAATCACTAGTGGTTAAAACTGTGAAAATTTCGTATACCGTGATATCAAACAAAACAGAGTTGTTATTCTCTTCTATACTATATCTGGCAATACTCTAAATAACAATACTGTTTTTACAAAAACAGATTTGTTTTTTTAATCATTTTTTCAATTTTCTTATTTCTTCTTCTTTACTTTTTTCCAATTGCCAATACGAACGAAAAACGACAGACGTGATATACGGTCTGGCAAAAAATTTTTTCTAGTTGATTGTCGTGTTAAAAAATCCTACAAAATCCGTGTAAATTCAAAAAAATAATAAATTTTAAAAGGCCAAATTACAGAAATATTAAAGAAAACGTATAAAAGTTAAAAGAAATTGAATTGTTATAGGAAAATATTGAACGTAAGCAAAATATCTAAATAATTTAATTGCCCCACCATTGTCATAATTTACCAGTGAAAAGAAGGAAACGAAAAAACAGCGAAAACAAATAATATACATAAACGAAATTAAAATATTTAGTAAATTATTGTACAGTGGTTGCTACAAAAAAGATTAACTTATGTGAATAATTAACATAAAAAGAGTGGAGCTAAAAAAATCAAACGGTAATTTACAACAACATTAATAAATACTTGCAATAACAACAATAACAAGTATACGTAATTTGGCCAAATCATTGTGGCAAAAGTACTAGTGGAAATAAAAATAATTGTAATAGAAATAACCACCATACAACAACAATAACGAGATCAGTAAAATAACAAAAAATAAAACAAGAAACGAACGAACTGGAGGGGACACGAAAATAACAAAAGAAACTTGCCATTTATTTTAAATTTAATATTTGTTGATTTGTATGCGTGTGTGCATGTGTATGTTTATAGTGCCAATTAACTAACAAAAAATTGTATTTGTTTCATTTAACCAATTTTATCATAAAAAGGTAAGTTTTTTGAATTCATAAAAAACTATTATTTTGGTTTCAATGTGTTTTACAGTTATTCCATAAAAAAGCTCCCTTTTTTGTTTTACCATTTCATTTTGTACGACATATTGATTTTTTTCCTTATTTTTGCTATTCCTTTTATTCGCAATACAAAAGTTGCCATCTTACGGGAAATACATTAAGAATGTGTCAACATTATTGAAGTGTTGTCAATGCTAATGTTTCGTATTATTTTAATGGAAAATATCTTGTTATTGATATTTAAAATTGTGATCATTGTTTTTTTTAGTTGCTTTTAACCTAAATTTGTATAAAAACAACTTCAGTTATCATACAGGTACTTACAAATATATTAATTAAATTGAATTGGTGTTAAGTGTGATTAAGCAGTTTTTTTGAATCATTGTTTTTTTAACTAATGAATATCGTTCTTATTTGGATATCGTCATCTTTTATTGTTTAAATTTCAGTAAATTCAAATTTCAAGATTTTATACAAAGGGGATTTTTAAAAATGTAACCTAATTAAATATTTAAAATGTTAAATTAAGTTTATATATTTATACTGTCGCATATACCTATAAAATCATTTCATATTTTCTCTATTTATACTTTACACCACCGTAGATGTGTAGGTCGAGCAATCTCAATTAGATGAGTCCATAGATTTTCACGACTGAGTGGGGTGGCATTGGACTGTTAGTTGAATAAATATCGTGCATCATGTGTTCCTAGCGACATGGTTATACGACGACACAGACAATACAAGACATTAGGTGTATGGACTGTTGCTCCACCCCAATCTCAGTTGTGCATAAACCGAGAAATTTCAGACGTCTCTGTAAATGTCGTTTAAAATTGACATATACGAATTCTGGCCCAAAGAATCTTTCACAAACCTATGCACGGTTTATTCTGTATATGCCAGTATTCTATCTTACATGCCTCAGAGGTAACTCCAATTGTGTAGTAGAGAAGTTAGAATGATTTCTCCGATAACATCCTAGAAGGAACTGCTTACTTTATATTTCAGTACGTATCTAAACAAGATAAATCTTTGTTTTGGTTAACTGGAACATTTGAATACAGCCTGTTATGGTTCTTAAGACTACATTTTGAGAGCATTCGTTGATCGGCTAATCGTTTTGTATGTAGATAATAAGTTTATTTGTCCATACCCCAAATACCGCTAAAGTTTCGAGTACTTATTTAAACTTCGCATATTTTCCATTATTGCTATTGTTACTGTTGTAACAGCTCGGCTATATTCGATAATTCTTTCATGGGGAAATAAAATTCGTTTGATACAGCTGTTAAAAACAGTACCAGGAGAATTTGTCCATTGACAAAAGGTTTAGGTGGAAGGAATGGTTTCCAAAGTCAAAAAATAGACAACATTTTTAAAATAGCTCATAACACGTCCGGTAGGAAAGCATCTCGGTTAGCTTAGTGATCGGAATATTTGGTACGAAAAGTAAATGATAATGCAGGTTTAAAAATATACAAATTTTTCAAGTTGCTGATGCTCAAAATTGTTGAAATTGTTGTTGAAAAAATTGTAGGACCCAAAAGCAGTCAAAAAGGTGCTTAGTATGATAAGCAATATGTAGTTGCGGCAAAATAAGCCAATCATTTATTACAACCGGCTCTCTAAATACCAAAACTCACATCAGGGAATTTTCACAAAAAAGGCTACTTTCAATCGTAGGACTTCAAACTGTTATTTTTGGCCTAACATCATATCATGTCATTATGGTAAACAAGCCTTGAATATTACAAGAACAATAATGTGTTATTTCATATATGATCCAATATTTCTTAAAGTATATTTACTAATTTAATAGTTTTATGTTTTATATATTTATTTTTCTATTAAATTAAAATTTATGTTATTTAATCTTATGTTTTTATTTTAATTATTAAATTTAAGTTCATTTCATTATTTCTCATCAAAGAAGAGCACCTCATTTATGCTCCAAAGTTTGATTAGACAAAACTAACAAACGATTTAAAATTTTAAATTTATAGTTTTTTTTTACATAAATTTGTCATCTTGTTTGCCCTTTTAAAATTAACAAATTTTGCTATTTTATAATTTTATTTTACTTCCTCTATTTTTATAATTTTTTTCTATTTGAATTGAAAAATATGCAGAAATAAAAACAAAATAAATTTAACTTGAATTATGATAGTTTTTTTTTTCCATTTCTTTTTTAACTTTATTATTTTTTGTAGTTTTGTTTGTTTATTTTTTTTTTTTTTTTTTTGAATAAATTTCTCTTTATAAAAATTTCATTTTGTTAGTTTTTTTTTATTTTTTATAAGTTTAAGTTTTTATATAAAATTTTTATACCCTACACCACCGTAGGTGATTGGGGTATTATGCGTTTGTGCAGATATTTGTAACAAGCAGAAAATTGGTGTTACATCTACTTTTTAGTTTACCGTTCAACTCAGAATCACATTCTGAGTCGATGTGAATCCTACCGACATTCCGTCTGTTTGGCTGTCAATATAAACGTTATGAATAATCTACAAGTCTGAATTTTTGAGATAACTCGATGAAATTTGGTACATATTATTATTTTGGCCTAAGGACGGTTCCTACTGAATATGACCATATTCGGTACAATATTTCAGGTACCTTCCATACAAATGTTTCTCACGGTTGGCAATTGTGGAGCCGTAAAGGTCCTAAATATAAAGCGATTCAAAGGAAATTTGGCACAAGTAAGTTTTATAATATTCTAAAACAATGTGCCAAAATATTTTTGGGGTCGGTCCATTATTTCTTCTAAGTCACATATAAATCCACACCCCTCTTCTTTCTCCATGTCAAAACACCTCCGCCTGATTTATATATGGAAAACTTTGAAATAAATACGTAAAATTCACCCCCGTAAACACCTTTTCCCATTTTTTTATTTAACAATACAAGAATTTCGGACTAAGAAGTTTAAGACTCTTTTTTAATTATATTTAATTATTAGTATTTTTTTAACCATTTTGCATATTTTCCCGAACAGATAGTACTGGCGGTCGTTCTCTTCTTGTTTGATATACAATTTGTTTGGATAGTCTTTAAAACGTTATATAATTCCAGTAATGGTAGTATGTGGACCGTTAAACAATGTGTATATTTTCCGTATCGTTTTTTAACATAATTTTTCTTTCTTCAATTGGAGTTTCTTTTATTTTTTCACTGTTTGTTGATAAAAGTGGCATTGGACAATTTTCAATTTAAGTACCGTTATTAGACACGAATTTAAACAAAATTGTGGGTAAGAGCAAAACAGCTTAGTTACTTTAATATTTCGAGTGCAGTGACGGTGACTTTTGTCCACTAGATGTAAACTCCAAATTTAATATATATATATATATATATATATATATATATATATATATATATATATATATATATATATATATATATATATATATATATGTATATATATATATATATATATATATATATATATATATATATATATATATATATATATATATATATATATATATATATATATGTATATATATATATATATATATATATATATATATATATATATATATATATATATATATATATATATATATATATATATATATATATATATATATATATTTTTTTTATATATATATATATATATATATATATATATATATATATATATATATATATATATATATATATATATATATATATATATATATATATATATATATTTGTTAGTAAAGTTTATTAACGAAATAATATTTTAACTAAAAAGATTTTAAATCAACCATAATTTAAGAAGAATTATATATCATTAGCTTTATAGGCTCAGAGACCCTTCAAGCTTACGATGATTTTGTCCATTTGTGTATCTCATTCTATTATATTTTAATTATTACTATATGGTAAAATAATTTAGAATTCTTCGGTACAGTAGAATCTCACAAATTTCAACTGTTCAGACATTAAACGCTCAAAAATGTTAACCTATTGCCCTAATTCCTGAAGATTATTCATTTATTCAAGGCATAAGTTGATCTTGATGTTTACAATTTCTTCACAATTATGTATGCGATATTGAATAGCATTGTGGGTCAGATGAAATAAAACGTCTTTTGCAAAACTTAAGACAAACAATTTCATAAGTGGAAAAAAATCGAAAATTGAAAATCTATTATCTATTGCAGTAAAGTGTAATAATAGGACTTAAAATTTATTTCGCTGATATCGACCTTATTCTTAATTTGAAAGTACTTCAGAGCATCAACAATATTTTAAAGATTTCAGAAATTGGAACTACAACTAACTAAGTGGTTTTAATTTCTGAGGATCTGCTGTGCAAGTATTATTATTTAAATGTCTCTGATTAATGTTGTTACAATATATAGCTTTAACACAACATTCAGTATTGGATCTGATAAATGGACCACTTGAAAAAATACATTAAACTTTTTTAATTCCATATAAAGTGAAAATATATGTGGTAGAACACTAAATAGTCTTGTTCCTACCTAAACCTAAAACTATGACCTACTTTAATAATATTCCCCTGAAAAAATACAATATTTTTGATTTAATCTTTATAGAGATTAATTTTTAAAAATAAAAATATTAAAAAAATCAATAACTTCAAAAAATTATTTAATATACAACAACAATCAAACGTTTCCGGTCATAAATAAATAAATAAAAACAACAACATTAATAATAATAAATTATTACAAAATATTGTAATATATTTCAAACGTGAGTAGTCAGTCAACTCGCCACCCATTCCGACAAAACAGTCAACAAAGAAACTATTCAGGCGTAAAATTCTCAAGACAAATTCCCCTCCAGAAAAAGTCATTATAATGAAATGACTTAAGTTTTATATAGAAAATGACTTTTGAAAATGTATTCTACTGATGTTTAATAAGATATTTTAAATTTATTTAAAATTTTTAATAAAAAAGAGATCATTGTAATTATTTTTAGAAAAAAGAAAGAAGTTACCGTTTGAATGAGTTCACTAATAAAGTTAAATGTTTAGATTTTGTTGCGCACGCGCATTTTGTTATTTAGTGAATTAAGTAAATGTATGCAAACGGTACAAGAGTGATTGTTTGTTAAGATCATTTTAAATGAATAAAAATATAATAAATGCTCTTGACACGATTCAGTAAATATAAAGAAATAAATCGTTTTATTAAATTAAATAAGAAATATACATTAATAATATTATGGCTTTAACGACGCCTTTTTTAAAAGCTATAAGTGGCATTTACACACATGGACAAAAGTCTCTGTCATCTATCATGAACAATGTTTAAAGGAGGCTCCCCATGCTCTGAAAATAATTGAAATATATAACTCTTTTTTCATATACTTAATAAAAAATAGTGTGAATGCTATATCTGGCTATGCCGAATCTTCAATACTCTGCGCCAAAATACGTGTGAAGTATATACGATATGTTTCGTACATACACACTCACACTTACACTCAAAGTTTCTGAATAGAATGTTCTTACTTTTTCGACACTTCCATCAATCAATTTTCTCCCATTTCTCCATTAATTTATTTTTCAGCATATTTTTAGAAGTAATGTGATGTTCTCGACTCCGTCTATCCAAGTAGTTCTATATATGTTCTATAGGGTTTTAGATATGCTCTATTGGGTTGTTGTCGGGTTACTGAGATGGAATTTTAAGAATGTGAGGATGTGTTATATAATATCCATAACCGATCAATGTTTGCGTGTTCTTAGTATCACTGTCCTGTTGGAACAAGTGGTCGAATTCAATACCAAGTTCTTGAGCACTATTCATGTAAACATATTTTTGTTTATCTTGCTAATCTTCGGTTTTTCCAGCAAACTTTGCCATTATACCCGGTAGAATTTAGCACTCGACGTACGGTATGGAGGTGAACACCTTAAGCAGTCTTCTCTTTTGAATAGAGGCTCTCTTTTAATTATTTTTACTACATCTTCCACTTCCCAAACAGATAGTGCTGAAGGTCGTCCACTGTTTGTCTGATACTTTTCCTTAAAATGGTGGTACGTAAACGGTTAACTAATGTACATATTTAGTGGATCGTTTTATTTTGTTCATGCGAATTTAAACTAAAATGATTTTCCTTTCTTAAATTGTAGTTTTTTCACTCGTTTTTCATAGAAGTGACGTTAGTGAAATGAAGTGTCCATTAAACAAATGAAATTTTTATACATCATTTGTTTTAAGGGTGTTAGGGCTTTTCAAAGTTTCATAAAGGCAAATGACGGTGACTTTTGTCCATCTGTGTAAGTAGTTTTAGAAATCTTGAAGAATGAAGAGCTAAGAGTTAATTTAAGCCAAGGAAATTAAGATCCATAATATTAAAGATAATGTACATGTATAAAGAAATGACCAAAGGTTGAGGTAGAAGAATTTCAGAGCTCAAGAAAAGAGCAATTTCCATGCTCTTTTAAGTTAAGTTTTCTAAAAAAATATTCTTGCAAAAAAGGTGTCCAAAAGTGTGGCGGAGATGGTGGACTGCCTGCTAAAATATTGAAATTAACTAGTTTTAAGAAAATTATGCTGATGTTTGTAGCATGCAGAAAAAATGATGTTACAATCTACAGGTCTACAAATTCTGAAAACTCGATGAAAATTGGTACGTATTATTAATTTTGCCTAAGGACAATGGCTATTGAAATTGGCCATGTTCGATCCAATAATTCAGATACTTCCATACAAATGTTCTTTCCGGTATGGGGTTTTGAGGTCCTAAATATAAAGCGTTTTAAAAGAAATTTGGCATAAGTATGTCTTATAATATTCTAAAATGATTAAGATAAATGTAAGTAAGAAAATCGATGTGTAAAATTATACGAGGGCCGTTTCAAAATTTCTTGCAGCTCCCATATGACCCCCAGAAGAAAATAATTTTAACTTAGATGTTAGTGTCACAATAATGTACTGCATATTTAAGAATAAATCAGAAAATCAAATTTTGAGAGGTTCGTTCATTTATTTTTCTTAACTATGAAGTGGTGTAAGGTATTAGATTGTCGGGCTTAACCGACTATATATGTTAGTTATTACTTGTTTATTTTGTAATTCTACACATAAGCAAAGACATTGTTTAAAAATATTAAAAAAATTGGAATTTAAGGCAAATAATACTGTTTTTTTTTGTTTCTCCTGAAAAATTCCAAAAGTTTAGATAGGAATTTTTGCCAGCGCAGTGACGATATGATATATTTTGAATTTAGCATTTATACCTTAAATATTTTTTTTAGGTTAAAAAGAATTTCTAATTGTATTTTTTTATGTTTTTCTTAGTTTTAATTAAAATTAGAAAAGAAAAAAAACATATTTTTTTCTTTTTTGACTTAAACCAGTTTTTGTTAAGATTTCTGCAAAATTTAAAATAAAATTTTTTTCTTCTTTATCGAAATGTGGGTAAACTTGTATTTGGACTGTTAAAAATTAAACAAAAAAATAGCAAAAAGTTTTAAGAAAAATAAAAAATAAACTTTAAAGTAACAAAAGTATGAAATCATTTATTGCAAAAAAAAAGAAACAAGTTCGTTCGTTGATATTTTTGTTAATGAAAATATATTTTTGTTTGTAGTGAAAAAGAATGAGTAAAACTTTTGTTTTAAAAAAGATAGAAAAAAAGACAATAAAAAAATCATCAAAAAACAAGAGGAAACAAACTGCTAAATAAAAAAATGTAATAATACGTTTCAGTTTTAAATTAAAAGTTGAATCACAAGTTAATTTTTACTTATTTGAGATTATTTTTTGAATAACAATGAATGATTTTATTATACCCTGCAGACGGTGCATTAACTTTGCTATTCCGCCTGTAACGCTTAGAAGGAATCATCTCAGATCACATAATGTATATAAATTCTTGCAACAAATCTCCACATCCACAAAAATTTATAGAGGTCATTGAAATTTGGCATACGTAGAAGTTTCCAATTAAAGACCAGTAAAATCGGTTTAGTTATATTAAAAGATATATCCCTAAATCTGATGCAATCTCTAAGTTGAAACAAAATTGTCAATAAAATTAAATTAGAAAGAAATGTTGCCCTAATATTAAGTTATGTGTACTTCACCATTCCAAAAATTGCTCAAAATCGGTTCAGTAGAAAAAGAAGTTATAGCCAAAATTTTAATTATTATGACTCATTAAGAGTCCCATGTTATATATTTTATATATCGTATACATTTGTAAGTGTATGTGTGAGTGAGTATGTATGAAACTTTACGTATTTACTTCACATGCATTTGTGGTGGGGGGTATTAAAGAATCGGCTTAACTGTATATAATATTCTTACTTGTTTTTTCACTACAAATAAAAGTACTTCACTTCATTTCGTTAAGACGTCTCTTTGTAGGTAAATGTGTGTGTGTGTGTGTATTTATGTTTGTACTTCAATCAATTGCTTGAACACGAAAAATAAAAAAAAAAAAATAATAACGAAAACAAGATAAAATCGTTTTACATTTTACAAACAATTAAATAAAATCAGTATTGAATTGATTACTTTTGATTACAAATTACTGAGTGGTTGATTAAATGATTTATTTTTTTTTTTTTTCATAAAATAAAACGAAATTACAACTAATCGGATTTCCTTTAATCCAAGAGTCATGAAAATGGGGTTATAAAAATTTTTAATTATGGGAAAATTTTAGTTTTTTCTTAGGAAGTGAAACTGAAAAAATCATAACATTTAAAAGTGAAATAATTTAAAATTAGTTGATCTGAGCTCTCGAAATGGTGAACCATTTTGGCCGCCTTTCATTACCTATTTGATAACGGTTTAAGTAGTTTTTATTTAAAAGTTTGTTCGAACCTTTTTTTTAAGGTTCAGAGAAAACCTTTAGTTGGAACAGATACAATTTTCCTTTTCTAGGAGTTCATATTTACAAAGGTTCCTTTATTTGATTTGTTTATGTCAGATACTTTGCTTTCCAATATTATTATTGGTTGCGGAACGATTAATAAATCGGTTAACAATATTGTTTGGTAAGCGGTTGTGAAATGGGTTTCCGATATTGGCTGGTGAACGGTTTAAAACATCTGTTTCGAATACTGACTGGTAAGCTGTTGATAAGCTAGTTTTCAATACTGACTGTCAAACAATTAAGGAATCGGCTTCTACTGCAGCATTACATTATGTAAATTCTAAAGACAACAACTACAAAGCACTAAAACAATTAATGACTTACAACAAGGATATAATTTCTTTTATGTCCGTCGTTATTTTTGTGGAAACAGTCAAGCGGAGTTGTTGTGTTAGCCGCAGCCACAACCAAAAACGGTGTTTTAAAACATTCAAAAGTCAAACAAAATTTATGTGTTAAAACTGTCAGTCGAAGCCGCTGTGTCCCAAAAAGGTCAATCGAATTCGCTATGCTTAAACATTCAACTGAAGTTGCAGTGCTAAAATAGTGAGCCAAAACCGCTGTCTTCCTAACAATCTACCAAATTTGCTATGAAAGCTAATTTTCTGATGGTATATAACATGATATCAGATGTATCGTAATATGAACAAATAATATTATGAGCACAGCTGTCGTAATTGATAAGTTTACCCAGAGAATGAATTGTAATTTCCACAATTTGTAGAAAAATAAGTTCAATTAATACTTTCTTCAAAGTTTCAATATTGGATTGTATTTCTAGCAAGCCCTGGCATCTAAACTTTTCATATGAATATAATTTGAAAGTCTACGAACTGAAATTTTAAAGTAGAAATTTGATCGATGTTTTGACCGCTTGTTCACAGAAACGCAACTCAGTAATATTTCAATTAAAGGTGTTGCTGAAAATGCATTTGAATTTGGATGTTTTCGACTCGAACTAATTTAGATGTCTCTTTATACTTCCTCTCATTTATGTCCTCCAAAATTGTGTGCAATTCGCTATCCAACGGGTCCAAACAAACGTGATTATAAAAGAACTGATTTTATTAAGTCGTTTAATTTTGTATTGATTTAAAAACCCGTTACAATAATCGAAAAGAGCACTGAACTGAAATACAGTTTAATGATGGGGAATTTTAAATATTATTCGGCGAAGTTTTTTTTTTTGTCAAATTATCATAAGGAGTCAACGTTTGGAAAGCATTATAAAATTTGGGAAATAGGGTTCCAATTGAATTGAAGTGAATAGTCATTAAAATGATCACACGTTTTGAAAAGATCCAAACGTTGGGAAATTGGGTTTTTGTTTTATTAAAGCAAAAATAACATTGAAAATATATTTTTCGTATGTCGGTTATGATGTTTGAACTACTAAGAGAAATTATTTTTTCATGTTGTTGAAAAAAAGAATTAATTACTATAATTCTAAGAACAAAAAGTCATATTTGCATCCCGACTAATCAACCAAAATCCGTGATATGTAACTCTGTTGTTGGATTAGAAGGATGACGTTTGTTATAAGCTACTGAAATCGTTATAGGCGATTATGATCAGCCACAACGCCATAATCTTCCGGCGATCTTCCAATCAACGGAAAATGACCAGACACAACGCCATAATTTTCCATCAAAACAACGCCCTTCCAAATCTTGCAAAACCGGTGAAGAACTATTTAGGCCATAACTTACTGCTTTACGACCATCATTTGATTCGATTGATGAAGACTCACCTACTGGAATATACTTTATATGGCAGTTCCTTTTTGCAATTGTAATTCTTTTTAGTTATTTTTCAACATGGTTTTCATTTTCTATAAAGTTTTAGAAGATTTTGTGTAGATTTTCGTATAGAAGTGTTAACCTTAATTAAGACACCACTATTTCTTAAGTTTATCTTTTAGTTTTGCAATTTTTAATTCCTAGAAGTATTTAGAAAAACACTTCAAAAGAGATAGAGAGAAAAAGACTATTATCTAACACAAGATCTTTAAGATGTTTTTATTTCTAAGTTTTTTGTTTTCTTCAGATATTTCTTTTTATTTTAAAATCCCTACTTGGTTGCTGGAAGTTGCATGTTGTGTACTTCAAACAACAAGAAAGAAAAAATAGGTTAAATTTGAAATGTTCCAGTTGAGTAAAAAATCGTTTAAAATATTTTCGAAAAGAAAAACTTGTATGTTTTAAACAATTATTTTACAAGTTTTAAACGAACCAAAAAAAAAAAAATAAATTTTGTCATTTCTAATTTCGCTATTTTCTCCTTGTATCCAAAATAATTACGACATAAATCTAATTTACAACAAAAAAACTAGAGCAAAACTATAAAAATATATTTTTCCAACATATGAGAATGACATCGCCCATGTTCGTTGAAAAACTTAAATAAAATTAAATAATGTTTTGACGGGTAAACCGATTCTACTCCCTACTCGTATGTGGAAAACTTAAATTCATTCATTTGTTGGTTTATTTTGACGCTAAAAGTCCATTAAACTGTTTTTCCTGCAAAAATAAAAACAAAAACACAAAACAAGAAGTGAAATAAATATGTTTATTCGCATAAAAGAAATGTAGGTGCCTTTAAGTTTAGTATATCCCTATAAAATGATACCCTTCCTGTGTTATCGAGCCAAAAAAAAAATATCGCGTCATACTGTCTACACTAAACATGATGATGATGATTTTGTGGCAAATTTAAAATGTGTTTTTATTTTTCTTTATTGATTTTATACAATTTTTTTTATACTTTATTGTTTTATACAAAGTTTGTGTAGAATGGACTTCTCATATATTTAAATTTAAATGTACTCAGAGGGGAATTGGAACATTTAGAGCCTCAATCCTAAATTGTAGCCCTTAACGCTTTAGGTATGTTGCACATATGGAAAATTTCCTTTACACTTTACACGAGTTGTATAATTCTTTATTCGCTTCCTAACGAAACATAATAATTATTCCTTGTAGAAGCTCAACGTATGTCAAAAGTATATCAAATCCCATTGAGTTTTCAAAGGTCGGAAGAAATCCTTACTCTCTCTACCTTCCAAAAGAAGCTAAATGGGTCTCTCTCTTTTAATGTCATTTAATTATCACTCAAATCTTTTCAAGAAATAAGAACTTTTAAAATTACAAATAAATGAGTTTACATTTTCCTCTTGATGTTCCAAAAGGTTCATCTCTTTTCAATAATAGCGAGAGTGGAATCATTTAAGCTGATTCTTTTCTCTCTTGTTAGCATTTTATGATCATTCGGAACTTTTTAGTAAATGAGAATAAAATAATTTTCACCTTCTACTGGACACTCCAAAAGAAGATACTTTGGAAGTCCTTGTTCATTGATTTCCAAAGAAAGCGACAGTAGAGCCAAGTCTGTCCCAATTATAAAGCATTAATATATAATAAAGCAATTCTTTTTCTATTACCCTCATAGGAGCATATGGCTTCCACAAAGCATTTCCATCTTATACGTTATCCTGCAGTTATTTGTAAGATTGCGTTGTCCTTAATCTTGAAGTATGGAGCGTCTCCAAGTATTTCTTGGCCGACACGGCTTTTTGAATCTTAAGAATTCCAACCGCCACTCTGGTTATACTTTCCAAGTGTTTTCTAATGGCATGACCAATCCATTTCCATTTTCTACCATTTACTTGTGTTTGTATTGGTTTATCGTTTCTAATGTTTCAGAGACCCATGCTGTTGATATTATTAGGCCAGAATATTCTTCATATAATTCTGAGGCACTTGCTACAGATGAAAACCGTTTGTGAAAAACTGTGAGTTCAGCATTTTGATGATTTGTATTATCTTTTCGGTTACTCATTTCTTCACAATGCTTTCCATATGGCAGTTCGTCTAACGATGTCGAAGATTATAAAAATGCATCACTGCAGGCGAAATTTTTGAAACAAGATAAAACTCCTTTTTTCTTCTAATACAGCTTTAATAAATGTGTATAAGAGAAGTATAAGTGAACTTTTTTAATATTATGAATACTTTCTCACGTGTACATCCCAAGCGAAAAATATTAGCTCTGAAGTGACTATACTTTAAATTAAGCCCTTTAAATTTACAAGTCTTGTCTTTGAAAACCTTTGTTCTTTCACTTCCGAAGTAAGCGGGAGCGTAAAGATAACTGGGTAATATTAAATATTTTTTTTTTGAAAGAGGACAACGAGACCATAAATTTATGCAAGAAAGTACTTTGGAGGTCATTGATCTATTCACCCCAAACCTAGAAGTGTATGAGAGGAATATATGAGAACTATTCTATTTCATTTAGTATAAGGGTTTTCAAATTTTTTCTCACTATAGTAACATTCTTTTCAAAAGGTCAATTGTACAATATGTTTCTCTGGAGGTCAAAGTTATTTCTCTTCCTAAGCTATAAGTGTATAAGGGAAGTATAAGGGAACGGTTCTACGCTTTTCACTTAGTATCATAATTCCCAAATATGTATATAAGCGATAAGCGTCTTTGTTATTTCAGATTTCAATCAAGTGAGAATGAAAATTAAATTAAATGAAGATTTTAGATAGAGAAATATATTTATCAAGATTTGAAGGTTTTCAATCTATTTTAAAAGGCCTTTTGAGGCATTCCCATAATTTCCCTCATTTATCCTTGGATTATATACCATTGTATATATGTATGAGTATTTCAAAAGGATATCACCAGTAGTAGTCATAATTATTTATTATATATTTTTCCTTATTTTAGTTTTATTTTTTATATTTTTTTATATTTTTTTTTGCATTTAATATATAAGCAGAGCCCAACAACCAAGTTAAGCCCCCCTACACCCTCTTGGCCTAACCTAACTCAAACTAATGATTCATTTCAAAATTAAAATAAAAAATAACTTGTTGTTCGAATGTGTATTTCTTCTATATAGTTTTCTTTATATGTATTTGTGTTTGTATTTATATATTTATTTATATATCAAACATTTGAGTGACTTAAGTTTTATTAAGTATGAGTTTTGGTTAGATGAATATGTTCACATATAATGGAAACATAAAATAACCCCATATTAAATTGCTAAAGGATAATTAAGTTGATTTTTATTTACTCAACAAAGAAATTTTGAAAATATAATAAAGTTACAAACTTCCTTCTTTGGGAAGTGATGTCAATATGCATTTATTAATAGGTTCAGGGTTTAGTTATAGAATTAACAAGAGATTGAAAGTTTCGGTTTCTCGAAATATTCCTGAGTCAGTGGCATAACTGTTACATACGATTCGCGTCAAATATGGTGCTTTGGATGACAAATATGCATCAAGTTTTTCATATAAAGAAAATTACTGGTGAAAATTGTTGACTGTTAGTAGATCTTGCATTCAACATGCACCAACTAAAATTCGCGGTATTGAGAATTGGCAATGTCGACACAGAAGGCATTGATAGTCCTGGTGAGCCCAACATTCATTAGATCTTTCTAAACCAAGGAAATTCAAGCCAAGAAGTATCGGAAAATCAGCAGGATCGTCAGATACGATTCACTTTGACAATTCTCACCTATTGAAAAATTATTACAAAGTTTATGGCAGCTTTATGGTCTAGGTCCTGGTGGTCCAACATTAAAACCTTTGGGATACTTTCATATGAAATTTAATTGGGTCCCATATGAATCGAAGCTTAGATTAGGATGATGAAACAGACTTTACATGTAGGAAATTATGGTTGAACACTATAAAGGAAGTAATAACGGCAGAAAAGCGCCAAAAATCTTATGAAAAGATCTTCCATTTAAACCTTTTATCCTTTATGCTATGGAAATTTTCTTTAGTTGGTATGATGAAACTGATGAATCCATACCGAATACGACTGATTTGTTTTGAAGAAGAGCCAGAATATTCAATCAGAACCGAGAGCAAAACCTCCCGTTTTGATACCTGTTTTCTGAAACGGTATAGCTTAGACCTTGTTCATATTGTTTAATTTAGAACTGTAATTGGGTTGATTACTTTTTTTGCATCAAAAGCAGAGTAATTCTTTTGGCGCAGAATTCACGTGCTACCAGAAAGATGGGAAACTCAATTAAACAAAACATTATATATGTATCCTAAATCCAACGACTAAAATTTACTTTCTAAATAGATTTAACACTTCTGTCTGTTCAGATGTTCACGTTAGCATTGAGAACACTCTACAGGTTGGAATTTTGAAGGATTTCTGTTTGAAGTTTAGCTAAAATCAAGGACTAAGTTTATGAAAATTTATAATGAAATATTTTTTGAAGCCCCTATACAAACACTCTAATTTGAGAGATATTTAAAAAAGTGGTTCTCATTATTTTAAAAAATGGTTCTAATTTTCTCATTGCGGACTTGATCTTAAGTTTCATTCTAACTTTCGCCTGTGTATTATCGCCAGTGTATTATTTAAATATTAGCTTGATCTTTTTTCCCTCTAACATGTTCTCTGTCAGTGATTAAATCTGTTTAATTTCTTTTCTTTTAAATCTTCACTAAATTTTTCGTAGGACCAATTTATTTAAAAATAGTAATGAAGGTTCTAATTTTATAATTTTATCATATAACAAAGTATTTTTTCTCATCCCTTAAGAACGCCAATATAGAATCTTAGCGTTTTTTTTTCAAAACCGCTAAATTTGTCACTCAATTCCCCTTACTTTTAGCCTAAATTTTGAATCATATCAACTTATATTTCAACCGTATGGGGTCATAAAATATTGTATGTCAATATTATATTTGTTTTCTTTATTTATTGTTATAACAGTTTCTTTTTCATCAACATTTTATTATTTGTTATTTAAACACGCAAATGCAATTTTCCTAAAAGCGCATGCTCTTCAAATGCTTCCACTTCTTTTTCTCTCACTCTCTCATCTCGTAACCATAAACGAAGAGGTGAAATTTTGCGGCAGCAAATAGTATGGTGAATATTTGTAAACAACTGTAAATAAAAACAGAGTTGCATATTTTATGATAAAAATTTCCTGCAGTTTACAGCAACCAGGAAGATTTTCTTCTCTATCTGCTCTTGATGAAATAACTTTAAGAATTCAGTTTTCTGTTCTAGAAACTTTAAGTTTAACATTATTTTTTGAGGTTATTGAATTTGCTTTCGTTTTTTTTTGTTTTATTATTTGTTATGTCTTTTTTACATAACTTCTTTATTTTTATCCTTTTTTTCGTTATTTGCACGGCATAATGTTTATATTGATTGGTTCAATTGACATTAAAACGTGACTTGATTCAGTAAAAAATAAAAGTTCCCTCTTAAGTCAGTTGTATAAGGATGCAAAACGACAAAACTGCTGTTTGGTTATATTTTCTTATTTACTTTGATTTGTGGGTGTTGTCCTCTTTGAGAATTTTTATAGTCATTTAAAATCCTTGACAGATATTTATATATTTTTCCTCTTATTTTTCTTATTTGATTCTTTGTAACTTTTACTTGTGATTTTTTTTAATTTAAACAAGAAAGAAAGCTTTATTCGGCTATGACGAATCTTCAATACCCTGCACCACAAATGCGTGTGAAGTAAATACATTATGTTTCGTACATATATACTCACATGCGTATAAAATATATACAAGTTTTATATTAAATATAACACGGAACACGTAATATATTTTTGTTCTATAACTTTTTCTACTGAACCGATTTTGTTCATTTTTGGAGTGATAATGAAGTTCATATATACTTTAATATTATAGCAAAATTCCATTCTACTTGGTCGATTGATTTATGACAAATTTACGAAAGTTCTTCGCTTGAACTTAGAGGTTTCCTAAGACATCGGTCTATATCTCTTAATAAACTGAACCGATTTAGTTCTCTTAAACACATAACAAATATCAGGTGGATGTGAGCGTACCAAAAGCAGACGGATATAGCTTAATCGACTCAGATGTTGATTTGATGCAAGTATATGGGTATGAGATGATTCCTTCTTAGCGTTACACACGAAATGACAAGTTTTATATACCCTCTTCACCACTTGTGCTGGTGGAGGGTATAAAAATGTCTGACCAAAAATATAACTTTATGGTTTATGTTTTTTCTTCTGAAATCAATTAAAATGAAAAGAGGGTTCTGTTGTTAATAAAAGTATGATTCATTTAATATGACTTTTTAAGTTCTTTGTCTCTTGATAGTTTTTGTCGTTTTCTTTTTCTTAATAATTTAAATTATGTTTTATTATATTTTAGCATGTTATTTTTTGCCACATATGGTGTTCTAGTTTAGAAGGGAAAAAATATTAATTAAAACTCATTAAATTTTATGCTAAAGATGCTGCTAAAATTTTGTTGACTCTTCCATCAACATATTTTGCCATCCAATTAAAATTATGAAAAAAAACTGAAAAGAATTGTCTTGAGAACTAAAAATATCTTAAACTTAAGCTGGGAATTATCTGTTTTATGTAAAAATTATGTAAAAATTCTTGTTTTTTTTTTTTTTGGTTTGAAGTATTTTAGGCTTGAATGAATTTTATTTTCACACTACATGATCATTAGCATTTTTGATTTCATAATGGCTAATTTGTTGTAGTTTATGTTATGAAATCTCTTTTGAACTTTTAAAGAAGTTGGATAATAAAGACTTCAGAATTGAAATGAAACAGAATTAGAAAAATGGAGAGTATTACATAAATTTCATTGACGTTGCAACAAGCTCTATGATATTTACACACGTTGACAAAAGAAACTGTCATCTATCATATACAACATGTTCATGTTCAGAAAACAATTTTTTATAAAAATTGTTAACTTTTGTTAACAATTTAAATTTTCTTTGCAAACTTTAATTTTCTTTAAAAATTTAAATTTTTACTAAAAATTTAAATATTCACCAAAATTGAAAAATTTAGTGAAAATTGAAATTTTTAGTGAAAATTTAAATTTTTAGAAAAATTGTATTTTTTTACGAAAAATTTAAAATATTTTTTTTAAATTTTCTAAAAAGTTAAATTTTCAATAAAACTCAAATTTTACATAAAAATAAATATTTTCTTGAAAACTGAAAATTTTTATTGAAAATTTCAATTTTCTTTAAAAATTTCAATTTTCAGTAAAAATTTAAATTTGCTTTAAAAATTTCAATTTTCTTTAAAAATTTCAATTTTCATTAAAAATTTCAATTTTCACTAAAAATTTCAATTTTCACTAAAAATTTCAATTTTCACTAAAAATTTCAATTTCACTAAAAATTTCCATTTTCACTAAAAATTTCAATTTTCAGTAAAAATTTCAATTTTCAATAAAAATTTCAATTTTCATTAAAAATTTCAATTTTCACTAAAAATTTAAATTTTCTTTAAAAATTTCAATTTTCAGTAAAAATTTAAATTTTCTTTAAAAATTTCAATTTTCAGTAAAAATTTCAATTTTCACTAAAATTTCAATTTTCACTAAAAATTTCAATTTTCACTAAAATTTCAATTTTCACTAAAAATTTCAATTTTCACTAAAAATTTCAATTTTCACTAAAACTTTCAATTTTCAGTAAAAATTTCAATTTTCAATAAAAATTTCAATTCTCACTAAAAATTTCAATTTTCACTAAAAATTTCAATTTTGAGTAAAAATTTCAATTTTCACTAAAAATGTCAATTTTCACTAAAACTTTCAATTTTCAATAAAAATTTCAATTTTCAATAAAAATTCCAGTTTTTACTAAAAATTAAATTTTCACTAAAATTTTAAATTTTCACCAAAAAATTCAATTTTCACTAAAAATTTTAATTTTCACTAAAAATTTCAATTTTCACTAAAAATTTCAATTTTCACTAAAAATTTCAATTTTCACTAAAAATTTAATTTTTAATTTGTACTAAAAATTTTAATTATCATTAAAATTTCTCATTTTCGAAAAAAAATAAGTAAATATAAAATAAATATTTGCATTTTTCGAATTATAAGTTTTCTCCACTCTATTTTCAATTCAAATCCGTCCGATTTTATCCACCCAACAAGTAAAAAAGATGTGATTAGTTGTAAATAATAAGTCTCTCAGTGCAATATTGTTTCGTATGGAAGTATAATTTTTCCCCTGATCTTATGTGTCCGTTATGGATCCAGTTCAAAGTTAATAGAAAATAAATTAGATTAAATATCCAATTCCATCTGAAATATTTCTTGTTTAAATTTAATGAATTATATTTGCGTTATATGTAAGTACCTCTCCTCTAGGTCCAGTTTATATCTTTCTGAAAGCAATTTCATGGAGAAGTGATTAGGGCAAATTTCAAACTGTGTACTAATTCGTTTGATAATCTCTAATTACTGTTCGTTTTTATGGTTGGTAGTTTTATCATGGTTCTTAACGAAAAGCTGTTTAACTCTTTCAGTTATCAAGACCTCCATTAATATTTATTTTAACTAAAAATTATTGCCAGCATTTAGATTCTAAAAGTATATTAAAAAATTTTGACTTATTGGAATGTGATTTGAAAAATTTGATTATGATATTCAGAGTACAGATGAATAAAAATTCTGACTTAGAGATAACTTTGAGGTTAAGTCATTTTAAAATAATTCATTTTCTATAATTTATGATTATTATTTAAAGTGTTGTCTTAATGAAAACTAAATTTAAATTATTATTAAATTTAATACATAATAAAAAATATTAATTTATTTTGTAAACAATTTTTCGAATAATTTTCAACTCTAACTTTAAGTGCAATAAAAGAAAAAATAATTATTATTTAATTTATTTTAACAGTTATAATTAATGATTGTTTTGTCTTCGCTTTATTTCCACTTGTTTTACTGTAAAAATGAAGTTTAGAAAATAAAAATACAAATAAAGAAGTGCACGCAATGAAATTATTAAAACAAACAAACAAACAAACATGAATATGAAAGAAAAAATCATTCGTTTTCATCTAAATCGTGCCATCATCATCATTTGCAAGAATAAAAAGATTAAAAAAGAGAAGGGAAATAAGAAGATATTGTTGGTACCCTACACACAGTATAAATTATAATGATTTGTTTATAAAGTAATAATAATACTAAAGCAGCTGTACACTTGTACCTTATTTTTATCGAATCATGATAACTTTAGGAAATTTTGAAAAAAGTGATATCTCGGGATATTTGCAAAGAATCTGGAAAATTATTTGTATATAATATAAAAGTCTTTCTCGCAGTTCAGCCAATTAAAATTCCAAACATATGTACATGTTTAGTCTCGGTAATAACAAATGTGGCATTTGGAAGGGTAAACATCTGTCATTGTAATTCATCATTCTAAAGACGCCAAAACGTAAACACACATTTTTTCAGTCCCTAGAATAATGTAGATTTTTTTGATTAAGAAGAAGAGTTTTAGGGGAAGTTTAATAAGCTTTCTTATCTGAAGAAAAAGGCTTCAGAAAGTTATTGTTGATAGAGTCTATTATATTTCAAAAAGCTTGTGAACGAAGTGTTAACTAATCGTGATTTTTAAAATTTGGAAAATCGTTTTGGCTCACCTACCAGTCCAGACGTTGCACATTATGACATTTTTTGGATCCAATTTGAATTAATGTCGAGAGTCATAATTCGACGAATCCACGTGCAAAATATCTTATGTAAATCCCGGTCAATCAGCCCAAAAAATTGACAAGCAAAATATCCATAGTAGCGCTCTTTTTTTGATAAGATCAGTGTTTTGAGTTTAAATTGCTGAAATTAGATCGATGAGACACAAAGCGCTGTCACAAGCTGAAAGATTGGATAAAAAATATTTAAAAGAGGAAATGGTATCCGCATTCTAACTACCGTTTGACGGCATAGTAATGCGTTGCATAGGATGGGATCAGAACTGAGAGCTGTTGAAATCAAATCAAACTATTACTGCTGAAATAGTCGACCCTATAAAAGATCACTCAATTTCATCGTAATGTTCGGCCTCACGTTGCAAAAGTGGTAAAATGTTAATTTTTGCTCACCTACCTTGTGGCCTTGAACTCGATGTAGATCGCTTTTACTATTTGAAATTGGTTTGATTTATTCTTTTTCTCAAAATCAGAACTAATATTTAAGCACGGAATCCATTTGCTACCAAAAATATGGGAAATAATATTTCCTAACGATAGATAATATTTTGAATGACTTATCAAGGTTAATTTAGATGGTATTAGATGGGAGTTCAAGAAAAAACTTATGAACTGTCAAGTAGTGTTGGAATGGCTCCTTTTTGACATGAACACTTAAGATAATAAGTGTCTTATGTACGTCTGTTACTTGTTGAAAGTACTAGAACCATATATTCTCTGTTAGGTATCTACATAGGTCGTTTAGTATGGCGTGTGATACTTCACAAAGAGAGTCCAGTATATAGATGAATAGGAATCTATTTCATTTGAATACTAAGGCCGGGCATTCACACAGGAGGTGAAAGATACTTATCTCTATCTCCAAATTATTAAGTCTATTTGAATGCTTTTCTAACACATAGTGAACCGTGATTACTGAGAGCAGGGATGTATCTACCCTGCGACTATGATTCATGAGTTGTTTAGAAAGTTTCAGCGTGAAAGCCGACCTAATTTCTCTCTGGCTAGCTCGTCGGCCTTTTTATAACCGAACTGGTCCCTAGGCGACGATATCCAAACTAGTCAGATGACCTAGATAGCCTTGCCAGCAATAGAGGTGTATGAGTAAATTTTATTAAAAACGTTTTTTTAATCTAAAATGTTGACATTATTGATTGAAGAATCGATTTCGATTTTAATAAAAATCGATTATTATTGGGTTCGATTAAGCGATTAAACTAAACAAAAAAAAGTAGTTTATCGAAAAAATTATAATCGACTTTTGATTTTATATAACATTTTACTAATCCAATGCCTTCAATATGGAGTTGTGTTTCAAAAAGTCGGTCTTGATCGACTATAATTTAATTACTTCTTTTTTAACGTTTTAGAATAAGAGAACAAAAATATATAATTCTGATGGATGTTTTTTGAAATACTAGAATTATTATATCTAAACCAAATTATTATAATTGATGTACAAGAATCTTGTGAAGAAAAGCATTTGGAAAATTTACAAATTAAACAATTTTCTAATTGTTGTAATAAAAGTATAACGTTGTAAATAAAGTTATAGTTAGTGTATTCAAGAATTGAAACTGGAAACCGGTTAACCGGTTTTGCATTTCACAAATTTCAGAAAATATTCCGCCATGACTGAGTAAATGTCCATCTGTTTTAGACAAAATACGTCAATAAAAATAATTAAATAAGCTTTCGTAAATTTGTTTGTACAGCAATATACATTTTTTTAGGTAAAGAGATATAGACCTATAATTTAGACATATTCAGAAATTAAAGAAAAAGTTTCTATAAAGCAAAAATAATGAATTTATATAAAACACATTGTTTTAAATACGATACCGAAAAACACTTACAAAAAAAACTTTAATATCCCACCCATTTGGGGTATTATACGGTGTAAGGACTAATTGATGAAGTTTGTTACAAATGATAATTTTGATAAGGAATCTTCATTTCATGTAGAGGTTTCATTTCACGATATATATTTTTATTGGTTAAACTCTAGATTTCTATTAAATAATAATTGTTTTCTAACAAAATTAATAACAATAAAACCGTAATCGAAACTGGTTTTTTAAAATCCTATTTTTCGAATAACTTGAAAACCGGTTTTCCAAAAATGTCGGTTTTTTGAATACACTAAGTTTAACGTTCGATAATGATTGAATACCAAATAAAATAAAATGTAAAAGATTGATTGATGATAATACAAATTTTAAAAAAATATATATTTTTTTAATATTTATAGTTTTCTTAGTTCATCGGTTCATAATCTTTCATAGAAATTGATATCTCTAATATATGTTTTTTTTACTGTAATAAATATATTTTTGTTGATATAATTAATATTTTACTTCTTATCATCATTTTTGTTTACATAATTCAATTCATTACATTTACATTATTTATTTATCCTTCATTTTTTTATTGAAAAGCGGCAGTTAGTGAGATAATCTTTCATTCAAAATATTATCATATCTTGTTTTTGTTGTTGTTGACTGTCATTTTAAAATTTGAGATCCGATCTTTTTACATTATTTTCCAATTTTAAATTGTCATGTAGTTTTTTTTTCTTTATTTGTGGATGACAAACTTTGTTTTTATTTTGAAACTCAATGACTTTTTTTTATAATTTAAATATGAATTTGTATTTGAGGCCAAATAGGGGCCTCTGCTTGAAAAGAGAACGTATATTTTCTAAGGGATTTGATTCAAACAAACATTATATAATAACAAATCTTCTTATTTTTTGGAATCAATATCAAAACTTTTTTGTGATCCGTTAACAAAAATATCAAAATTAGTTGATAGAGTATTCGAAATATTGTCCATTGTCAGTCAATACTATTTTTCTACCCTTCAGATAACATTATGGTTTCCATGGCAAAAGAACTAATATGGTTATGAGGCTAAGAATGTGCAAAAAAAGCCGTTCAGCATCTATCGGAATAACATAGAGCAAGAGTTGGCTTTCAAAACATTACGTCCATTGTTTTCCATACAGATTTGACGGATCTTGCAACACGTGGTTTAGAATTTTCATGATGGCAAAATATTCTGATATACTTTTGTTCATTGCAATCTTTCAAAGAAGTTAGTGGTTTTCGGTTTATAAGAGAAATCAGGACCATAAGGCGGGTAAGATATACTATCGCTTTAACAGGTTTTTGTAATTTTAATGATGAAGGGCTTAGTTGTTGTTGTCTTCAATTGCCTTTATTATAAGTACCCGCATTTATATGACCCGAATTTAATAGCTCATGATAGAAATGATTCATGGACTTCGGTGTTGATTTGTCAGCATGACCGGCTATTAAATCAGACATTTTATTGTCGGGGTTATCGAAATGTTTCCATATTTAATGACCAGTAATAAAACGAAACGAGAATTACTTTTGTGAACTTTCGTGCATCATTTTCTATATGCACATTCGTCTATCAAATGTTTCGGCTTCAATTCTATTTTCGATTGTATCTCATAGATTTTAAACGTAGCGAAATTCTAAGTTCTTCTTTATCGAAGAATGCATCAATTACGTATTTTCAAGATCAGACCTCTTCTTGTTTTTTGATCGAAATCTCCACTTTTGAATCACGCACACCATCGTTTACAAGTTTTTTTTTATTGATTTTTTATTGACCGAGAGCTTCCGCTAATACTCGATAACTTTCAGCAGCCGTATTTTTTAAATGAAGAAAAAAATACTTCTCTACAAAACATCTCTTTAAATACCTAATTCATCAATTATTCTAATTATTATTATTCTTATTCCTCATTTTCATTAAATTTTATCAACTGATTAGGTCTCTCCATTCCTTGTCTTCTTTATCGAAATCTCCACTTTTTAACTTTTTTCCTTAAGTTGTGGAATCTGTCCGTAACCTTCCGCCAGCACTCGATGACAGTCCATGAAATATGGTTATAGTTTAAAGGTATATTACATTTTTTGCCGGAGCGCAGATGGGTGGAAGTGTACAGCCTCTTCTGTGAAAACATCGGACTGAATCTACTAACAATTTGCCATTAAGGTTTCAAAAATACTGATTTAAGTTATCCTGTGCTCTGCAATATAAGATCATTCAAGAAAACAAGTCGGAGTGTAATTGTCGGTCAATATCATCTATATGATAATCTACACCATAAAACAGGCGCAAACATTTTGACCAACCTCATTAGAATTTGATTCTTGATTTGTTAAAAAAATACTTATTTAAAACAGATTTATGCCACTTGTGATAATTTTCAGTAGTGGGCCGATGTATCTAAAATTTAGTACGGCATTGTCTGGTTTTATAAAACATCGTATAAACAAACGAAATATTACAAAACTATTTTTTCCAGATTTATGTACTTTAAGGTGATTTTCGGAAAGTAGGTCTGTATGAAAGCTATAGACATTTGTGGACCGATCTTCTTGAAATTTGACTGTGGATTTGGACTGATATAACATTTTTTTAAATCGTATTAAAATATCGATATGTCTGTGAGCTTTAGAAACCCAATCCGAGAGGACATTTGTATGGAGATATCTAAAATATATGATTCGTCCTTATCGGATTATATGTGCCAAATATAACCAATATATCTCTTAAATTGCGATCTGTAGAGTGATCATAACGTTTACATGGACAGCAGTCTGACAGACATCGTTAAATGGACTCAGAATTATTTTCTTAGTCGATACTTAAAAGTAGTTCGAACAAAATATATAAAAATCGAAATTTAGATAATTAAATTGTTTATTTTTTTACATGTTTTTAATTATTTTGTTAAATATTTTATATTTTCAGGTAAATATTTCTTCAATTTGTTATAAATGAATTAATGAATGATAATGGGCGATCGGTAAGCTAAATTCTCTTTTGAAAATCGGAAATTTTTTATAAAAATTATTAATGAAATTATAGTTTTCCATCTCTGTCTATTTGTTTTGCTGTCACTTATAATTTTTTGTTTGGAATAAAGTACATTGTCAGTCATTTAGTCGTTTATTGGTGTATATCTTTATATAGACAAAAAAATGATTATAATTCAAAGATCGTTTGTTTTGTTCGTGTCTATAACTCCCATAAAGTGTGAATATGAAGAGAATATTTTTTCTAAAGATAAAAGACGTCGTTCGGTCGTCTGTATTATACTCAATACAACAGCAACAACAGTATGCAATAACAAAGAGACCAAATATGCATAAATATAGGAGTATATACAGATATAGTTATAGATATATAAAATTTGTATAATGAAAAATATTGTCTTTGTTGTTTTATGCATATTTTTTGAGTTTTTCTCTTTATTTATATTCTTTTTTAATGCAAAACAAGATGCAATTGTTTACTCATCGTCACTCCAATAGTTTATTTATCTGTGTCAGCTGAAAATTCTCTCAGTGTAGGGAGTCTTAAACTGTTTTTTTTGTATATTTATTTAGAGCAGCAATATGGGGAGTATAATATGGATCCAATTCTCATTAAAACTTTTAACTCAAGTATTATTTGATCAAGTTACCTTTGCAAAACATGTGAGTTGTAAATCTGATTAAAATGATTGACCAGAAAAAACGTGTACTAAAATTTGGTTGATTCTACAAGACGTTGGACAAGAATCCAATGGTCTGTCCTCAAACTAATTCCAATATTATTAAACAGTAATGGCGGGAGCTTGTCCCGTAAAACAAGCTTGTGTCATGAAAAACATCCTTCAGGTAGAGGGACATGATATTTCTAAAGCCAAAAAGTAGAAAGTATTTTCAAAAAAAAAAAAAAACATCAGGTTGAGCATCCCGTTAGCTCAGTGCTCTGACTTTTTGGTACGAAAAGAAAAAGTCAATGCAGGTTTAAAAACATACAAGGCTTAAAAAGTTCCTAACAAGAACGTTGCTATAAAATTAGAAGCCAAAAATATTCTTGCTACATATAGTGGATGACGAAATGTTCTGGCAGATATTTTAAGTTTTTTAATCGGTCCTCCAATCCAAGATTCTTACTTCACAGAAGTGATTCGAAAAAGATGGTGGATCTAATTTCTGAAAAATTGCACTGGTTGCTTTCAATTTTTATTTTGAAATTCTCTTTATATGAAAATAAAAGTTTAAGAACCCCTCATTTGCTCTAAGCCAGGCAACAGCAAAACCGACTGATAGCCAGTCAGCCAGCCCGCTTGTTTGCCATAACAGCCTATATCCGATTGTCAACTTTTGTTTTGTTGTTGACTAAGGCTTAGCAGTTTAAAATCTATACTATATGCGAACAGTTGTAATAAAACGCGTGAGCTGCAAACAACGCGACCAACATCAAGTCGAAACGATTACAAAATATAATCAAAATGGCACGCGTGTGTTTCAATAAAATAAAAACCTCAAAAACAACAATAAAATAAATAATTAATAAACAACAATAAAATAAAACAAAAAATTTTAAGAAAAAAGGGTTAATAAATTTTGTGACACTTTGTTTTTTTTTGTTATAACGAGATGCAGCAGTTCATTGTGTTTTTGTTTAAATGAGAGATTTTTGATTATTTTTTATATTTTTTTATAAAATCTATTGTTCTCTCTCTGTGATTGTATGAGTGTTGGGGGAGCAAGAAAAACATAAATATAGGTAAAAATTTAACTCACCACCACCACCAACTCTTGAAGTTGTAATAAGAAATTCACCATTTGTATATATTTTTTATGGTTAAATACATATTTGACATATTTTCCATTAAGTGCTAAAGAGAGTTTATTTTTATTTCTTTTAGAGAGCATAAGAGAGCTTTTTTTGTTTTTCATGGTTCAGCATAATTTTATGTTGGTATTTTTTTCTTTCTTTTTTGTTGTTGTGTTGTTTATTTGTAATATCAACAACCATATGGTTCACAGTCGTTTCATTGATGTGTTTAATTTTTTGTTGTTGCTGTTGCTTTTATTATTCTCTATCATTTGATTTTCAATGAAAAAGAAAAAAGAACTAAGCGCCCTCGCATTTTTGTGTAAAATGGGGATGAAGAATTATTTTGTTGGCGAAAAAAGTACTTTTGTTAGGGAATAATTTACAATTTAAGAGGAATTTTTTTTGATAATTTTTGTATTTTATAGAAAATTTAAGAAGTTTCAAGGAAACTTTTAAGAAAATTTTTAAAATATTTTTACATAACCCAACTTGGTCCTACAAAAAGTTGGTCAAGCATTCAAGGGTCTGCCTTCAAATTTTTTTCCAATGGTTTTAAACAGTACCGGGAGAACTAGTCCGTTGATAGAAAATCTGGTACGGGTAGCAGAAATAGTCCACATGATGTTTCTAAAGTCAAAAATATTTATAGAAAATTTTCTATAAATCTCAAATTAAATGAAAGATTTAAAGAAAACTTTAGATAAATTTTAGATTTAGAGAAAATTTTCGATAAATCTTATATATAGAGAAAATTTTCGATAAATCTTATATTTAGAGAAAATTTTCGATAAATCTTATATTTAGAGAAAATTTTCGATAAATCTTATATTTACAGAAAATTTTCGATAAATTTTATATTTAGAGAAAATTTTCGATAAATCTTATATTTAGAGAAAATTTTCGATAAATCTTATATTTAGAGAAAATTTTCGATAAATCTTATATTTATAGAAAACTATTTATTTATAGAAAACTTTGTTTTAGTAAAAAAAAATTTGCTTTGCATGAGCGGTATCCCTGTCCCTTGTCGGATAAATACGTCATACATTTCCAACAAAACCGTTTCCTGAGAAAGTTATCGGGACCAAATTTGATAAACAATATTTGCTTTGTATGGACGATACCCCTCCCGCAGGTCCCCAGTATGGGTGTATTTTTCCTATCAGAATATTTTATAACCTGTGTTAGTTTCGGGTATTATTGGGATCATTCAGTGAAAATTTCATCAAATTTTGTTCTATACGTTACATACACACTTCCTATTTTATATATAAAAATAGATTTTCTATAAATCTTAGATTAACAGAAGATTTTCGATTAAAAAAACTCTGATTTACTTTCTCTTTTATTTTTTTACATTTTTCTTGGTACATTTAGTTTATGCTTTTGTCCCATCTCTGTTGTATGAAAAAGAAACAAAAAGTACCACCAAGAACTTGGTCAGTCATTTAACTCTTGTGTGCACACATTTAGAACATTTATGATACTTCAGGCTCTCTTCAACTTTATAATGTTTTTGTTGTTCTTGTTGTTGTTGCTATTTTAATGTAAAATTGTGGAGTTTTGTTTTATTTGTATTTGTTTTTGTTGTTCTTGTTGTAGAGTAGAGTAGGAATTGTTAATCGTTAAACATTTGTGTATCTATGCGGTAGCTTTTCTTGTTGTTGTTGTTGGTTGGTGATGATTATTCGGGTATGAGTGAATGTGAATACAATATTTACGAAATATTTAAACGGAAAAATAAAAGATACACACGAATTTTTTTACTTTAATATAAAAATAAGAATATTTAAATAAATATTTATTTATAAATATTAATTTGTTCAATTCATTCGGGCATTTGTTTTCGTCGGTTCTGTGTCGTAAAAGAATTGATGTTGTAATGTAATTTCCATACTGGAGAGTGTATTCAACTCATTTTCGATAATTTTCATTCATCTTCATGTTTTAAGAGGACAATTTGACAAAAGTGCTTTAATTTTTATGTTGTATACGTAGTTGCCAGATAAATTTGAACAAAAATCGTTAAATTTGGAGGGAAAGTTTTCGAAATCGTCAAAAACGCGTTAACATAAAAAAATGACTTATAAATGTAGTTGTTTCCTTAAAAAGGATTAACTTTAAACAATTTAAAAAAATGTAAGAGTTTTTAAAAGCTTGCAAATGATTCGGAAATTTTTCAGAAATCTCGTTCCTATTTCGCTAGAAGGAAAAATAACTTTGAAGAGATTTGTTTCATTCATAAGTTTATATACGATTTTCAATTTCTTTCCAATTTTAAAAACACATCAAAGTTACTCTCCAAAACTTATAGTTCCAGAGATCTTGTTTTAATTCAGCCTTTATGATTAATTTTGACTTGACTCCGATTTTGAAGTTATTTGAAAAGTATACTGCAAAATTTTCTTTGCGTCTTCAAGCACTCGCAGATAACGACAATCAACCTTTAGATTGTTACTGAAACGATTTAATTGATTTATACCACAGTCATTGTTATATGGACTTTAAGTAATATTTATTGAATGAAGTATATTCAAAATTAAGTCCAAGTTTTAGTGATGGATTTTATAAAAATTCAAAATGTTTTATGCTGGAGAAAAATCTTCAAATTTAGGGTATAAATCGTCATAAAATTGTCAAATCTGGCAACAGTGGCTGTATATTAAATTTCCACCAAACTCACCACATTTACAGTTATACACCGCCCTCTTTATGTTCTGATGGGTTGTTATATGCTTCTTCTCGCTCTGTGTGTTTTTTTTTAACGACAATACCACAAAATTTCGGTCGCAAAAATTTATTGTTAAAATATTAAAAAAATATAAAAATAGAGAAAATTTATAAAATTAATAAATAATAAAATTTTTGTTGTTAATAAATTATAATTTAATTATTAAATAAATAAAAAAGTGTTTTATATTTAATAAAGGAAAAAAGCATAAAATGCAATTTAACAAATAAATTAAAAGATAAAATTCTTAAAAAGAAGAAGGAAAATAAAAATTAAAGGAAAATATATCGTATTAAAATAAAATAAAGATAAAGAAAAAAATAAAGAAATTTAGAAAAAAATGTAAATTTTATTAAAAAGTGTTAAAAATTTCATTTAAAAAATTTTATTTAAATATAAAAAAATATTTTATTAAATTCTATTATTTTTTAATCTAGCAAAATTTTAATTCTTTAAGTCCTTAAAAAAGAATAAAATAAATTTTATTTAATTTTTGTGTTTTTTTGTGAAATTGTGTATTTGAAAAATTAAACAAAAAAGTGTTGTTTTTTCATAACCTTCATTACACTCAACATTAAATTCTCTTTTACTCTCTTTGCTGCTGCTTGCATTCTTTTCTTCTTACAAAAGAAGCAGTTTTAATAATCATTCATCATAAATTTTCATAAAAAAGGATTATTTTTCCATAGAAATCAATGTTAAGTATAAAAAGGTATGTTTTCTTCCTGAATTTCACTATTTTCCAAATTTAATTTGTTTTTCAAATGCAACAAAAATACAATTTTCACTTTGGGGTAAAAATCGATTTTCTTTCTATGTTTGAAAAAAAAGAAGAACTATTAAACGAGGAAAAATAAAACAACAACAATAACAACACGACAAATATACGTTTTAGTTTCTTTTCTATAAAGTTGTTTTCGAAAGTGGGAGGTGGACAAAAGGGGATTTTTATGCAAAAGGAACTAACTACATTTTATTTTTGTTCGATTTCTTTATCTCTTGTTTTCTTTGAAAATAGAGGAAATTGTAAATTAAAAATAAATAAAAATATTATACAATAAACAACTTAACTGTAAAAGGTTTATTTATCTAAGAAAATAATGAAGAAAATGAGGAAAAATTTGAAAAAGTATGTTAGCAAGATAAAACAAGTTAAGTCTATTTATGATAAAATGTGAAATGAATATTAATCTTATTATTCATTTAATTAATTGAAGAGAAAATTTGCGATAAATATTTGATTTAGAGAATAATTTTGATACCTTTAAAGATAATTATAAATAAATAAATAAATAAATAAATAAATAAATAAAAAAAAATGTAGACAAACTGTACATTTAGAGAAAAATTTCAGATAAGCAAAAAAATTTCTAAAAATTTTAGGTTTAGAGAAAATTTTTAATAAATTTTAGATTTAGAAAAATTTTTAATAAATTTTAGATTTAGGAAAAGTTTTCATTGTTATTCGGTTTACAGAAATTTTTCGATAAATGTAAATTTATACAAAATGTCTGATAAATATTACAAGAAAAAAATCGATAAATACAATTTATATTTAGGTAAACTTTTGGATAAATTTTAGATATATTTTTTTTCGGTAAATTTTATATTTAGATTTTATGTTTAGAGAAAATTTTCGTTAAATTTTTGATTTAGAAAAAATTTTCGATGAATTTCATGTTTAGAGAAAATTTTCGATGAATTTTTGGGTTTAAAGCAATTTTTCAATAAATTTTTTATTTAGAAATTTTTTGATTGATGAATTTTTGATTTAGAAAAAATTTTTCATGAATTTTAGATTTAAAGCAAGTTTTCAATAAATTTTTGATTTAGATAAAACTTTCAATAAAATTTAGGTTTACATTTAGAAAATTTTTTCTAAAAAATATTCGATAAATTTCCGATTTTAGAAAATGTTCGATATTTTTTAATTGAGAGAAAAAATTTTCGATAAAATTTAGTTTTTCAGAAAATTTTCAAAAAATATTTTATTTGAAAAAAAATTTCTGCAAAATTTTTTATAAAAAATTATCGATGAAATTTTTCTTTTATAGACAAATTTTCCTTTTTTATTGTATTAAATTATTGATAAATACTTTTATAAAAACTTTTTTAATAAATCTTATTTTTTTTATAAAATTGTTCGATAAATCGTTTATTTTAAAAAAATTTAGTTTTTTTTTCATTAAAAATTTTATATATATAAAAAAAAATTCACTGATCTTATATTTATAATTCGATCGCCATATTATTGCACTAAGAACAAGACTGAGACAAATCATTTACTTGAAATTTTTATAAGAGTGATATCTAGAACGAGATTTCAATATATTTCGGATTGAGAGCTATTGAGGAAAACTTCAATATATTCATGTCCGTATCTTAATTTCATTTTGTTCTAGGATTAATACATGGTTGTGATAATCACATAGTCGCGAGATGTTGTAGTTTTGCTATCAATAAGCCAAGCAATTAGCCATGTTATGGTTTCGTGCTTACCATATTCATGTTATCGATCATAATATGTTTGTGGTGCTACTATAACTTTATATTGACATATGTATAATATGTTGCCAACATTATTTTGGTTATCAATAAAATATTTTTTTTCCAATCGGTAACAGTTCTTGTGATTTGATCAGTTTAATTTCGAAATTTGAAGTAATAAAAAAGTTTATATGACAATAATTAATTCATTAGTAAACAGGTGTATTAATCGATCTATATATTCCGCAGTGGAAAATGTTGTATTTTACACTGAAAATAAGTTAATTTTGAGTTTAAATTTAAATATTTTTCAAACTGTCTTTAGATTAAAAATTCATAATCTTCTTGTTTCTCACTGTGTAGAAATATTAAATATATAATTAAATTACACACATACTTGACACTGTAATTATAAACAAATAACTCATCACCTTCAGATTCAGTCAATAATATTTTTGAAAACATGATACCCCAGTCAAAATTGCTGTTTATTTTATCGTTGCAGCGAAGAAAAGACGTTTATTAAGTATTTTTTATCTCAATTTTCATAAATTGCAAAAAAACACTAAATATTAACTAATTAATTAGTAATTAATTATTAAAAGTAATTGCGCTTGAAATTAGTGAAATTACAAAGTTATTTAGAAAAAGGTGAAAGAGAAAACAAGAAAAATCGATAACATAATTAAAAACAGAAGAAAAGAAAATAAAAGTATTTCGTAAAAATAAAAAGAATATGAGAAAAGATGAAGAAAAAAGTGAAAACAAAAATAGTTTTCTAAATTTATGGTGGAAAAAATATTATGAAAATATTTTAATTATTTTCTACACTTTTGTTTCCAGAGAGAGAGAATAAAAGAGAGATTTCTGTTTTTGTAATTGAATTTTATGCAATATTTTTTAGTTTGTGGTATTTTTATTCGAATAAAAAGAAAATGAATTTATCGAATAAATACAGTGTTTTTTCTATAAATAGAAATTTCTTTTGAATTTTAAGGAGTGAGATCGAAAAATTCCTAACATACATATATGTAAATAAAAACGAAACCACTAAACTTATAGTTATATTTTTTAATTTGATTGAAATTATTACAATTGAAATTTTGATGAAGTTTTGAACCATTTTCGGAAACCGTTCCTTGAATAGATTGTCCATCTCCGTTTAAATTCCTCCACGCTTTTATACACCTTTTTTGTACTCTTCAATTCTCTTTTAACAAGAGCCCAATATCTCTCCACTTGCTTTAGTTCTGACAAGTTTGAAGGATTTGCTCTTTTGGTACAAATGCCACATAACTGTTCTTGTACCTTTCAGGATCTGTTTTACCATACTGCCAGAATGCCAAGTCAGGCCAAAAGGAAATGGTCATATTGTGAAGTGTTGTGAAAGGAAGCAACCTTTTTTGTTAACATTTCTTGATGTAAATTTTGGTATTTAAAGAGCTTCTTGTAAAAACATGCTTTTAGGTCAGTAACCTGTTTTCAGCATTCCCTCGAGCATCAGCATTACAAAATTTTTGAGCAGGAAGTTACGAAAAATCTGCATCAAGAATATTTCGTTGAAAACTTGACTTCAATTCTGTGCTCTGTTTTTGGACTTTAAATTTTTAGAAGTGTTCAGAAACTTTTTGAGCTTCGTACCAAATAGTCCGAAGACTGAGATAACCGGGCTGCTCTTTTCGAAAATGCTCTCCAATTTTTGGTTTTTGAATATTGGAAACAGTTTGAATGCTTAAGCCAACTTTTTGCAGAACTCAAATGGGTTTAGTTGAAGATATTAAATAGTTTTGTATACATTCCTTCCGGTCACTAATTTTAATCAGATCAAATAATATATTCATTTCACAAAGGTAACTACTTTTCCCTGCATAACCTTGAAGAAATTTTATTTATTTTTACGTAACTTAATTCTCTTTATGTATTTATTACATTAAATTGATTAAATGTTCAATGTAACTTTTTCTTAATTTAGCAAATATTCAATATTTCTTTTTTGTTTATTTTCAATACCAGAAATTCTTAACTGTTCATTATTGTGTGTGTTGTGTTGGTGCATAAATATATTCTGAATTGTATGTAGGTTAAGAAAAACTTATTTATTTGTGTGAATAAATTTTATCTTTGTAAAATGTGAATTATAAGTGAAATTAAATAAATATAGAAATTCTTTTCATTGTATTTATTTGCTATTTCAAATACCACGCACAATGTTAAATGCTAAACAGTAAAGATTTTCAAATCTTTATGGAAAATTTAAAATCAGGGTTACCAAAAATATGATCATTATTTATATTTAAATAAATATACTTTTTGTAACGTTTGGGAACAATATAATGGATTAAAGTTCTTATTTACATATTTAGCATAAAAATGCATATAATAGATTTATTGCATAGAGCATCTAAAAATGCATATCTTGCATAGAAACGAGTTAATATAACATATTTGGTTTATAGAAATTTATTTTGATTATTTAGCATTTTTAAGCTTAAATAGCATATTTTGCTTTAGTTGCATATTTTAATTATAATGCATATCTATAAGGCTTTTAATGACATATTTTGCTTAAAAGCATATACTGCTTAAATAGAGTACTTTGAATAATAATAAATATTTTCTATATTATTTTAATTTAATCATTTCTTGCTTAATTTTTTCAATTCTAAATTTATTGAAAATTTATTGCTGTTTTTTTTCAACTCAAGTAGTGAATATTTATAAATCATGCATATTTTGCTTAAAACGCATATTGTTTGAACTTTTTGCACGTTTTTGCTACAGCTCCATTCCATTCATTTAATAGACTTTGAATAATTTTGAAAATATAGAAAATTTTCTAAATTTCTTTCAAATAGAAAAGCAAGAAAATATTTTTCAAGTGTCTTTCATAAAAACTGGGATAAAATTCATACATTTTTAGTAAATTTTTCATCGCTTTTAATACATTTTTCATTTAAATTATATTTATTTAAAATGCTTTGTATGCATATTTTTGGTTGCCCTGCTTCTAGAAAATACAAGTATTACAATAATGTTGAAATTTACCAAATATGTACATAAATATAAAAATCTAAGAGCCGGTGCAAAACAAGTGTATTTCTGTTTTTTTTGTAAAAATATACACTGTTTCCAAGGGAAAACCAATTAACGATAAAAAAGTTATTCACAACAATTTTGAAAATTATATAAAATTAATTAAAATTAAAATAATAGCAAAATATAAACAATTACCATTTTTACTGATTGTTACGAAAAAACAAATTAGTACTTATTTGAAAATTATTCGAAAAGTACCAAAGTACCAATTTTAATTTTTGGTTCTTTGCATCTTTTCACTTGAATTTTCAATAATGTTCAATATATTTATATAGTCATGTTGAAAATCTTTAAAATATATTTTCTTTACGAATAAAAGGTATGTTATTACTCGAATTTGGTACTATTTACAATTTGGTGGACATCTTCCAAAATTAAACTTTAAAATTAATTTATATAAGTTTTTTAATGAGTTTAAATCGACAGTAATTTCCATTTTAATCCCCTTTTGGTACTTTTTTCGACCCAAATTTATTTCAATTCAATTATTTTGTCCATAAATATAAGTAATTATTTATTTGGTTTTAAATTTTGGTACTAACAAATTTCAAAAATGTACCAAATTTATATTTTTAATTTTTTTTTAAATATTCGAATGTAATAAGAAGTTTAAAAATTAATACGAAAAAAAATCATTGAGATTGAAGGGTCTTTATTAAGCTGTTGTCATTATTACGAAAATATTATTTAAATTTTTATTTCATTTAAAAGTTTGTTGTATTGATTAAAACATTTTTAAACTTTGTCATATTTACGAAAAAATCGTTAAGGTTATAAGCATCCTTTATTAACATATATTTTTTTATTTCGTCATAATTAAATCTTTTGAATACCAAAATGTAATAAACATTTTATTTGAATTTAAGTTAAAAGAAGACGTTATCGTATTTATGAAAAAATTTACATAAATATTTTCTGTTCGTTTGTCACATTTAATAAAGTAAAATTTTGCTATATTAACGAACATCTTATTTACTTCCGATTAAAAGGAAGTATTAAAACTTTGTCATATTTACGAAAAAATCTTTGAAATTTAAACCACTTTTTATTAAAACTTATTTTTTATTACAATTTTTTGTCATTATTAAAAAATATATTAAACATTTAATTCCAATTAATGTTTAACTAAAACCCTTTTTATTTACGAAAATAATCATCATTTCGTTTTGGAAGATTTTTATGACAAAGTTTTATTAACTAAAACTTGTCATATAAACTATTGATATTGAATTAGAATTTTGTGTTTATTTAAACTTTGTCATATTTACGAAAAATATATTCTTCGTATTAATTAAAGTTTTGTTATATTTACGAAAAATTTTATGCTTAAGTTTTTACCATCTAAGAAATGTATTTTCAAATATATTAAAATCTCAAAACCATTTTCCAAATTTTCGTTTGTTTCACTCATTTTCTTAGAAAAGGTGTAAATTAAATATTATCATTTCCCACCAAAATGCCGTCAAGTGCTTAATTTTTTTTAACAGGTTTATCTTTTTAAGTGTGGAAGCTTTTTCTTCTTTGGATTTTCATATTTATTTATATTTTTCGATTATAATGTTCTTTTATTTTAGTATTTCTCAATCTTTATCTTGTAATTTCAAAAAAAAAAAAAAAAAGAATAAAAACCCGAAATACCCTCAAATAGACCTGCCGACACACACAAACACTTTGATTGATACGTTTTGTATTTACAACTTCTAAAATGTGGGTCAACTTTATTTTCATTAAATATTAAAAAAAGAAGAAGAAAAAAAAAAGAAACAAGAAACAAGGAAACCGCTTTCAAACATAAATTAATCAATATTTAGATAAACATATGTTTGTTGTTGTTGTGTATAAAAAGTTAGTTAAGGTGATTAATTACAGGCATTTTCCAAAGAATAAAAAAAATTAAATTCATTTGGAAAGTCTCTCCCTCTAATAACAAACAACACGTAAGAATGCTAAATTCGGCTATCCCGAATCTTCAATACCCTCTACTATAAATGCGTATGAAGTAAATACGTTATGTTTGGTACATAAACCTCCACACATACACTCGCAAACGGAACACTTAATGAGTCGGAAAATTAGTTATATTTTTGGCTATAACTTCTTTTCTACTAAACTTTTCTACTAACCGATACTGAAACGCTTTTGCTGGCCTTAAATAGAAAACTTCTTAAGGTCATAACAAATATACTCAGGCTAATTTTCATTGAGCTTTGTGAATTATTGCGGATGCGAAAGACAGATAGACAGACAGACAGTCGGACATAGCTAAATCGACTCAGATTTTGGTTTGATGATTATATATATACATTATGGGGTTTAAGATTATTCCTTCTTAGCATTACACATGAAATGACAAAGTTAATATATTCTTTTCACTACTTTTGATGGTGGAGGTTATAAAAATTGTCTAATTAAATAAACATATGTGAGTATGCGTATTTGTTTATATGTGTTTGTGTATATTTCTGTATAGGACCCTGAAACCCATGGAGACCATGAAGATTACAATTATTGATATTATTCACATTAATTGCGTTTATTTTTAGCCTGAAAGGGAATTTTTGTTTGATTATTTTGTTGTATTAACAAAAATATTAATAGAAAATTTACAAGTTGCAATTTGTCAAAAGAAATATTTTTTCTTCCACTTGATTGAATTTTAATAAACAAAATAATCGAATAAAATTAATAACAATTTCTTTGAATTTCTCAATAACTCTATTGAATCTGACGTTATGATGAGACATTTGATGCGACTCTAAATGTTATGGAATCTTGAACACTTTGAAGTTTATTATAAATAATAACTTAATAAGGGAAAACATTGAAATCGATATTAAGGAGTAAGATCGAAAAATTCTTAACATATATATATGTTAATAAAAGCAAAATTACTTAACTTATATTTTTAATTTACAAAATATATTTTTATAGTTTTATTCATAAACGTTCTTTCATAAACGTTTTTATAGCGCTATGTGTCACTTTGCTTGACCAGGTAGTCAATCTCATACTTTTGTGCTCTTTAAAATTTATTTAACAAAAACCCAATACCTTTTCACTGGCCTTATATTTGGGCAGCTTGGAGGACTTGCCTCTCTTTGTACAAAAAACACATTATTGTTCTTGTACCACTCAAGGACTTGTAAACATTCCTTGATGTAAATTACGGTATTTATGGAATCCGTTTTATCGAATGATGGGCCGCAATATAGTCATAACTCATAATATTCATATCTGTTTTTAATAACAGTTTTAATAACAGCACGATATTTACTAAAGACCACAAATCAGACCTAAAAGATTCGCTTCGTTCTATTGCTCAGTAACTTATCTCCGAGAATTTCAAGCGCCGTGGGGGTGTAATCTAGATTTAAGAGGACATATGCTTTGTTGATCTAATCAAATTCTTATTTATTGAAACTGGTAGAAATTTATACAATATGTCTGGGTTTAAAATTCTCTCTTAAGGGGTTGGAGTTATCCAATCTCCTGTCACACCAATAGTTTGATTTGATTTAAACAAATAACCAGCAACCATATCAACATGACAAGTCTAAGTAAATCCTGCCATTTCAGAAGCTACCAGACTTAAGTCCTTGGTGAAACTTCAATGATTCGATTCGTTGCAGAGGGCCACGAACAGCTATTCTTCAAGCAGAGACTCAACTCCAGTTAATAAAACACTTTATTTTTTTTATTATCCATAACTGATGATAACCGTTTTGGGCTACTACCCGATCGCATTGAGATAATGGAATGAAATGTATAATTCTAACTTATAAGTTACACTGATTACTATATCCAATGTCTTGGATCTTTATATAGTACTATTTGCCAATTTATGGGCCTATTTAATTCGAAATTATATTTTAAAGTCTTCAAATTTCCGGAAATTTAGATTTTTTGATTAAATCAAAATGGGTTAAGATGATATTTGAGTTTTGTGAAGTGTGAGGATCTTAAATTTTATCATACGGAAATAATTTACAATTTTTCAAATTCTACAAAAGAAGAATTTTATGCACCTCAAGTTCGAATCTGAGAAAACTTGTTCACGCTTTTATTGTTTGAAATTAAATATTTTTTCTATGAAATTTTCTTTCTGGCCACAAAATATGGTGAATATCTATAAAACTAAAGGATTTTATTTTCCTAAAAAAACACTTTATAAATCAAAGTTCATTGAACTTTTAGCAAAATATTTAAAAACAAAATATAGAAAAATTGCAAAAATATATATTTCCTATAAATGTTTATCTTAAAGAGAAGAGAAAATCCCACAAAGGCATGAATCAACAATGGAAATAAAGGCTTTCCAAATCTAACAAATGTTCTCCCCTTACAGAAATTACCCCAACCTCCCCCTCCTCCTCCCCCTTAAAAATGCATTAATACGTTCAATAATTGCAAACTGCTATTAAAAGTACCCCTGAAGGGTGATTTTTTTTCTCGAGCTGTACTCTCTAACAATTCTAACATTTATTTTGCTATTTATTAGAAAGAAGCTTAAATAGAAATAAATTTGTATTTCTAAAGAAATAAAAATTTCTTATTTTCCTTTTCCTGCAAATCCTAGAATTCGAAAAAAAACCTAAATTAAAATGAGCAACAAGATGTGGGATGAATGAATCATTTTTATCTTTTCCAGGGGGAGAATAAAATTTGTACGATGTTATTGGGGTTGTTTGTTTTAGTCATACTCCTTTGTGGTAGGAAGAAAGGGAGTCTAATGGGGGATGTTTATAGAGGAGTTTGTTTTTTAAAGCGTTAAGATTAACATTAATGTTTTATGATATAAATATTTTAACTAAATATTAAGATAAATCTTATGAATAAATATTTGCGGTAATAACAAGAATTTTCTGCCTACATGGCCAGAATGAAAACAAGCATTTTCTATGTAAATATCTTTAACTTTAATTATTCTTTTGTTTTCATTATTCTAGTTAATAATTTGTTTTGCAATAATCTCTCATACATTTTAATTTGTTGTTAATTATAATCATTTGTTAAAAGAATTGTTAATAAACATAAATTATTTAAAATTAATATAATTGATATTTTATTAAAAGTCTTTAGTTAACTTGATGATAATTAATATTTAATTGTGGTTTTTTATTTTTAATTAAAGTCTTTTCTAGATTTTTGCAATATTTTGTTGAGTTTGAATTTCGAAATGTTGGTTTTTTATATTATTTTGTGACCTTAGAGCAAAAAAACATATAATTGTTTATAATAAGTCCTTCAACATTTACCAGATTTTAGATATCAAACTAAAATCAACACTAGATATTTATCAACTCTGTGGATTTTTATAACAGTTAATATATATTGTGCATAAGAATAGGAATCTGACTTTAACTGAGAGAAAAGACTTTAGACTTGAATTAAAATTTTCCATTGAATTAGAAAGAAAATATGAAAAAGAACGTTTTTTAATGTTCAACAATAATTTTACCTTCGTCATTGGACCTACTTAATTAAAAAACATCTCTCTAATAGTTCTATAGATTACATACAAACCTTTTCTCATTTGTGCGAAAAAAATTTCCTTTAAACAAAAAAGTTGTGACCCATAATCATTTCAAAAATGCTTAATTTCATGTAAATCGGCGGACCTCTCTTTAGAACATCTAATCTAATTTAACTTTCAGCTTAATTACTCCTGTATTTCTGAGTCAATTTAGCAATGTGTGTGTTTGCCCTTCGGACGGTGTAAAATTCTATTTTCAACC
The DNA here is from genome assembly GCA_004302925.2 of Cochliomyia hominivorax. Classification (NCBI taxonomy): domain Eukaryota; kingdom Metazoa; phylum Arthropoda; class Insecta; order Diptera; family Calliphoridae; genus Cochliomyia; species Cochliomyia hominivorax. The sequence continues at coordinate 105,575,663 of PYHX02000467.1, forward strand.
GGGTGCCGTAATTTAAAGATCGGTAAAATGTTCCCTCGACAGTTAAATCTCCGTTCGGAAACGACCCGAGTCACTTTTGGCCAAATATTGTCAACCAAGCGAAAGCTGTATAGCTGCAAGTTTTTTCTCAAGAAAAAACTATCTATACAAACAAACTGTTACTACAAAAACACCTTAAAAATCGGTAGGAGTTTTCTTTTTGGTGGTAATTGATCCAACATCAGTTACAAATATCCGAAACAAAAAATGACTTCCCATAATTACTTTAAGAATAAATTTTAAAAGATCTTAGCGCATAATCTCTCAATCCTGCTTTCCTTTTGTAGATGTTCAATTTCAGTTATCGGTTTATAATTTTATTTCCATTTTTTGCTTTTAATATCAAAATATGAGCTCTTTCATTAAATTTGGAGTAGTTTTTTGGACGACAATATGCCAACATTATAGTCTAAATGTTAAAGCTTTAGATATCGGTTTATAACTTATATTTTACTAATCTGATATTGTGAGTTTCTAATATAACAGTGAGAGATCTACAGACAGTTTGTCTTTTTTATTAAATATAGAAAATTATTTTGAACAGGGGAGTGTTTACACTGTATTCCAAACATTAAAGTCGTTTCAAATATCGGCATATAACATATTTCCTATGGGCTGGTGTTACATTTAATACTTATATGCATCAGAGAATTAAATAAATTTTGTCAAATTTTATTGAATATGGATTATTAGTTGGGACTTGTTAATGTTTATGTATTCGGAATTTTTACGAAGAATTTTTTGAGGTTATTTCAGATATCGGTCAATAACGTATTTTCTATAAGAGTGGCTGACATTGTTACTTTTAAATTAAAATAAGGATTAGACCAACATTTTTTTAAGTTTCTTAAATTGTTTCAGATATCGGACAGTAGAATAGAATATAAGTAATTATTCTATTCTACTGTTGATGTTTATTAACAAGGTGGGGCAGAGAATTTTCCATTGTATTTGTATTATTGGTTTGGAGGTGAGAATGCTTCTAATATAAATCTGGAATATGCATCCTTAGTAGGAACTATCACACACATTTTTTGCTATAATCCAAAATACTATACGTATTTTGAAATAATATATATATTGTATGCATGAGGTAAATAGTTATTTTTTGGACTTTAACGTAAGCCGACTGCCAGACAAGGTGATCTTCACATGAACCGATTAGAGAAGAGTCAATATTATAGCGATATTCTTATAATCTTATAATATAATCAGCTCGAATTTATCGTATGATAAAAAAGTACTTTATATTTTAACAGTACTTGGGTCCCTGCTAAGTATTGAAACCTAAAATATTTTTCAAAATTATTTAGGGGACATTAAAGTTTACTACTTGTGATGGTAGAGGCAATAAAAAGTGAATTAATTTAAATTTAAATTTAATTAAAATATTGTCTCTTTTTTTATAGACTTAACTGCAGGTGCAATTTTCTTATTTGAAATTAGTTAATCTAATTTCAATTTAATTTTTTTTATTACTGTCATTAATCTGTTTGTGTATAAACATAAGTTCACAAAAATATTTTTTTATAATTTATAGATTTAACAGAAAAGTATGTTATTTCATTTTTTCATCTCTTTCCATAAATTTTTAGATAAATTTTTTTTATTAACGAAAGTAATAAACAGCAACAATAACAACAAATCAATAGCAAAAACATAAAAAAAGATTTCAGATTCCAATAAGAAAGAAAACAAGAAAATTACCATTTTAGGAAAAGTCTAAATAAACTACTTGGTGTTGGGGCTGCAGGCAGCTCTCTAGAGAAAAAATGTGTAACAAAATAAAAATTAGAAAAAAGTAAAAAAACCACAAATTAAGTAAAAGTTATAAAAAAGCACCAAATTGACGACGACAAAAAATAGAGAAAGAAATATTTATGAAACTAGGAAAAAAGTGAAAAAAATGTTGAAAAAAGAAAACTAAATGCACTAAACCTACATTTAGAGGTAAACAATTTTATGGAACAGTGGTTTAACAGGGAAGCGCAGTTATCAGGAATCATGGTAGATTTTTTTATCTATAGAAATAAAGATCCGATTTTTGTTAACAGATATGTCGGAAATTTGGCATATATAAAAAGAGTAACATTACTGACTGACTGATCATCGCACAGGATAAAAGGCTAAAATTAGAAACATGAAATTTGGACTGTGGATTCCTCTCCTCTAAGTACATCCGTCAACACAGGATATTTTTACATAAATTAATTAAACAAAAATTAACTTTAATTAAAAATACTAAATTAAAATAAAAAATTAAAAAAAAACTAATATGGCAACTCTGGTCTTCTTTACCATCATTCTACTGTGAATGTTTTGTGAAATTTGGACTGTGGATTCCTCTCCCATAAGTACATCCGCCAACACAGGATATTTTTACATTTGAAGTTAATGGGTTTAAATAGTACAAACAGGGTCATTTTCTTGGAAAAATATCGGGGTAAAACTTTTATATATTTCTTGACCATATTTTGTTGCATTAAGAATTATTCGATCTGTGTCCTTGTGAAGTGAATTAGGCCAAAGTGTTTTAAGTATTTTTTTTTAGTTTTTGAGATTCCTTCAGATATCGTATAAAAACTTATACTCTATTTTACCGACGCTGTTGATTTTAGCTAACAAAGTACGGCAGAAGATTTCAATAATCGGGACAAAACACAGCGTTTTCTTACTTTTTCTAAACTAACAATATTGGTGCAATAGAAAATAGAATATAGACTGGTATCTGACGATATTTATTTTAAGAATTTGGAGAATTTGTTTTATTGTTTGGATTTTTGACTCTCCATGGAAAATAGGTTAATACAAAATTGTTAGTACTTTTTGCTTTGAAAAATGAACATATGGTACCAATTGGACAAAAAGCATCAAGTGTACTTTTTGAATTATTAATAATAATTATTTTATATAGATTCCAAATAGATAAAAATTACCAAAGTGTGTTTTTGGTACCACATGAATTTTCCAATAGTACTTTTTGAATTCTTTGAAGATACTATTTTGTTTTTCCATAATAGACTAAAGTAAACATACAAAATTTGGAATCATGTGGTATTTTCTTGATCTTTTTTAGGTACATTTAGTGCTATTGAAAAAAATTATTTATTCGAAATATATTTATTTTATGAATTTTGTGGTACCATATGAAATTTCTAATGGTACTTTTTAATTTTTTTTTGAAAATAAAAAATAATATTTTGTTATTATGAATATTTAGAAAAAAAAAATTGGAGTATATGGTCTCAATGGCAAGAGAAACGACTATGGGATTTTGGTGGTACTTTTTGCTATTTTTTTAAATGAAGTTTTTATATTATCAGTTATCATTACATTAAATTAAATATACGTTAGTCGAAATAAATAAAAATGAGTCAAGGAGGAATTTGTGGTACTTTTCGAAATTTCCAGTGGTACTTTTTTTAATTGATGGTAATGCGGTACTTTTTGAATCTTCTAAAGGTTCTTTTCTACAATAATCTACTAAAATGTTTAATTTAATATTAAGGTATTGTACCAAAGAAGTTGTGGGTAAAATGTTAGTACTTTTATAAGAAACCAAAACATTTGAAATCAGGATTACTCAAATCCACAAGATTGAGTTGTGGTCTAATGTTGGAATTGGATTAGATTTAGATATTTTTAAAGATTTTATGAATTTGCAAATTTTATTTCTTAATATTTCTCTTTCCAATCCACTGTGCAACAATTATAGTTACTTTTCTAATTTTTTCCCTCTCTAACAACCAGTAGTGGTAATTCATGTCGAACATGTTATCTTTTAAATAAGAAATGTAGGTTTTTTTGTATTTTTGGTTTCTGTTCCTTATTGCTCGTAATAGAAACACAAAAAAAAGAGGAAAAAAAAAACTAAAAATTAACCATAATTTAATTTACAATATTGTTGTTGTTGCTGTTGTTGACGATGACTATAATTAGTTTTATAAGATATAAAAAGAAAATCCAAATAAATGTTTTATAATTTGTAATTGTTATTTGACTGGAGGTAGTTTTAGTTGTTTATTTAAACAACTGAAATATTAAAGCAAAAATTAATGTTCAAATCCTAATAAAACAAAATATTTACTTTATTTGCCAAGAGGGTTTGTAATTTGTCAAAACAAGTGTAAATAATAAAACAAAAACGCAAAAACAAAAACATAAATAAAAAATAAAAGACAAGAAATCTTCATAAAACAGCGACAACGACAAAGAGTTAAGACAAAGAAAAAGAAACGTTAATTTGAGACCAAACAAAAAATGTTAAAGACAACTATTTAAAACAACCATAAAATGTTATTTTGAAAGAAAAAAACAAAAAAAATCATTTTCTTACACCTAAACAAATAAAATGGTTGTAATAAAACACGAAGGTTGTTTGTTGCAGAAAAAATTAATTAAACAAAAAATTAATTTTAATTAAAAATACTAAATTAAAATAACAAATTAAAAAAAACTAATATGGCATCTCTGGTCTTCTTTGCCATCATTCTACTGTGAATGTTTTGTGAGTTGCCATATCTCGTTATAAAATATTGTTACCGTTCGACTTAGAATCACTTTCAAAGTCGACTTAACGATGTCCATCCGTCTCTCTGTTTGTGCGGCTGGCTGTCCATGTAAAAGAACACTATACAGGTCAAAATTTCTGAGATATTTAGATGAAATTTTGTATATATACATATATTTTATAGATCAAGGACGAAGCATATTGAAATTGGCCATATTCGGATATTCACTTGGGAATAAATCAGAAAATTTAATTTAATTTTTTTATTTCATTATACGAGAGTCGTTCATCAGTTTTTCGTAACTGCCTTTTAAAACCAACATTGTGGTGTATGATATTACATAATCGCACTTGATCGACTATAATATTTTGACTACTTTTTAGTATGTTTATATCTGATTTATTAATTTTATTTTTTTGAGTGTAAAAATTAGTTGTCTAAAATTGCAATATCTTTTTTTCTTTGCCAAATAACTGTTAACATACTTTTTTTTAATTTTGTTTTCTTATGATGTCAATTTAGTATTTTTTTTTTGTATTTTTCTCATAAACATTTGAAATAATTAGAAATCTACCAAAATAAACATGTTATTTTGCAAAATCTCTTTTAAAACTCGTTGCTTATTCAAGTTTCTATTTGGCATTTGAAATATTTATACCCTACACCATGGGTGGTATAATGAGTTTGTGGAGAAGTTTGAAACGCATAGAAAAAATAACGTTTTTCTTCATTTAAAAGTATGTCGATTGACTCCGAATTTCTCTCAAAGACGATTTAACGATGTCCATCCATTTGGCTGTTTACGTTACATTGTCAACATTGTATAATATAAGGGAGATATCGCGATGAAATTTGATAAATGTCTGTCCGTTCGTCTGGCTGTCTATAATTTTAGATATCGCAATAAAATTTGATTTAGAACAAATTTAGACAGAAAAAGTATTGCTACCCCCACTTTAATGTATACTGATAGACCCAGAATTCTGAGTCGATTTAACGATGTTCATCCGTCCATCTGGTATAGATTTTTTTTAAGGTTTAAACTCATAAAACCTCTGATATGAAATATTTTGAAGCTAAAACTAATAATGTATTAGTACGATTCGACTTCTCAAATTTTAAGAAAAACGGTTTAGAAATGGTCATTTTGGATCCACTTCCGAAAATCTCTTTAAAGTGCATAAATCTCAATAAAAACTTTGTGTTGTGATTATATTCCATCCCTTAAAGATTTATATAACCAGAAAATATTGAACCAAATTATGTTCCACATTTTCTATAGGTTTATTTGTAGGTCAAAGTAATCGCGATTACTTGGTTCAATATTTTCTGGTTGTATAAATCCATAGTAAGATCCTCCCCTTTAAAACTTGATTGAAATCGGATTATTTCTAATTCCGTGCCGCGGAATTATCAATCCTATATGGATTTCCGAGAAACTAGGCACAAATGGCCCTAGAACCCTTGGAAACCCATTTCCGATAATCGGTTTAAAGTGTATAAATCTAGTTTTTTGGATCAGAAAATACTGTACAAAATGTGATGAATATCGCTCCATAACTCAGCCTCAACTGAAATAAATTCATTATTACGTTTTAGTATTATGACAAAAATGTTTTTTTGCAAACTTTGTTGATGTTTAGCGCCGGTAATAAGATACTCCCCTTTAAAACTTAATCGAAATTAGATTAAGACCCTTTTCGTAATTAAGTGTAAACACATCCTTGAAATCATCAACAATCTTGTATAGATCATTTTGAAACTGAGCGGAATTTTAAAATTTAAATGATTTAATCCAAATTTAGATATAATTCAAGGATTTCGGTCCACAAATGGCGGTAATTCCATCCAGTAGTAACATATGTTTAAATTTTGGAATGTGGTCACCAAATCATAATTAGTACGAAATTGAGGTTAACATGGTCTTTTTTATAGAAAATACATTTTAAGAGTTTGAAGAAGATCTAAATTGTTTGGACAAATATGTCGATTCAATCCAAAGAAAGCTTTTCCAGGACAAAAAAGGAAAATTGTCACTCTTTATATTTCTAAAGAATTTTAACTTTGGAGGCTGAAATCATAGAATCAAATTTTGAGTTTTGATCCATAATTATTCAAGCATGTGTGAGTATTATATAGTCGTTTTTAACCGACCATAATTCCCGCACTTGCCTTTTTCTTGTTGTTTATGGTTTTCCAGCAAAAAAGTCTAAATTCTCTTACAGTGATTTAATTAAATTTGTTTTAAGTTTCTTTTTTTTTAAATACTGCAATTAAATCGTATTAAAGGAAATTATCTTGTAGACATTTCAATAATTTATAGTTTGCAATTTTTTTACCAAAATTAGAGTTTAAAGCAAAGAAAAACTTTATTATGGCAAGACTGCTGCAGCAACAGTTGGGTGAAATAAAGTATTTAAATGGTGGTGAAATAAAAAAAACTAAATAAATTTATAGCATTTTAATAGAAATCATTATGTAATTATAGTTTATTATTTACACAACTAAAATGGTGAATGAAAGTGTCATAATTATTATGGAATTTTTAATAAAAAAATGTATATCTTTTTGTTTGTTTACAAAATCCCATTATAAAATTCAATAAACTTAAACTCACCTCTCTTAAGAGTAAAAGTTCAGTGGTGGGAGCACTGTTGCCAGATTTAACGATTTATCATCATTTTGCCGATTTTATGAGCCTAAAATGTCCTTTTGACGATTTAATGATTTAGTCATATTTATTGTCCAAGGTTTTTATATAATCCTTCATCAAAGTTTGGACTTTATGAAATTTTTTGTCCGCTTTTAATGCCCTAAATTCAATAAAAAATTACCCAGATATTTTTATGATATTATATGGACTTTGGTATAAAACTAATAAAATCGTTTGAGTAACCAATAAATTGTACACCGATATCTTCGGATACTTTCAAAAGCATAGATAATGTTACAGCGTATTTTTTAAAGATTGATAAACTCATTAAAACAATAAATTTTGGAAAAATAACTTTAATACGGTGGCCAATATTACCTAATCTAATAAACACACTATGATGCATTTCTCTTTGTATGAGTGAAGCAGCAAAAAAAAATACCTTGAATAAGTCTGCACAAATTGATGGGAAAGCAGCAGTCGCTTACAGTGTACGTGTAAAGTAAACACAATTTTTACCTTTAATGTTAGTATATTTGTGTTTTGGATATCTCCGGACTAAAACACGACTTTCTAAATGTGAACCTTTTAAAAATTATTTAGTTTTATCGAAGAAGGAACGTGATTCCTGGATCGTATTTAAAGTTATTCAAAAGCTTTGACTGTTATATTTCCTCTTTTTGACAATTTCGAAACGTATTTTCCCTACAAATTTGACGTTTTTTGTCCAAAATTATTTGGCATCTATGGGTGGGGGTAAGAGTGAAATCTAAGTGAAAAAATTAAACCGACAAGAGTGGCAACGACATTTAAAGTTAAAAAAAGGCTAATTATAGGTGAAATTTAAAATAAAAGGTTCATTTTAAAAGAGGACATTGTCTGGAACCACAATCGATGAATGTCACAGTAAAATAATTACATATTTAAGGGAACACAACAGAAGACTTCAGATATATACTAAAAGTAAATCATCTTAAAACCAAAGATGGTTTTCGACCGAAGAACACTATAAGAACCAATAAAAAATAGGGGATGAGAGATACCCTACAGAAAACTTTAAAAAATGTTAAAAATAGTGAAAATTGAAAAAAATGTTTATATAATTTAAATTTGTTTTCAATAGAAGAATATCATACCAATAAAAATGGGTGTCACACTTTCCAAAAAAAAAAATGATGGGAGATACCCTACAGCAAATTAAAAATGCTCAGAAATTCTACATTTTTCGTTGAGCGTTAAAATCAAAAACGCTTTTCAGCAGAGAGGTAGGAACCAATGGCTGTTCAAAAATAAATGGGTGTTCAAAAAACTAGGAGTATCCTAAAGCAAGTTTTTAAATGGGCCAAAAAAATGTAAATTATAAAATCCAAAATTTTCTTTAAGCGTTAAAATCAAAAATGGTTGTTGATAGATGAATACCATTGGAGCTTATATGACTGGATAAAACTTTCCAAAAAACTATTGGATAGAAGGTACCTCACTTTTGGTTCTTGACTATATCCACTATTGATGTTTCGAATTTGTTTTAAATTTTGTGAAGAATTATATTTTTATGTTTAAATTCAAAATTTCGTGATTTTTTTATTTACATTTTCTATCTCAACAAACACACACTCACAAACAGTTTGTTGGGTTTGTCACTTGTCGATATGATTTCTTCACGGCGATCATAAAGAAGAGAGTCAATTTCGCTAAGTGATGCCAATTTTTTTTAAGGAAAACAGTGTTGTATATTCAAGTGTTTTTCTGTATTAATTATTGAATGAAAATATTTTTTAAACCAAATTTTAAGTATTTTGCTTTATTATTTTTAATAAATAATAAATTATTTATAATGATTATTTATTTACATTTTTCTTCGTAAATGGTTTTCCATTACGTAAACAATTAAGATTTCTCTTATTGTATTTTTTTCTTGATTTTATTATATATTTTTTGTTGTTTTTTCATGAGTCTTTAAAAAAAGTGTAGGCAAAATGTATTTTATTTATTTATTAATTTTTATTGTTTAATCATCATAATGATTTCTTAATCATTTTTTTTTTTTGCAAACTTCTTAAAAGGAGCGTCAATTTACAAAAATAACAAAAATATTTATTTATATTTAATGGTGGGTGAAATTAATTATTTCTCAATAAAATGAAATAATATTAGATCAAAGAATAAATATCAGTTTTGTTTCAATATATAATTGTCATTATCAGATATCATCTCTCAAGAAATATCATAATTTTTTCGCTATAGAACTTTTAATATTTATTGGCGATTAATTTGACAACTTTTATTATATGACAGTTCTTTGTTTAAGTGTTTAAAATTTCTTTCGGCATTCGTTCATGATTATGGTGTTATGGGTTTCTGCACAGATGAACTTAAGTTTCTTGGACTTAATGATATCGATAGAATCAGATTGAATTGAATTCATCCGTCTGGTCGAATCAGATTCAATTAAGTCCATATGTAATTGTACAATAATACCGAGTTTCGAAAAACAGTTTAAATTGTTAAGTCATCAGCGAGTCAGTTTTTGTAAAAAAATCCACGACTTCTTTTAGAACATAAATAGTGTCTTTTACAAAAGATTCAAAAAATGTTTTTTTGTTAAAGTTGATCAATATTTTGACCACAGAAATGCTATTATAAGAGACAGCCTAAGAGAAGGCGATATTTATCCCTGCTGCGGGAATTAAAAATAATTAAATCTGTCAATAAGTACTAAAACTGTATCAGAGAATTTAGAGAATATAATTTTAAAGCCCATAGAACGTGGAAAATCCCCCTCTTAAATTTACTTGATTTCGCATATTGAAAAAGGGGAGTAGTATTTTGTGGACCGATGAGTTTAAAATAATTTTATTTGTATTGAGTCCTTTTAGCAAGAAATATAATAAAAAATTTTCAACAAACACGACGGTGCAAATGTTACCGCATTAAAACTATTACGGATGTGTCAGAATATGTGAAAATATTTGACGAAGTAAGGCTACCGTATATGTTTGAAGAAATGCCACTGATTTGGGCCATGCAACAAGGCAACAACCCGAAACGTACCAGCAAAATAGCTAAAAATGGGTTTTCAGAATAATGGAGTCATTGTAATGAAATGGTCTGCCCAGTCTCCCGATGTAAATCCACTCGATAGTTTGTGTACATACGTATAAAACAAGGGGTCGGTTATTAAACCGAACAATAATCATTGGATCACTAAAGATCGGGCATAGTACTCTATTTTCCTGGAAAGGTACCAGAATGTAGTTAATTTAATGGGATAGCGATATTCAGCTGTAATTACCAAAAAAAGAAATAATAGAAAATGCTAAGAATATATAGGAGGATTTATTTTTGGTATTTAATTATAGTTGAAACCGGGTGATGTTATTATTTTTACTCCAATTTGACTGTAATATAAGAACAACTTTCAATAAAATTGCTTGTATGTCTTATTATAGGAGACGTCTGAATGTGGTGCTATAATTTTTACAGCATCTGTATATGATTTTTTCCATCGTTCTGATCAATTTTAAAAGTATTGGTTTTTGAATTTTTTTCTCTTATTCATATCGATTTAATTCCAATAAAATTCCTCTAAAGTAAAATTCTGTTTTTTTTTTTCGTTTTAACTTTAACAATGACTCCATTAAAATATTTTAAATCTATAAAGACTACAAAAAAAGATCCAAATTGAATGTATTCAAAATTGTGCAATATTTATGCGTTTTTTCGTCGTTGTTGTTGTTATTATTATTGTTATTTCTTATGGGGTTTATCAAGTATTAAACTTGTCATATGAGCTGACAGGTTAACAGACATTGGAGCCCTTGTTAAAACCATATGAATCAACCAACAACAACTATTTGGTATTGCATTATTATTTTATTATTGTAGTTGTTTGTATTTTATAATAAATGACTTTTTGTTGTTGTTGTAAAGTTAAGTTTTTTTTTAAATTGCATTTTAAACGATGACAACGATGTCATGTGTGTGTGTTTAAATACAGAAAAACAAAAAATATACATGAATTATGCGACATTATTTATTTAAGTCATTTATTTTATTATTTATTCGTTAAATTTTCCAAAAATTATTATTTATGAGAAAACAATTTTTAAGATTTTTCAATAAATTTATGAATTTACACCGAAAGAAAAAAATTAAAATTAGGTTATGTGCAAAATTCTCCTTGGACGCAGTCGAAAAAATATACCTACTTCGGCGGGACAGGTTTGGAAAGGCTTTAAAATTTTAATAGAATGTGGCAAAAGATACTAATTGTGCCCGATTTGTTTGTATTGAGATTTTCATAAAATATTTAAAAAACCATTGGCCAAACTGTCTCAATAGACTGAAACTACCAATAAATCTCTAAAGGAAGAGTTACCTTAAAAGTTTATATAAGATGTGTGATCGAAAAATTCTTAACATACATATTTATTAATAAAAATGAAACCACTAAAATTACAAATTTATTTTTATTTGATTAAAATTATTATTACAATTAAAAAAAACATATTTTTATAGTTTTAATCGATAGTGATGAAAATGCGGATATTTTTTAAAAACCATTTTATTAACGATTTTATAGTGCTTTCATTCAATTTGCTCGAACAGTTGTCCATCTCTGTTTAAAAATTAACTACACTCTTGGACACCTTTTCGTGCCCTTCAATGTTCTTTTAACAAGAGGCCAGTATCTCTCCATTGGCCTAAGCTCTGGGCATTATGGAGGATTTGCCTCTCTTGGTACAAATACCGAATTATTTTACTTTTACTACTTAAAAGCTTTATTGTCATAGTGACAGGATGCCAATAATATGTGGACGTATGGAAGAAGCCTATTTGTAAACATTATACATTATAGAAATCGTTTTATCCTGGGTTAGAAGTTTTATTGAAAACGGGCGTTCAGAATCTTTCCTTCTCACTCTTACTTAGAACGGTTTTGTTATTTAAGGCGGAAGATACAAAAATTCTCATCCTCTATTTTTGAATGGATTCATAAAGTATGAATATGACTGTGGATCTGGATGAATATGGCCTGGGATTTGGTCTGGTTTTGAGGTAATGAAATAATTCTTATACATTTTGGTGCTCTATTTTAGAAGTGAACTTACTTGAATAAGGGTATTCTGCACCGATCTAAACAAATGATACTTATAATGGACTAGGTTTTTTGCTAGATTTCTAGTTTTATTGTGTTGTCATGGTGTATGAATGTTGCCTTAGGTCTAGTCTAATATTCTGGTCATTTTTCTCGTAGATCCCCTGCAACTGTATAATTCCAATTCAAACAAATACAGAACCTTATCTTGATGTCATTGGGATTTGGCATCATTAGTTTGGGTGGTTTAGATATCACTTTTGTGTTTCGGGTTATGAATTGTTTTTAAAAAATATTGGTCATCGAGTCTTAAACCTTACGGATCATGCTACTTTATGGTCCGATTTTTCACTTTAATTTTTCATAACTTCGTATCATTGTCGACCGTATGTATCTTCTTTAATTTAAGATCTCCTTCAACTACTGTTCAAATTTTAAGTGTTGCCAAATTTGTGAACAAAACCTTTAAATCAGTGTTGTTAATTTTTTATTTTTCTCACTGTATTTAATTAATGAATTTCTTGCATTATTGTTTAGAAAAGTAAAAAAATACAATAAATATGTTTACAAATTAATCATAACTTTTTAAATTTTCTTTTTTTCTTTTATTTTCTAAAGATGGAAATAAGAAATTATATTTTTGATTGCATAATTTGAATAAATTATTAACAAAATTATTAAAACATAAATAACTTTCAAAAAATAAAAAAGAAAATTTATAAAATTTAAAATTTTTTTATTATTATGCAATTTCTTCAAAGAAAAGATTATAATTTAGCATAAATAAAAAAGAAACAAAATGAAATAATTTTTAAAAACCGAAAAAGAAGAAACAAAATAAAAGAAAAGACAGATTACTCAATATCAAGAAATCACAAATTATAAACGTATTAACAGTTGACCGTTCATTTTAAGATGAAAACAAAACAATTTTATTTTAATTTTATTTCTTTGAAATTCTAATTCACTTGAAAATTTTTTGTTTTAATATCAAATCCGAATCTGAGCCGATTTTGATATTTACGTATATCGGTTGTTGGCATGTTCACATTCACAATAATTGACAGAGCTAAATGAAATTTGGACTGAGTATTTGTTATAGTCCTGAGAAGAAAAAAAAACGGTTCTTTATATTAAAAGTTATTGACCGATATCTAAGGCAAATTCTAGGTTCAAGCTTTTCTAAAATTTTCAATTATAAATCAACAAATTAGAATGAAATTTTTTGATCAAATCAAAATATGAGTCGATTTGGTTGTATCCGTCTATCTGTCCGTTGTTGGCACGCTCACATCCACAATAATTGACAGAAATGAATGGAATTTGGACTGAGTACTTTTTATTGGTCTGAGAAGTGTCCTATTTAAAACCAGAAAAATCAGTTCAGTAAATAAAAAGTATAATAAAAGATATAGAACGATATCTGAGGCATGATCTTAGTTCAAGCAAAAAACACTTCGTAACATTTTAACTTATAAATCGAGCAATAAGAATGATTTTTGTCATAATAATAAACAATATGTACTTCATTTCAATTCCAAAAATTATCAAAATCGATTCAGAGACTCATAAAGTGTTTCGTATTACATTTAACGTTTATATAATGTATACGTTTGTGATGAGTGTATGTATGTACGAAACGTAAAGAATTTACATCACACGCATTTGTGCTAGAGGGTATTGTAGATTCGACTTAGCCGAATGTAGCGTTCTTACTTATTGTTTTTTCTTTTTAGTTTTGTTTATAGGGACCACACCCTACGCATCGTCACTAAAGTGTCTTTCTTTTCACATTTCATTCATCGTATTTTATTATTGTTGTAATAATATTAAAATTTACAGAGCGCATCATCTTCATTTTCTTCATCTTCATCTTCATCATCATAATTTTTTCCTTTCATGTTGTCTTTGTTTTCGGAAATATTCTTAATATGATGCCTCTGCCCTTTTTGAAATACTTTGTTGTTGTTATAATGGAATGGATATGACGTTGTTGTTGTTTGTGAGTAGGCGTTTTAGTTAAAACGCAAAGAATTAGTTTTGGTCTCTTTAAGGGTTTTTTTTATGGGAAAATGAACATTTTAATTATATTGTTGTTGTTGCAACTTGTTTTTGGAGCTTATTAAAATTTATATTTTTATTAGAAAATTATAATATAATTTTGTGGTTGTCGTAGTAAATATTTTTTGTAATAAACAGGTTTATAAACTTAATTAATTATAGTTTTTAGTGAAACTTATAATATTTAATAAAATTATTAAATAATATGAACTATAAATCAGGATTAATTTTCAACACTTTTGATCTATCGATGATTTCATAAGTTGACAACACTGTTTAAGAGGTTGCCATATGGACAATTGAAATCTGTTTTTAGGAATTTCTTAAAAAATGAGGAAATAAAGGAATTTAATAAAATTGAATTTAATACAGATGTTTAAGATTTCAATATAATGTGTATAAATTTAATCTAGAATTAGAGGTTAAAAAGAATCCCACGAAAATACTCTAAATCAAAATTCTTAAAAAATACTCTTATAAAACGCAATGAAATTTTCACTATTTTCGCAGAAACGGTCCTGCGTGTCATTAGAAATGGCTTGTGGTAATAAATACTTTGTAGTTGCTTAAGTAATGTAAAACTTAGAAAAGTTAAAATTTTTGTACAAGCTTTCAAAGTTTGGAAAAGGCTGGGGGCACAAACTTTACTTCAAACTGTTTATGTAAATTTTCCTTATAATTTGTATAAATTTATTCTTGAAGCTTCCCTTACACTGAGATGCATATTATTAACATAATGTGAAGTCCATCCCCGCATTTCGAATTAAGAACTTAACAAAAATAAAAAAGTTTAATTTGAAGTAAAATTTTTCAAATCCTGCAAAGTTTTTGAAAAAAAATGTTTACTTCGTCTTTGAAAGGGGTCTCTGGTAGAAAATATTTGTATGGTGTTTTCCTTGTATGTGCAGGAGTATAATAATTATTACATTTTAAAATCGACCATCGTATTAAGATTTGACAATTTGTAAAAAAATTAGAAGTAAAATTTTTTCAAAACTGACGAAGTTTGAATAGGGCTTAAGGGCTGATTTTAAGGCCTTGATCTTTTGGATTTTAATTTTTAAGAAAAAAAAAACGCAAAAAATATATTTGTTAAAGTTCCAATTTCCGATTGAATAACTTTTTAAAAGATTCATATATGTATATGATTCCTGCCGTAATATTATTTAGAATTTAATAAAAAACTAGAAAAGTTATAAAATCTTCTAAGTTAAAAAATTAAGCAAAAATGGGTTAATGATTTTGTATCTCTGGTACAAGTTTTTGTAGAGATATATTAGGTCTATCTATTTAAAAACTTTATTTTATTACATGACATGAAAAAATTTTTGGTGAATTTTAAAAACTTTATACACATCTAAGATGGCGACGTTTTGAGGCACACATTGTATTGCCTTGAATAGTTGAAGCCATGTATTCCCCAAGTCAATTTGAAAGTACCTCAGCTATAACCAAGTGAAACTTTAATTTAGATATCTCTAAAGGTTTAAATGTAACAGAATTATTTTCAAAAAATATTTCTAAACCAACATAACATTAAGAAAAAATGGATTATCCCATATATTTTACTAAAAGATAAAATTTTGTATAAATTATGTTTTATATCATAATTGTAAGCTCGTCGCTTTTTTTATTAGTATTAATTGTACTAATTGACAACATTGTTTAAGAGGTTGCCATCTTGTTTGAAGAAATCTTTCAATTAGATTAGCAAATAGTTCTTAGAAATTATGTCTTTAAATTAATTATTCTGTTTATTTAATCTTTTATTGATTTAATTAAATCCTTTGAAACTTAGTTTATACATATGCTCTTTCTTTTCTCTATCTCACTTTTATTGTTTTTTATTATTTTTCTTTTCATTTTCATTTTATTCAAGTTTTTTTTTTATTTTATATTTTTAAGGTTAAATATCTTACACCTACAAGTTTTTTTTCTATTTTTTCTATTTTACATTGACCATAGATGACATTGTCTCTTGAAAATAAAAATTAAATTACAAAAGAAACTTGAGGCTTCTGGTTTTTTTCTAATCTTAAATTCACTCAATCGTATACAATTTTATAGTATTTTTACACTCGAGAAAATTAGACTCATAAAAAAATTATTTAGATAAAAAAAATATTCTGAAAATAATACTTTTATACAGGGTATCAAGTTATGCTTTAAAAATTATATCTGTAAAAATAATAATTCGGTATTCAAGTTGATAATTTTCTTGTGTTTCGCTATAAAAATGTATTTATTCAAATATTGTCCATAATTAGCCGCAACTTTTTCCCATACTTTTTTTCCACGTCAAAGGAACTGAAATCATTAAACCATTCTGATGTAAAGCGTATTCCAATAGGGCTTTATTGTATTACGATGGGAACATATTTTCACAAAGCAATTGTAATTGGCATTTAATTCGATTACTATATATCGTTCTAATCATATATTTTCCAAATAGTTTCTTATTACATCTGACTGATCGTTCGTATGATGAAAGATTATGTTTTCGCCTTTTGTGAAATATTCTGGTCGTTTTTGTCGATTGTTCTCTTTAAATTAATCAATTGTTTTCGGTACTGGTTTTCAGAAGTAGTTCAACCCGATTACCGATCTTACATCATGAAGCAGATCTTTGACATGATGACAGATTAGAGATGAGAACCATTTCTCCTATTCTTTTAAAATGAATAAATTATCTTCGGTGAATAAATTATCTTCGGTTTTCTTAACTGTTTTTAACCGATCATACAATATCTGACTGATCGTAGAAATGATAAAAAATTATGTTCTCGGCTCTTGTGGAATGTTCGCTTTTGTCTATTGCTCTCTTTAAATGCGACAATTATCCAGTGGTAGTTTGATCCGAATTTAATATAGTTCCTAATACAAAACACTCTTCTGATCCCATCAAATGCCGAGAATTACTTTGACGTCATGGTTATTGGGCTTCAGTGGTGATTTAGTGGATCATATATGATGATTTTTCATAGTGTATCCATTTCCATTATTAGAAATAATATTATGTACAATTGAAAGAAACTGTGTGAAAATGGATTTTCCTATTATCAGACCTCTCTCTCTCTCTCTCTTTCTTATGTGTTGAAAGTTTCCTCTAACAATTGATAACATTTAGCAGCAATTCTCAAAAGAATGGCGATTTTTAAACTTCCCTGCAAAATATCTTTTTGAGGCACAAGACTGGATTTCATTGCAGTAATTGCAAAGTATGTAGGCTTTCACTTTGGCTGCCTTAGATTAATGAAATTTCATAATCGATGTTTACCCACCAAAATGCCGTGTTTGTCCTTCAATCAACCGAACGAGTTAAAACAAGTCTTTGTTCCATTTCTATCCCATCAAAAAGATCTTAAGAATTTTTTTCTCTATCACAATTAATAAATAAACCAGATATCGTAATTCTTTCTAAAAACAACGGCGATTCTTAGGTATTTTAAACTATAATATCCTTCAGTGATTGTCCAAAATTTCAGTTAGGTACGATACCACACAGTTTAGAATTTATTGAGGGAAGATCAGCATATCATTTCTCTCTGCAGCGGTCAAAAAATGTTTCGGCATATTTCAATTAAAGTGCTTACTGTAATAAGAACGGAAATACAGGTTATCAAATAGCATTGCTTGATATGTAACCATTATCGGTGCTGTGCTACAAAACTCGTATATTTTAATTTTTTGGATTTATTATTTTTAATCCACGTCTAATAGAAGTCCCAGTTCGGAACTATTTTTTTTTGTTTTTGTTTCGTAACGTTTTTTTTTTTTTGAAATAAATTCCTTTAAATATCTGTATTTAAATTCTTTGAATATTTTTTTCCTTTAGCAATACAGTATTCAGTAAACAATCACAAAACAATAGTGTTTTACCAAATTTGTCACTCATTGTCAGTTAATTATGATATTTTTACAATTTTTGCTCATTGTCATGCAAATTAATATTTTGTTTTTGTATTTTAATTTTTAATTCAATGCGGAATAAAATATTCAATTCGAAATAGCAAAAACTAAATATGATATGACAAATTATTGAATAATTTGTCTAAAAATAAAATAAAAAAAAATATCTTTTATTCATATTTAAATATGCAAAAAGGAAAGAAATAAAGAAAATAGTTTTTTTTTGTAATTTTCTACTAATTAAAATAGTCAAAATATGTTAAACAAAAATAAATTAACGGTTTAGTTCGTGCACACTATAACATTGTAGTAAATGAATAAAGGTATACTAAGTTTGCTACAACGTGAGTAACACCATTTAAAGTTTGTGTTCTTCAATTTGGTACTAAATGACCAACGAATAAAATTATCTTAATTTAATTTTCCCGGAATATTTATTTTGCCAAATGTAAAAGAAAAAGGTCAGAACTTAATGCCGAGTTCTTTGCATAATTAAAGCTTAAATTGATTTATATACTTCCGATAGAGTTATCCAGCCCATATAGTGAAGTATAAAGTTAAAGAAGTGCGCCAAAGTGTTACCAATTCTTTGAAAAATTTAAATAATTTTGGGGAAATTCAATTTTGTTGATTTATAATAAAATATTTATTAATAAAGATATCTTTCTGAAAATTTCCGGAGTTATGAACCCTGTGATTCTTAACTTAAATGTTGATAATTATTATTAATACAACGCAAGAATTATCTTGTATTCCTAAAAATGTGGGGGAAAATCCTTTAATTGTGTGTTTTTGGAATTTGGTCTATGGAGTCCATATTTATTGAAGGTCTAGAAAAATCAGTTAACATATGTTTAGAAACACATTAGGGGGTATAAAACTGCATTCCGTTCTAATATTAAGGCTTTGAAATTTTAGCACTTATAAATTATAGTAAAAATTTTGGTAAAAAAGAGGATTAATTGCGAGCGGCACTTGGCTAAGCCTTATATGGGGCATGGCCTTTTAATTTTTCCTGGAATATTTTTATAAAAACAAATTCTTTCAGAAAATATAAATTTTGTTCTTTTTTTAACTAAAATTTTACAAAATCGGGTTAATTTTTTAAACATATCTCGTAATTGCTGCAAGATCGTCATAACTCAAAAAAACATTTTTTTCCAGAGACGTATTTTTAATTTTTTGACAAAAACTTATTTCTTAGAATTCATGAATAAAACATGAAATGTGATTTGCAAACGCAAACTGGAGTTAAATATTTTATGTGCCACAAAAACCGGTACGCTACTGGATTAGCGTTTTATTTCCAATAATAGTTTATGTATGAATGACTCGTTCTCAAAAATTGGTCAATTAATTAAAACAAGTTATTTGCTATATAATACCGATATTAAGTCGGAACTTGCGAATTTTGAATTATAAGAATTTGACTCAAGATCTTGAAAAATTTTAAAAGTTGAAAATTTAAATCCAAATAACTTGAAAAATATATGAGAAGCAAAAATAAAAAAGAAATATATATCCGAGGCACTCCACTTTGTAACTACGGAGCCGCTTTGGGGCCCAAGTTCCCATAGGTATAATCCTCTGCTTTGATTAATGATTCTCGAGAATCATTAGTTATAGAAAATCGAATCAATTCAACTAAAATTAAAATATTAAAGAAATAAAACGAGATAAGAAATCAGACAAGATAATTGACTAACTTTGACTTGTGACGAAATTACACAGGGATGGTACTTTCTATCAAGTTGGATTACCAAATAAAAACTGGACCATTTAGACTCTACTTAGTAGTTCATGCGCATATAACTACTATAGTAAATTAGACAAATATCCCTCTCTAATATCTCTAAAACTGTTATTATATTTGCCAGCAATTGATCACAAAAATTGATTATTTAAAAGTAGAATTAGGATATTGACAGCGATAAATGTAACCCCATATTAGCGATATACTAATTATCGCTTACATTTAGATCGTAGCGAAAACTATACAACTTTTTGTTACAGGAAGGTTCGTTATAACAGATTTTAGCGTTCTTTGCTTGTTTTCTCAATGTACGAAACTGTCAACTGTCAGTCAAAATTATGAATGAAAAGGTCAAAAACTTTATAGCTAATTTGGTCATGTTTTTTTTTGCACAAATAAAAAATTGAATTAAATTGTTTGCGTTTTAATGGAAATATAATATTATTTTGCCTTTAATTCTTGCTCTAAAGATTTATTTCAAAATCCCACGTTCAATAAAAAACTTTGTATATAAATTTAATTGTTTTCTTTTTAACCTTGAATTTGTTTAATTGTTTAGTTGTTTTTTTTGGGCTTCAAGTTAAAATAAATGAGATTTAATAAATCTTGTTTTTTTTTTGACAGTTAAATATTTTGTTAATAATATTTTTTCCGTTTTTTTCTCTTTACAGGTAATTTAATCTCATGATTTATTTACTCATTATCTCTCTGAGAGTTGAGCTATAAAATTTATGAATGAACTTTGAGTTGGGAATTTTAAAAATATATATTTTTAACTGCCGGATATGCGTGTGAGTGTGCTAATAATTTAATTTAGAAAAAAAAAACTAAAAAAAAATTATGTAAAAAAATTTAATAAATTTATATAAAAAGTATCTCTAAAGAGAGGGAGATTTAACATTGACGTAATAATTTTGACTCTCTTATTAAACAAAAAAAAAAACACTTTAAAATTTTCAATAATAATAAAAATATAAATTTATAAATATTACTTTTTTATATTAAATCTAATATCAATAAATTTCTTTTCTTTTACTATCTTTTGAAACTATTTCAACTTTATGTATCTCATAGTTTTTTCATATCCACTCTTTACTGTACTCAATGGTCACTTACAAAGTTCAATGGTATTTTTTTTCATACACTATTAAACATTTTCGTTTTAAAAAATTCCTAACATGTTCCATAGTACAAAAAAACAAACACACTCTTGCATTTTTAAAATATCTTTGCACAGAACATTGGACCGGACCATACTTGAAATAAACGCCAGAACTTATATTCAGTTTACATATATATTTTTTATTATATTTCTGTAACCATTCAATAGCATATATGAAATACATATAAACACTAACAAACTAAACTAACTAGTTATGGTTTAGAATTTTTTAAAGCAGGGAAACCGAAACTTTAGGAAGACTAAATTTCGAAAGAAAATTTCTCTTTATTTAATAGAATAGAATAACAGAAAATGTCTATTTATAAAAGAGAAAAATTATTTTTATTAAAGAGAAAAATTCTCTTTGTAAAAGAGATTTATTTTCCATGGAAATTTTTTAAACAGCTATTAAATTTCTCCAAAGATTTTTCTTTAAAAGATATTAATTTTCTCTAGTCTATGTATTATTTAAAAGGACTCTTTTTCCCAAAAAAGAATTTTAAAAGAGATTCATTTCCGTAAAAAAAACTATATTTAAAAGATATCAAAAAATGTTTCTTTAGAAAAGATTCATATTCTCTTGAGATTCATTTTCTTTAAAAAACCCTCTTTCAAAGAAAAAATAAAAAATCTTTATAAAATGCACTAATTTTCAATATCAAATTTCTCTAGAAATTGTTACTTTTAAAGAGATCAGTGTTCTCTATAAAATATTTTTCTAAAAAAGAGAAACATTTTCCACAAAATACTTTTTTTTCGAAAAAGATTTTTATAGATTTTCTCTACAAATTTCTATGGAAAATTTCTTTTTGAAAAAAAAATAATTTTCTGTTGAAAATTTTTTATTGCAAAAAGAGATTAATATTCGCTAGAAAAGTTTTCTTTGAAAAGATCAATTTTTTTAACAAATTTTGTTAACAAAATTTATCTTTCAATAGAAATTTCTCTTTATAAAAGAGATTGATTTTTCTTTTTGTAAAAGAAATTAATTTACTATTGAACATTTTCTTAAGAGATTAATTTTCTACAGAAATAGAAGGAAAAAGAACAAAATTTTCTATAGAAAATTTCTATAGAAAATGTTCCTATTAAACAGAAATTTTTTTCTATAAAATTTCTCTTTAAAGACTAATTTTCTGTCGAAAGTTTCTCTTTCAAAAAGAAGATTTTTTAACTTCTCTTTAAAAAAATTTCTTTAAGAACTTCTCTTTGAAAATGATTAATTTTCTCTAGAGAATTTCTCTTTCAAAGAGATCGGTTTTCTCTAGAAAATTTCTCTATGAAACTTTTTTTCTACAGAATTTTTCTTTGGAAGAGTCAAAAGTTACCCAGAAAATTTCTCTAATCTTCTTAATTTTGGTACCCTGCTTTTCAGTATCGACTATTAAGTACCATATTAGTACCATTATACTATTTATGGTACAAATACTTCTTTCTCCACACAACCACACATAATATATTATTTAATATAAATTGTTATGTAAACGTTTATTAAAGTTATTCTTTCCTTCTCTACTCATTTTTTCCAATTTTCTTTTATAACCCAACATAACCTTGAGTTCAATATAGAGAATCTAAAGAACCAAGACTTAATTTAAGTTTGTATTTCTGTTCTACATTGACACTTGGGAATACGATTTTATATTGTTTGAATAACAGCAGTCACAGCAATATTTGAGTTTTGAGTAGAGGAGTAAAAGAAGTGAATTTTTGTCATAAAATCCATACAAAAGTACATAAATTATAAATTGTAGACAATAAAAATTTGTTTGCGTGTTTTAGTTAAACATTTAAATATTTTTTATATTCAACAAAATTATATATCTGCAACACCAACAAAGATATTATCATTGAGTTATATAAAAAGGTATTTAAGTTTTATTTATAAAATATACTTGTATTGTTTACATTTATACTTGACCTAAAAGTAGGCAATCATTTTGAGAACATATAACAAAACAACATATTAGACGTAACAGACAGAGTTGCATTTTATAGTATGAAGTGAAGTACGTTCGTTTTTGTGTTTTAAAGTAAATAAATAAAAAATTATAGAATAAAACTGTTGTTTCAGATTTTAAGTGAAAACATGAAAGAGAAATTTTCTATAAA
Source organism: Cochliomyia hominivorax (assembly GCA_004302925.2). NCBI lineage: Eukaryota > Metazoa > Arthropoda > Insecta > Diptera > Calliphoridae > Cochliomyia > Cochliomyia hominivorax. Next base: position 105,598,961 of record PYHX02000467.1, read on the forward strand.
AAATACGATTCAAAAAGAGTAATTTTTTATATAGAATTAGTCCCTTTTTTAAAGAGCAATTTTCCACAGAAAACTTATCTCTTTCAAAGAAAAGATTATTGTCTTTCAAAGAGTAATATTAATAAAAATATTGAAAATTTTTGTTTTACGAGAGAAAATTTTCAGGAAAATTTAATCTCTTAAGAGACAAATATTTAAAATTATCGGGACTAAGGAGCGTGATAATTATTTATTTGTACAGATGCCTGTAACATACAGAATAACATTTTGGGTTTCCGTTCTAAATATCGCAACGGATTGAAATATTACAAAAAGAGATTTACAATACTGCTTCCATTCATAAGACTCAAACGTGAGATACAGAAACAATAACGTGGCATTTGTAACAAGTGGGGCAAATACTACAAACTGCCCGCAGCTAAGGCCAGTGAAGAAATGTTGGGCTCTTTTTAAAACAGAATTAAAGAGCACAAAAACGGTGTTTAAAAGTGACAGAATGATGAATAATTTCTCCTTAAAATAAAGAAATCCAATATTCACTTTTTTGTTAAAATACCAATAATTTACTTTATTTATCTAATATTTTTTTCGTATTTACAATTAAATTATTAATCACACACTTTAATTTTATTAATTAATATAACAAACATTTGTCATCTAAATTCATATCAACACCTAATTCACAATTATAATCTCTACTAAATTCTACATTATTACATAATGGTCCATTCACATCATACTGTTCCATGGAACGTCTGTATAAAGGTAAAAATTCGGGTACCTCTTCGTTATGATGTCGGGCCGCACAATGCATTTGAGCCGAATTAATAAAAAACAATTGTGTATTGGTGAAGTTAATATTCGGCAAGGTTTCCAACATTAATTCGGTATGTGTTCTTCTCTCTCCTTCCAACCAGTAGAGATAAGCATTAAAGGCCACACTTATAGCAGATGATTCCAATATAATTTCACGTAATTTACTGGCATTACGATAAACATTTGGATTATTGTGAAAATAATTACTCATCTGAGCTCGAAAACATTCATTGATGAGAGAGAAACTATTCATGGTGACAGGATCCCAAGGAAAAGTGTTCATGGGATTTTGGTGAAGTCCTTGATAATCAAACATTTTAAGCATTTCTCTGGCTATGGACACACCAATGGATGAATATTTCAAAGATGCGGCATGGAATTGTGAATAGAAAGGCTTTTGTAAGAGACCATAACCCACCACCAGATCTTGTGTCAAAGGTTTACTTTGTATATTAACAGCATGGGCCTCTACGATATTAGAATGATCATTGGTTAATCTGACTTGTTGGACCGTTTGATTGGCTTTGAACATCATTATAGTTACTAGTTTCTGCCAATAGGTTTTGTCATCATGGGAATGTCCTCTTAAGACATCATGGAACTGTATGCCTCTTAATAGGTCCACATTTTGAGGATATATGGGAAAATGGAGTTTTAAAGTTTTTAGTTTTTGATTTACAGCTTTTTTCGTATTTTCCGTCATCCATTGTATATTTATCTTTAAATGTTGGGAGAATGATTGTCGGATTATAGTAAAAACTTCTAAAACATCTTGTTTTATTTCTTCGTTATTATACTTTTCACTATAGATTTTACCCAAAATCTGAGGCATATAACGCATTAAGCTGTTAACACAGTAAAACGGTCTTTCAACATGACGTTCATTGGGCGGAAAATTTAATTCCGAAAGGGCTCTGTACATAATGTAGTTGGCAAATGAAGCCTGTAGACCTTTCTTAGCTATAGTGCTTAATTGTTGGAAATATTCCTCGTTACGAAAATTCACTTGAGAAATTGTACTCGTTTCTAAACTTTGATCAACGAATTCTTTAAAATTGATTTCAAAAGTCTCTGATAAAGAGCGTAAATTTTGCAAAGAATTTGTAGCACTTTGACGTACCCCATGAATTTTGTTTTCCACCATACGGGCTGGATAACCTCTTCGGTTACCGATCAGAGATTGTTGCTCATCTTCAGTGTCTAAAGGAGTGGAAACGGTTTGATCTAGACGCATATATTTACACAAATCAAATTCAAAACGTATTATGGATCCTGCTATACGTAAAGCATCGGATTCATTAAATTCAAACCATTTACGTAAGTTATTTTTAACTTGATTTTGTATTCTATCAAATGCTTGATCATTTTCATCGATTTCCCGTGTGGCCAAAGAACTACACAATTCCACTGGCAATAAAGTAGTCTGGGGTTCTTCTAAATAAATGCCTTTGTGATTGGGATTAGAGCGATCTATGGTGAGTCCAATCAAAATATCCATACCATATTTTCTTCTCAAATCTGCTATAATATAAATCCAATTATAATTACTTTGCCATTGACTTCCCTTAAGATCCGGTAAACCGCCATGCTCTAAAACAAAATTCTGCATAAATTGTCTTTGAGCCGGCGAAAAGGCCGCCACTCTTAAGCATGATTTATAAAAATCTTTAGCCACTCTTGCATCCAATGAATCCTGAGATGTTGTGGGTTCATCCAAAATATTTTGTAATTGTTTATTCACCTCCTGTTCCATAAAACTTTGAACACTGAAAAGATCACCTTCTTGGGCGAATCGAGTATCTTGTTCTCTCATCCAGTTACCACAAACATAATCGAAGAAATCTTTACAGGGTTCACCCTCTAAATTCATATATTTTAATATTTCTTGAGCTTTTTGCTCACGTTCGTGTATTAGACGCTGTTCTAGTTGGAGAGATTGTACTTGATGACTACGGCTTTGTTGTTGACCCTGACTATTTTGTCGTTGTTCGGTATGATTAATAGCGATTAGCAGCAGACATATTAAACCAAATAGAAGCTTCTGATTTTGTAACATTTTCACTGTTAGAGTTTAGAATTGAAACTAAGCTTAAATAATTTTCTAAGAAAATTATTAAAAGCTAAATTTTTCTAATGCTCTAACTGAGACTCAATCTCAGTTTTCATTTGATTTGAAGTATCTCGTGCAATTTTGTATTTTATTTTCAAAATTTTATTTGTATACATTTGAAAAACAATACGAAAGCGATAAGACCTGGGAAACAAATAGGAATGAGGAATGAGATCGCAGAAATTTTAATATGTATATAATATGTATTCTATTCTGATAGGGAAAGATTTAAGGTGAAAATTCGAATTTGGTTTAACCTACTTGCAGTTCAAGCTCTACTTCTAAATTCGCAGATTATTGTAGCAAAAATTTTCTGATTTTTTGTTTATTTTTGAACTTTAATAAATTGTATTATTTTATAGTGATTTCAATTCGGGAGAATTTCGAATTCCTAGACCTTTTTTTAGTGTAACGATATTATGCTAAGTCCGCTTGAATTCCGTTCAATTTGGAGAATTTACTTCTCTTGGTAAATTTGGTCTTTATGAGAAATACATTATTGAAAATGATCGTTTCAAAATATATTTCGTGATTTTTCTGATAACTATTATCGATCAATTGTTGGAAGAATTCTATACAAATTTCGACAAACCGCCCTATGTGAACTGATCGTACATCTATCCACTTCCAATTCATTCTACTAAATATATTGATATTTGATCGCTATAGTATGCCTCAGGATCCACTGAACATTGCCTTTGTTATCGTTTCCAAAAATTTAAAATCCCACGGTGATTAGGGACTCTAATGTTTAATAACGATTTGATTTTTCGTCTTTACAAGTTATAAGTGATTTGAGAGCTGTAGCATGCAATAAATATTACCATGGTTTTTCCCTAGTGATACGTTATGCAAAATGGAGCTTAAAGTCTTGACTCAATGTGGTCGATTTTTTCAAATTTTGTTTCCGGTTCCTATTTTTTGTACCTTTTGGACTACACATGTTTTCAAGCCTTTTTCCTTAGTTCCTACGGGAATAAATTGTTTCCACAAAGTTTGTTGAAGTACCTCCGCTTAGTTTGTTATTCTTTCCTTTTATCAATTTACCTTTTTAGTTGCAACAAAGTTGATGATGTTAAAGTAGCTTAACAAACGCCCCCTATACGTGATCAACTAATGCGAAACTGGGTTAATTAACCTTTTTTATGATAACCAGAAGGTGGCGGCAGTATTTGAAGATTTTCTGTTTTTTGTCGATTTCGTCTGTTTTTCTCCAAAGCTGGAAGATCAAAGTCTGCTCCTAAACGCTTTCTATGTGTGATAAAGTAGTGTGTCACTTTTCCCTCTTTTTCTCAAAAGGAGCCGTCATTAATTTACCATTCTCCAGTAATCTGCATTTTTCCAAATCTGGAAGGGGGATTCTATCTTTGTTCAAAACAAAAAGTGTTCTTAACTTTTCTCAGATGATCTTTCAATTTTTTTGGAAACGATTTAAAATAATCATTCAAATAAAGATAAATTTGTTCAACATGAAAAAATCTGGGAAAAAATTAAGAAGTAAAACGCTTGTTAAAATATTGTCGGTCTCACTTCGTACTTTCAGGAATTATTTAATAAGTAGTTCAAGTTTAAAATGGAATTAATAAAATGAGTAAATGGATGTTCTCAAGATCAAATAAGATTAGAAATTAATACCAAAATAAAAAACAATATTCTTATCCAAGAGAAGAACTAAAGGTTTCCTAATTAAAAATTCATAATTTTTATTCTGAAATCTCCGATTTAAACTTTAAATCTCTGTTACCCTAACGATCTTAATTATATTGAGTTTAAATAACTTTGGTATTTTCTCTTAGGCGAGAGAGAGAGAGAGGAGAGAGAGAGAGAGAAAGAGCGTCTCTCACTTAAACTCTTAATTTCCTCATCATAAATAATATTCTGCAATTCTTATCACATAAATAAGTCATATGGAAAAAACGGCCTTGTCATTAATATTAAAAAAATAAAAATAAAAACAAATACAAACTAATATTTTTTATTTATAATTTATTTATAAAATTTATTAAAAAAATAAAACTCATTTAAAAAGAAATGATCGTATGCAATTGTTTTTTTTTTTAATAAATTATACACTTATCAGCTATATTCATTTCCGAACCAATTCTACAGCCAAATTCCCGGGCAAATTCTTGAAAATTTGTTAATGGTCCATTGACCTCATATTTCGTCATGCTATGCCGATCTAAAGGACTTATAACAATTGAGGGTTGTAAAGGTTTGTGTGAACTTTTCTTTTTCGCCTCGCAATGCATTTGGGCAAAGGAAATAAAAAATAATTGAGTATTTGTGAAATTTAATTCATCTAAAGTTTCTCGTGATAACATTTCATGATCATTATTAGGATTTTTATAGTTTAACCAATCCAAATAGGCTTTAAAAGCTAAACTAATAGCAGAATTTCTCGCTATTAGTTGACGAGTTTTGGTAGCATTACGAAAACTATCCGGATCATTGGATAAATAGTTGCCTATTTGTTGTCTTAAACAATTGGCCCGTTTATAAAATTCTACCGCCGTTATGGAATCCCAATTATTATGACCTGCTATATCGGTGGACCAGCCGTAATCATCAAAAGCAGTAACTATAGTTTCGGCCAATAATTGACCCATTAAAGCGAAGCGCATGGCATTGGGTAATTGAGGTTGAAAATAGGGAGGTTGCAACAAAGCCCAACCCATATCGATGCGTTTGTGATAGGGTCTGTAAACAATTCTAGTTTCGTAAGCCTCTACCTCATCTTTGGGACTAGGTAAAGCGGTAGCAAACACTTGACTTTTTTGGTGATCCGTTACAGTAGACATTATTGACATGAGATTTTGCCAATAGTTGCTACGGGAAAATTGTACATTTAAGGAAGTCCTGGCATAGGTAGGAAAATATAAATGCATTTCGGCCAGTTTATTCTTACCCAGTTCCACAGTACTGCCCTCAATCCATGTTTGTTGTCTTAAACTTTTAGCAAATAATATTTTTAACTTTTCAAACATTTCCTGTACATTCTCCCGGGGTTCCTTCACATTGGCATATTTACGATAATACATATCGCCCAAAATTTTGGGAAAATATTGCTTAACCATTTGTAGGCAATAATTGGGACGAGTTTGCAATGTATCATTTAAGGGTAGATTGACATAAGACATGGCTCTATACATGATATAATTAGCTACTGTGGTACAGTTATTCTCATCCATTACCTTTACTAATTGTTCAAAATACTTGGGACTTTTCATGAACACGGGCTTATAAATGGGCACTCCAAAACTCCTGGTTACTATGGCATTTAAATCAATTTTATTTTGCAACTGATGAGTAAATTCTATCAGAGTTTTACGTTCATATTTCTTGTGTAAAGCTTCTGGGGTAATGCTGCCCACAAACTCCTGTTCTTCGTCTTCATACATATACATGGCAGTACATAAATCATATTCAAAAGTTAAAATGTCTGCAGCCAATTTCCAGGCCTCATCTTTCGTTAAAGATAACCATAAACGTAAATTGGCAGCTACTTCAGTTTCTATGGCAACATATTCACGATCTGTTAACTCTATAGTCTGCGTACCCCGATAACTGCACAACTCCTTGGGTATGATGGTGGTGGGTTCTCCTAAATATAAACTATTTCATGCATACTCTGATAGTTGATGTCAATTTCCATCCCTATCAATATGTCCATGCCATAACTATGACGCAAATCGGCTACTACTTTCTGCCAATCATAGTTGTGATGATGGACTAACCAATTTGAACCCGGAACCGCTGGAAAACCACTATTATTTTTAATGAATTCACCTAAGAACAACTGCTGTTGTAACTCATTCCTTTTGGCTTCCAAACAAGATTTATAAAATGTTTTCACTTTTTTATCTGTTGTCGTATCATCTATGGTAACACTTTCATCTAACAGATTTTGTAAATCTTTATTGACTTTGGAGTCCAGTAATGTTTTGGGAGTCTCAATGTCTGGTTTTTTTAATGGAGTATGAAATTTATGCCAGTTACCACAGCTATAATCATAAAAATCCACACAAGGATCTATAGAGAGCTTCATGTAATTGAGTATCTCGCGGGTTTTAGCTGTACGTATAGCCTCATCTTGTTTGAATATGGGAAACATGGTAGTTTGTCCTCGAGTATTGGTAAAGAGCCTTAATAAGCCCCACAGAAATATAACCTTCCCAAGCATTTTTCTTCTTCAGGCAATCAAAGCTTAACAACTAAACTATTTTTTTATTATGTACCTTAAATTGGTTACAAAAAAGCTTTTCTGGTATTGTGATCTGGTGAGTGCTCTCTTATTAAATGAGAATAATTTTAATTAAAAATCTAATAGAGTTGCCAGTGTGAGGGGATTTAAAAGACAGGGGTGAATTTTAAGTTATTAAAAAAACATTAAGCTTTACATGGCAACTCTTTTTAATAAGCTCTCATTTATAAACCTAAACTAGTTCTAAACTGATAAATATTTATATATATTTTTTCTTGAATGGAATTTAAATGAAAACAAACATTCCGAGTTCATTGAAAGGTTATCTATATAAAATTCACTATTTGTAAATCTTAAGCCTTTGTTTTTGTTGACATGAACTAAATTAAAAAAAAATAGAACACTTTTTTAAATTTATTTTTCCATAAAGTTAATTTAATATTTATTGAGTTTTATTTTAAAGAAAAAAAAATTAATAAAAAATACATTTTTGTTCTGGATTCATTTTATTGCCCAAATCACATTGATATGCCCGAGCAAAATCATTTAAATTGGCCAAGGCTCCTATAACACGCCAACGTTCTGGTAATTCTTCAAATTTCTCTATATCGGGAGCATAGTCGGCACACCACAATTGAGCAAAACCTATGAAAAATAGTTGAGTACGTGAGTATTTATCCAGCAAAGGTAAAGACTCCTGTTCGGCAGCTTCATTATTGGCTACATTTTCCCACCATTGTGTATAGGCTTTATAGGCAATACTTAGGGCGGCATTATCTGATATATAAGTATTAGTTAGCTTTTTTTCATCTGTCCGAACCCAATTGGGAAATTTATATTTGGAATATTGTTCCACATAACATTTAGCTTTGTCATCGAACGTATATTCTGTAATAGTATCCATCCATATTTTGGAATTACCATATTTATCATATTTTCTACCCTGCGAGTCGAAGGCCTTAAACATTTCCTGGGCCAATAAATAACCCAAAGTACTATAGAGTAAAGCATGGGGATAGGAAGGATCCCATAGAAACCGTGATTGTAGGAAAGTAATAGGAATTTCTATTTTATTCGTTTCATAGTCATAATGTGGCAATTCGTATTTCTCTTCTGGCTCTGAAGGTCTCTCATTGATTTTGGCCAAATTAAGGGCACTTTGCCATTGCCATATACTGATAAGATTTTGATAGTAATTGGTTTTTCTAATCAAAACCTTTTGCATTTGCTCAGCAAAGGCTGTGTTAGCGGTGGATAATTCGAATTCCATGGCTTCTAATTTCTCAATAAATTTCTGTTTGGTATCGGTGGCAATCCATGTTAATTTGGGTGAATTGTGCAACTCATCACGGAAGGTTTTCTTAATATCAGACCATACCGATTGTAAATCATTGGATAGCTGCATGGTGTGATAATTACGGGCAAACATATTTTCCAAAGCTTCGGGGAAATATTCCATAACTTTATTAACACAGAAGTTGCTGCTCTTAGCAAAGTGGGCCCTCTCCAAATCGAATTTATTTAAAACCTTCCACATGGTATAATTGGCTATAGTTAATTTAGGAGTTTCTCTTATAACATCCACTAGATTCGAGAAATAATCAATAGGACTTTCATAGACCTGGGCATAGAAAGTGGAATTGAATATTAAATTCAAATAACGGTTAATATCCACATAACTGCCATAGGCTGCCTTCAAATCGGCTGTATATCTCAAGCGTGATTTTTGTTGTACCGTCAAATCGGGTCTAGCCAAACCGGCTGCCAAACGTCTCTCCACATGAACCACTTGTTCGGCTACCTCATTGCTCCATTGTTCAGACATATCAGGGAAATAACGTTGTAATTGAGTTTGAATGCTAATGGTATAAGCAGTTCTTAAACGTTCATTATCTTCATCGTCAATTAAGTAGGCCTGTTGGGACAAATAAAATTCGGGAGCACCAACCATAATACGATGCATATCCTTCTCCTTAAAATCGGGTACCACATTCAAACCTATCATTATATTAACACCCAAATTTCTTCTAATTTTTGCTACCACCTTTAACCAATCATAATCCAATTCATACCAAGGGCTATTCAAAACCTTAGGCCAGCCTCCTTTAAAGTCCACCTCATTCATTATGTATTCCAAACCCAAACGATCTATTTTTCCCGTAGACAAACAAGATTCATAGAAGTTTTTCAATTTGGTATCCAAACCGGAATCAACTCTGCTATCACTTGCCAACATATCGGCACACTTACGCCAATACAAAGGTTTCAATTCATCCAATTTACTACTTTTACCGCGTGGTGGTGCTGGATGCAATTTAGACCATTTACCACAGGCGAATTTATAAAAATTCTCACATGGTGGTTTCTCCTCATTTAAATAGGCTTTAATTTCGGTTGCCTTAGTGAATCTTAATAACTCTTGAGTATAATTTTGTGTCGCAGGCAAAGCTTCACTGCATAGAATACAAACTCCTAAGAGTAAGATGAAATTAAAAATGTTAAACATTTTCTTTTTTTTAATTTCGAACTCAATTTATTATTTTTCCTCCGTTTTTTATTTTTCTTCTTCTTTTAAGTTTCGTTCTTTATCGCTGCCGTTTCAAAATAAAACTAAATTCTAATTTTAAATTTTCTAATTCTATAGTGCGATGGCGGCGGCCTCAGCGGCCTTATCGTTAGATCAATGTGTCAGATGAGTACTTAAGTTTTCTTAACGTTTGTTTTTATAATGAATTTGTTTGTTTGGTTGATTTGTATGCTCAAAATGATTTCATAAATTTAATTTAAACAATTAAAAAATAAGTTGAGAACGAGACAATAATTTTTTACACGGACATACACGATGAAGAGAATGACGATGATGATAAATTTATAGTGATGCATATTGAATTAATAACAAATAAATTTTAATGAATAAGAACAGCCTTGCACAAGTGAATAGCACAATTGAAAAGAAATGTTTTCATTTAAATTTTAGTGAAATTTTACACTTTAAGTGAAAGCTTCAATTTGAAGTTAAATTTTCAATGTCTCATGAAAATCTTTAATGTAATTTTTTGTCAAAATTGGAATTTTAGATAAATTTTAATTTTTTTTTAATTTTAAATTTTTAGTGAAAATTTTTGAATTTTTAGTGAAAATTTTGAATTTTTAGTGATAATTTTGAATTTTTAGTGAACATTTTAATTTTTAGTGAAAATTTTGAATTTTAAGTGAACATTTTGAATTTTTAGTGAAAATTTCGAATTTTTAGTGAAAATTTTGAATTTTTAGTGAAAATTTTGAATATTTAGTGAAAATTTTGAATTTTTAGTGAAAATTTTAAATTTTTGTGAAAACTTTGAATATTTAGTGAAAATTCAAAAACCTACAATTTTAATTAATAGGAGACCTTGTAACAACTAAGTAATATGTAGTTTTATTGACCGTGTCATATCAAGGATCACAGTCCTACCACACTTAATCCAGAAGATCAGAGACCTTCAGAACTAAAGAAAAGTTTTAATTTGCCTTTCTATTACTTTCTCACAATCACGTTTCCTAAGCGATACTTCCTATCATTATGCATTACTTTATAGCACACTCGGTTTTTTATTGGCCCTGGAAATGTTCAAGGCCTGCGATTCGGAATATACGCTCGATGCAAAATTAAATGTTAAGTGGAACAATATTCCAAATATAAATTTCCCAATTGGGTTCGGACTGATGGGAAGAAGCTGACTAATACATATATATCAGATAATGCCGCCCTAATTATTGTCTATAAAGCCTATACACAGTGGTGGGAAAATGTAGCCAATAATGAAGCAGCCGAACAGGAGTCTTTGCCTTTGCTGGATAAATACTCACGTACTCAATTATTTTTTATAGGTTTTGCTCAATTATAGTGCGCTAATTATTCTCCCCATTAAAAGAGAATTTTAGTAATGTGGTATTTGTACCAAGAGAGCCAAATACTCCAGATTTCCCGGAGCTAAGGTACTGAAGAGATGTTGATCTCTTGTTAGAAGAGAATTAAATAGCAAAAAATGTGTCAAAAACTCAGATAGACTAAGTGTTCGAGCAAAGTGAAAGAAAAGAAAATTGCGATTAAAACTACGAATATTTTTTTTTGTAAATTGTAATTATAACTTTAATCAAATAAAAACAATTAAAGCTGTAAGTTTTGTGGTTTCGTTTTATTAACATATGTGTGTTAAGATTTTTTCTACTTCACTCTCTCTCTCTCTCTCTCTCTCTCTCTCTCTTAAAACTCGTTTTAGTATTTATTTCCCGACATTATTAATTAAGAAATCGTTAAATTTCTAATAATTTCTGTTTTATGAAATTTTTCTTAATTATAACGTATTTTTACATAAATCTAATTTAATTTCAAGGTTCTTAATTATTTTATCCACAATTTACTTTTAAGAAACAATTTATATACTTTTCACACATTACACTGTAATTAATGATTCCCCCCTCTTTTTCTGCTCTTTTATTATCTTTTCAGGCAAATACAATTTTCCTCCATCCATTTTGTAAACGAAATTTAAGAAACCACAAACTAAGTTTTCTATAAGGAAAATAGAAAAATTCATAAAATTCTTTGATTTCTTTTTGGTTGGTTTTGATGATTTTTTGAAAAAGAATTACAAATTTACGTTAAACGTATTTTCATCATCATCATCATTATCATCATTAGCAAAAGCCGAAAAAAGTGAAGAATTTTCGTAACATCTTCTTCGTGTAAATGGAGAAAAACAAATTCGAAAATTATAGAAATTCATTAGTTTTGACGTCTACAAAATTTGGAGTTGTTTTCTTTTAAAGTGAAAAACACAAAAAAATAAAATTTACGAAAAAAATTATTATTTTCATTAACGAATCAAATAAAGAGGAATTAAATTTGTACACGGTAAGTTTTAAAGAATTTTATTGTTATTTTTTGCTATTTTAATATTAAGTATTAAAATTAAAGTTATTTTCTTGTGAAATGATCTTTAACATTTATTATGCCCTCCACCATCACAAGCGGTGAAGAGGATATATTTACTTTGTCATACCGTGTATAACGCTTAGAAGGAATCATGTCAGAGTCCATATTGCATGCTTCAAATTAAAATCTGAGTCGATTTAGTTATGTCCGTCTGTGTGTTGTTGGCACGCTCATATCCACTATGATGTGACGAAGATCGTATTTGTTAATGTCCTGAGAAGTTTTCTATTTTTCAAATTTAGATTGAAATTTTGTCATAATGTACGTACACACAGAAAAAACGTTAATCAAAATCAATGTTGAACATAGTTGATTTGAAATTGAATACTTTTTTTAACTGAAACGTTTTACGTTTGTGGTGAAATAATATTGTACATATTAAAATCTTTTGACACTAATTTATTGAATTATGCGATAAATTAAAAAAAAATTAAAAGTAGTAAAAATTCAAGCAGTAAATTTTCAAGAATATTCTCAAGAAACCGTATTTTCTGCGAAACAATGTTAAATTATCACTTTTTTCTATGAAACAAAATCATAACTGAAAATTTTCAATTATTTCTATTTTAATTAATTTTACATTGATTTTTTCTGTGTGTATTTCATTATCAAAATTATCAAAATCGTTTTATTAAAAAAGTTATATCCAAAAATATAACATGAAATATATGACTCATTAAATGTCTGAGTGCGTATGTACGAAACATTACGTATATACTTCACACGCATTTGAGGTGGAGGGTATTGAAGATTCGGCATAGCCGAATATAACATTTCACGTTTCCTTATTGTCCTTTAATTTAAAATAAAATTATGACTTTAATAAAATTTTTGTTTGTTGCCATTTCCACTATTTTTTCCACGATTTAACTTTCTCACCATAATTCTATTATTTAAGGATACTTTACTCATTCCTATGGATTTTTTTTCGATTTAATAATAAAATATTATATTCAAACATGGACATGTTCCATTTTTTCTGCCACCAATAAGATTTATTCCTTAATACTGTTATTTACTGTCCTGTGATGTGTTTTTTATGTGAAAACTAATTTATATTTAATAGAGTTTTTACCCAGATACCATATTTTTCCTTCTTTAGCCTCTTTTAATAGCCAACAACATATTCACACATCACATTCTCCCTTTTTTATCTATAAATATTTAAAAAGATACTGAATTTTTGTTTTATTGTCAGTCATTGTTGTTAATTTAATGTAATATTAATTCCTCTTTAGGGGATTTTGTTGGCAAAAAATACTTTTTTTAATGTTGTCAGAGTTGACGGAAAATGTATGAAATCTTTTTAATTTATTAAAATTTATATTTTAAATTAAAAAAAATTAATGAAAATTTCACTTTCTAGTTTTAGTGAAATTTTGTTAAAATTTTTAATTTTTTGTGAAAATTTGAATTTTTTGTGAAAATTTGAATTTTTGGTGAAATTTTGAATTTTTGGTGAAAATTTGCATATTTTGTGCAAATTTGAATTTTTGGTGAATATTTGATTTTTGGTGAAAATTTTAATTTTTTGTGAAAATTTGAATTTTTTGTGATAATTTGATTTTTTTGTGAAAATTTAAATTTTTTGTGAAAATTTGAATTTTTTTGTGAAAATTTGATTTTTTTTGTGAAAATTTGATTTTTTTTGTGAAAATTTGATTTTTTTTGTGAAAATTTGAATTTTTGGTGAAAATTTGAATTTTTGGTGAAAATTTGAATTTTTTGTGAAAATTTCAGTTTTTGGTGAAAATTTGAATTTTTGATGTAAATATGAATTTTTTGTGAAAACTTGAATTTTTGGTGAAAATTTTAATTTTTTAGTAGAAATTTAAATTTTTGGTGAAAATTTAATTTTTTTAGTAAAAATTTAAATTTTTGGTAAAAATTTAATTTTTAGTAAAAATTTAAATTTTTGGTGAAAATTTAATTTTTTAGTAAAAATTTAAATATTTGGTGAAAATTTAATTTTTTTGTGAAAATTTACATTTTTTGTGAAAATAAAAATTTCAAATTTTCGTAAAAATTTTAAACTTTAGTAAAAATTTGAAAATTTTCTGAAAATTTCAAACTTTTGTGAAAATTTCAAATTTTTAGTGGAAATTCATCCTTCGTCCCCAAAAATTTTTATTGGAATTTGGAATTGACGGGATTCCTCCAAAAATTGGTTTCAAGCTAATAAAGTTAAAAACATTTTAATTGAAATTGGCCCGGATAATGTTGGTTTTAATTTGTTAGTATTTTTGCACAAAAATTAAAAAAAAATATTCAATCCATGTAAGATTAATACAACCAGATAATATTGTATCAAATTTTACAAGGATCGATCCATAATATTTTCTATAGTCCTTATATAGCCTCATTTCCGGAAATCATGTTATTATAGAGATATCGCGATGAACGCTGGTACAGTTGATATTAACCGAATGGGGTTTTGAGTTCAAAAACTCAAACCGAAAATAGATTGTGTGTTGGTCCAATTAAATATGTCAAATGTAATAAAGATCGGTCCACAAACAGAGTCACTTCCACAGATATCATTAAAGTATATAATTATCAAAAACCTTAAGTTTGTAATAATTCTGCATCCGGTTAAGATTTAAACAGCCAAAAAACATTGAAGTAAATAAAGTGAGGATCGATCTATTATTTTCTATAGCCCTCATATAATCTCCAAAATGGGTGCATGTGAGTAACGTAGTAATATTATTATAAAAAACTTGTTTTTATACAAGTCCAAATTATAGAATGTAAAATAGTTCCATAACTTTTCATGTCTGCGTCATAGCCGAACTAGTTTTTATTATTTTATTGCTTTCAAGATGTTCAATTAATTCACTTTAATATATATTTTTTTTAAGTCGAGAGGTAAAAACCCGTTTAAATATTTATTTCGATCACATTTACACTTTTGTATTTTGTACTTTTTAAAGTTTTTATTAGAAATTTCTTAAATTTATTTTTTATAAATTTCAAATGGTTCTTTTGGGGTTTATTTTAACCAGCTACTGATTTCAAAGTTATGGGACTTAAGTGCAATACAGCTGGTTCAAAAGGTTCACTCACTAATTTATATTTCACACGATAACCATCCTTATCAGCGACATAAATACTTTCAATAATATAAACAAAATCTTTATTATTTTTAGGAAATATAACCTGGCTATGAGTACCCTTAATAACCAATTCTTCTGCGGGAGTGTTTTCATTTTTTAAGGAAAAAGTTTCCCGTCGATTAGAGTCATCACTTGAAATGCTAAAAAGATATTATGATTTTAAAATATTTTCTTTTCCAATGGATCTTGATGAAATTTCAATTAAACTTACTTAAATTCATGTAAAATTTTTGTATCAGCCTGTATGTGGACCAAGAGAATTGATAAAATTGACCAGAATAACTAAATTGTGTAAGAAAAATTATTTTATTACTTTTTGGTTATTTTCTTCTATTGTAATTAAATTCTTACCCATCTGCTGTTCATTGTATCGATGTTTTAGGCTCTAATGTTTATTAACAACTAATTTGGTTAATAAGTTTTAAAGGTTTTTTGGTGGTTTCTTTATCGGTCATTGGAATTTCTATGAATTTGACTGTTTAGTATAAATATTTTTAAAGGCAACAAAACAAAACAAAAAAACTTGAATTTCAAGTCCATCATCTTTGATTTTGAAGAATACAGAACAAATAAAACTAACAATATTTTAAGATTTTTATTAAATATGATTTTATCGATGGTTTTTACAAAATATATAAAAAATATAAGGGGCAGTTTCACAGAATCAGTTTTTAGAATTTATCAAATTCTATCAAATATTGATGATTTTACAGATATCGAACCAAAGTTTGCCTTAATTTCCTTTAAGGATTTATTGCAAAGTATCGGTTGAAATATAAATCAAAAGTCTAATTTTTATAATAATTTTTCAATGTGGTCATTTTGACTGCTTTTAATTAAATACTCATATCATGATCTTACATTTATACCCTAAATCACCATAATTTTAAAACTCACTTTAAGACTCAATACTTAATCGATTTAATACATTCATTCGTCTCGCTTGCTGTGAAGATTTTAGATATGTTTTACGAAAATTTGTACCATGAAAAATATCTATTGAAATCGGTACAATATTTCCGAAAATTAATAATATAAAACCGTTTAAAATTTATAAATCTGTAACTTTCGAACGGTTAGTCGGATTTCACGCAGTGATTGCCAAGATGTTGGTGGTTTTAAGTTTGGAGTTTTGACTTTGGGAACATGGTCCCAAGGTTAGATACATCGGATCATAAAATTATTTAAAACGATCCAGATTCCTTATATTTTGAACCAATTTTAAAGACTTGAATTTTTAGCTAAAGCAGTTCCATTTTTTATTAGTATTTTTTTTCCAAATGTCTTAATAAAAATTAATGACGAAATTTTGTAAAGAAAATTTCGTGCCATGTCATCCAAAGTTATAAGTCTTTAAATTATGAATTTAAAAAAATGGATTTTCCCGATTTTTGCGGGCAAAGAAATATAAATTTTTAAGTATCTCTTTCTTAATCGATTGAACAATATCTTGTTAAATGTATTCACGGAACATTGTTAACTAAATTTGTCACATATATCGATCGATTCGCTTTTGAGCATCCGTTTAAGTTACATACAACTGGAATAATCTGAGTCAAAATTTGCATGGTTCGGTCCATAGCAACAAATTCTATGTTTTCTAAATGGAGGATATATTTTTATGCTCTCTATCACCACAAATTGTGATGAGGTTATATTAACTTGTTCATTCCGTTTGCAACGCCAAGAACGAATTATTTAATAACCTATGAAGTATATATATTCTTGCCTCAAAACTATTTGATTCAATTTAGCTCTGCTCGCCTGTATATCTATTTTTGGCACAAATATTTGTTATTGTCCTGTCGGTTCAGAAGAAAAAAGTTGAAAACCAACATTTGAGACAATCTCACATTTAAATCCCATATCTCCATAATTAACACAAGAAATCTCGTAAAATTTGGCACATGAACAGTGATTTGACAACGCATTGTTGTAGACAATAGAATTTTGGTTGTGTTTCATAGATGTGTGGCATGGTAGCGGTAAAACGAGGAATTTTTAATGGGATACTACAATTATTTCTAAATTGATCGTGTTGAAGGGTAGTTCAGATTTGACAAAGCCGAATATAGCATTTTAATTGTTCAATAAATTCTTTCAATCGTTAAAGGATTACTCTTCATCCGTGATTTTAATTTTTCTTTTATATTTTTAAATATTTTTAAATTTTGTATTTTACACATTCCTTTCGTCTTAATCATATTTTAACCTGCTGTAGCTTTTAAAGTCATGGGATTTAATGCTGCAACAACTGAGATAGAAGGTTCCCTTACTAATTTATATTTCACACGATAACCATCTTTATCGGCCACATATATAGTTTCAATGCGATATACAAATCCTCCATTATCTGGAGGATATATTTGCTGTTTATGAGTACCTTCTATAATTAGTTCTTCTTCGGGAGTATTTTCATTTTTTAAAGAAAAAGTCTCCTGCCGAATGGAGTCACCATCAAAAATTCTAAAATTAATAAAATGTTTATCTTAATTGGTTGTTTTCTTCTTCTTTTTCCTTTATAAAACTTACTCGAATTTTTGTAAAACTTTTGTATCCGCCTTTATATGGACCAATATGGCTATTAGAAATGCCCAGAATAACTAAACAATATTCAGAATTATATTTTATGTGTTTCGATTTTATTGCACAATAAATTGTTACCCATTTGCGGAACATTTTTATGATGTTTCTCCCTCTTTTGTTTAATAATAACTAAATTTATTAATAATTTTTTTAAATGCGATTTCACTATTTTTGCATCATATTGTCTAGTTAAAATCTTTATCGGTCTTGGGGATTTTTATGAGTCTCTTGAGAAAAAACCTGAATTTCAAGTCTATTTTGTGGGAAGTGATGATGTTGATGAATCTAAGAAAACAATTATTTTAACAATTTTAATAATTTTTTTAAGAAAAAAAAAATAGTTTTATTAATAGATTTTAAAGTTTTTAACAAATTATTTACATGATAAATTAAGTACAAGGTGCAGTTTCACAATGTTATGTTAACAAGTGAAATAAATTTAATCAAAAATTTGAAACGAATTCATTATTATTGTTAATTTAAACTTTTAAAGGAAAATATAAAGTTTATAAAAAGATATTTTAAACGCAGTTTAAATTTAGTTTAAACTTTATTTTTTTATTGCTTATTAAACAGTTACTTATTTTGTATAATTTTAAGAAAAAAATTTTTTAGAAAGTTGAAAAACGACATCATATTTAAGACTTTAAACGTAGTTTAAACTTTAATTTTTTTATTGTTCTTTAATCTTGATTTTGTAGTGAAGGAATCTCAATTTTTTGTTGAGGAAATTATTTATTTGAATTTAAATTATATTTTAAATTAAAACTTAGTTTAAACTTCTGGTTTTTAAATTTCACATTAACTCGTTACTGATTTTATTTAAACGGAACTCTGAGGACTATGTAAAAAATTAATAGTCCTAAACTAGATTAAAGAATTAAATATACAATAATGTATTTTAAACTAAGTTTAAGCCTTCTTATTCTATTGCTCATTTGTTGTACATAGAAAAATCTAATCTTTGATTACGTTTTATTACATTAAATTGTGTCATTCAAAAAGTTTAAATAAATACAAATATATTTTAAACTTAGTTAAAACTTCTGTTTATTTTATTTAACTATAAATCTGAACTTTTTGTTTAAACAAATTTATTATTTAAAACTATTCCTTTCAAAAAATCTAAAATAAATGGGATTATTTTTTAAAATACTTTAAACTAAGTTTAAAATTCAGTTTTTTTCTGGTTGCAATTGAACTTGTTCACAAGAAAATTTAAAATATACAAGAACACATGTTAAACTTAGTTTAAACTTTCCTTTTTATATTGTTTTTTTTTTTTTTTTGTAATACATGGAGGAATCTAAACTTTGTGTCAAAAATTGTTTAATTTGTTAATTAATTAAAACTATTTTATTTTATTCAAAATATAATTCAAATTATTTAAAACTAAGTTTAAACAGATGTGCAGTAACATTACTTCTTTACTGATTTTATATAAAGAAAAAATATTATTACATTCAAAAGAATTTAAAAATATATTAAAACATTTTTTAAACTTAGTTTAAACTTATGTTTAAATGCACATTAACTTATTAATTGGAACTCTCTTGGTATAAAAAATAAATTATTTAAAATTATTGCTTTCAAGAATGCAAAAAAAATTAAGAAATAATTTTAAACTTAGTTTAAGCTTTTTGATCAGTCATTAACCCGTCACAGATTTCAATGTGTTGGGCGCCAAACGTAAGATTTCTACATATTCCTCTTTAATCCACATAACTTTAGGCTTGTAGCCATCTTTACCAGCAACATATTCAACAATTACTTTGAAAACATGTCCCGGATCATTAGGTATCGCATATTTTTGTACAATTAAACCTTCCGATAGTAAATTTTCTTCATGATCGGAAGAAATTGTTGATTTGTGTAGAGCATTTTTTAAAGAAACACTGAAAGAAATTCAAAGTTAAAAATTCGAATTTAAGATCTCACATGAAATTCTAACCTGAAGTCTCTTAAAATTTTTGTATCCGCCAGAATCTCATTGCAACAGATCAAAACTAGTAGAATGGTAAATTGTATCTGAAAAATTAAGAATTTATTATTAAATGAAATTTTTCTTTATATTTTTACCTTCTTCTGGTTGAACATTTTGCTATCAGTTCTATCTTTTAACTAAATCTTATTAAAGATTTTTAATTTAAATGCATCCAAATCTATTAAATTGTTTTTTTAACAATCTGGATTTTTAAAAAATACTGGTATTTTATGAAATACATGTTGAGAGTATGGAATTCTAAATGCGGTTTTTAAACTCGTTAATTAAGAATTCAGTAAATCTATCTGAAAGATGCATATTGTCATAGTTAGACAAAAATATATTTTTAAATATGAAAAAAAATTAAGAATAATAGTTTTGTTGTTGTTCTTAATGAGTTAAAAATTATTAAATTTATTGCAAAAACTTTTAAAGAATGAGACAGAAAAAAACTTAACATAAATAAAATTTAATAACTTGAAAACGATTAATATTTGTGAAGTTTTAAGCTCTTTTTTATTTAATTACTCTCAGCAAAACATTTTAAAATCGTTATACCCAACAAAATATCTCTAATTCGTCATCGCATCATGTTAGAATTCTTTTTTACCAAATGCCAAATTTTGTAAAATTCTCAACAATTGTTTCAGAGATAAGCGATATACAAAATTTCTTTTACAAAGGCTTAAGCACTACCAAGCCCTAATCAAAATATCTATAACATTTTATTGGTTAAGTTCTTATCCATTTATTTAGGTTAACTATTATAGTTTGAGAGATATTGGATATTAAACATTTTAATAAAATGTTGTTAAGCTGTTTAGTCATAATCCATGTTCAATTTTTTTAAAAGGTTGTCTCAGATATCAGTTTATAGTCTTTTCTCAAGTCAACCGATTTTGCGATTTTAAATAAATTTCTCATTCAATATAAATCGTTTAAGCTAAATTTCATTAAGCTCTGTAAATTATTAGACAGACGGAAATAGATAAATCGACTTTTTTGATGGGGTCTTATATGATACTTTCTTAGCATTACATACGGAATGATAAAGTTAACTGTAAAATTGAAATTACAAAATGTTTTATCGTTGTAAAATTTAAATAAATATTTTATATATTTTCCACAATATTAGTTCTTGATTCACCCAGATTTCTTCAAAATTTTAATCTATCATATGATCCGATATGAAAAACTTTAAAAGAAGTTGTACTTAATGTAGTATCTACTTTCACAGTTATATTACATTCGTTTTTTTCCAATTCCATTGAACACTCTATTAAATATTGAAGGTCTTCTCGGAATATTGGTTTTAGCTCAAAAAACCCACAGATGTGAACTTATTAAAAATAAATTTGAAAAATAATTTCTTTTTAGTTCAAATCATTATGCCAAATCTCAAGAAGATTGGTTCCAAAACGGATATAGTTCCCATAAAACCCGTAACTAAAAATCATCATCACCATTTCGTATAGTGTAATTATCGTGTTCGAGGTTCGGTGCATAATTTTTCATATCTGCATCATGGTTAAGTAGGTCTAAAACGACTATTTCAATCTTGTTTAAAATCTTATATTTTTTAAAGGTCTTAAATTTTGAAAATTTTAAAAATTTACTTTTCTTGGTAAAAAAATAAATTAGTTTTTGGTGCCATATCAAATCTGTCCTACTGCAATGATAATATTCAAACTCGATTTCAGATTATATGAACTATGAGTTCTGAAAGGAAAAAGCATTTAATTGATGTATACTTGTGCTCTATAACAAATGAGTTCCTCTTTATCGCAACTAGTTTGTGAGAAAACGGTAGCTAAACGATCGGTAGCAATAGTGAATAAACCTGACCGGTGTGGGTTAAGTTTTTTTTTCCATTTTAATTATTATTACTCTCGGCTCCTTTATAAAAAGAATTAGGAATCATTTAATATGCTTCAAAAATTCAGCGCTTAAAATGTTAAGCATAAAAATTTTATATTTTCCAATTTACAATATAAATATCTTTGTATTGAAATTATTTTCAGAGCGAACTGAGTATTAAAGAGACAAATATTAGACTGAAATTTCACATTTCAAATGAGATATAAACATAATGTTGTTGCACATTAAAAAAATTGGATTGATTTATTTTAAATAATACTTTGCTTTTATTGAAAACCTATAAGTTTCAACTTTTAATTATTATTATTGTTGTAAAATTTTAGCTTTTTTTTAACCAGCTGATGCTTTTAAAGTCGTAATATTCAAAAATGCTGGTCTTTGATATTCCTTTTTCACAAACATATAATTGGCTTTAAAGCCATTTTTATCGGCCACATAAACCACTGTAACAGTTAATCTATTTTTGGAATCATAAGGAATTTCAAAATGTTCTACATAAGAACCTTTTATCGTTAAATTTTCCTCATTATCTAAAGATGTGACATCATGGCGTTGGGAAGCTTCTCCAAAAGTGCTAAGTGAAAAGAAGAATTTATTAATTAAGAATAAAGTTAATTTTGCCTTAATCCTTATAAATCATTTACCTTAAATCCCTTAAAATTTTGGTATCAGCTGATATTAAAAGAATGTTTATTAAACATATTAGAAGGATTAAAGTTATCTGCAAAATTACAATTAAATTACAATTAAATTTATTGAGTTGAGTGGAATTATTTTCTTTAATTTCACTTCTATTTCACCTTCGATTCCTTTAACATTTCTAACACAAACTTTCAATGTCTTTTTCGAAATGCAACTGATGGCTGTTTTCAAGTTTTAAGTTAAATTTTATTCAAATTCTTTTATTTATTTAACATTTAGAATTTATTTTGTATTCTGGAAATTCAAGTTTCATTAAAAAATATTTAATTTTTTATTTTACACTTTTAAATTGTGCATAAATTAATTAATAAAGTGTTTTTTATGTTTTAACACAAATATGGCTTAAGAAATAGTTTTATGACTTAAATCATCTTATATTTCATAATTCTATTGTTGATTTAAGTGATTTACTGAGTTAAAGTGAAAAATAAAAATTAATTTTGTTAGAATTTAAATTTTGGTAAAAGATGGTGGGAACTGAATTTTTTCTAACGCACATGGAAATGTAAGATACAGTGGAAGTTTATTTAAATGGACAGTCTTTTAAGGTTCCCAGAATTAGAGTTATAACTTTGAGCACTTAAAGGTTTTATTCAGAGAAGTGCAAAGGTTTTTTGATACCTAAAACCACCATCTTCGAAGTTTCCACCATCTTCTCGGATCAGCTATAAAAAATTTTTATTTGTTAATAAAAACGAAAACACTTAACTCACAGTTTAAATTTTTTACATAATTGATTGAAATATATTTTTATAGTTTTTATCACAACTTTTTCGGAAACCCTTTAACCCAAACTTTTTACAGTACTTTTTGTCACTCTGCTTTCACAGTTAGACCAACTCCGTTAAAAAACTATCACACTATCTTTTTACAAGAGCCCAATGTCTCTTCACTAGCTTAGAACCGGATAGTTCGACCCTCTGGGCATTATGTAGTCTTGTGAATGGAAGCAGCCATTTTGTAAACATATCTTGATGTAAATTTCGGTATTTAAAGAGTGCGTTGAGGCAAATGATTGGCTTCTTTTGCCGCAACTACCGTACTAAACACTTTTTGCGGAACTTGGATTGTTTTTTGGTCCTAAATTGTACTTTCACATTGCCCCGAGCATGAGTAACATGAAATTTTTGATCAGAAAGTTGCGAAAAGTCTGCCAGAGCATACGTTTCGTAATCCATTACATAGAAAGAATACTTTTTTACAAAACTTAACTTCAATTTTCGTACCCCGTTTTTGGCCTCTAAATTTTAAGCGTCGTTCCTTTTTCACCCTTGCATGTTTTTAAACCTGCATTAACTTTAGCTTTTCGTACCACATAGTCTCAGCACTGATTTAACCCGGCTACTGGGAGCTTTTTTTAAAAAATGCTTTCTATGTTGTGGGCGGAATGCTGCTAAAAATTTGGAGGTCAACAATAGAGCACGGAAATTGAAGTAGAGTTTTATAAAAAAAAAATTGTTGAATAATGGATGACGAAACGTATGTTCTGTCTGATATTTCGTTGCTTCCTGGTCTAAAATTGTATGTTGTTGGTGCAGTTTTTTAATGTGACATGTAATATAAAGTCAATCATTTGTTGTAACGCCCTCCGAAATTAACTTCAAGGAATGTTTTGAAAAAAAGCTGCTTCCATTCATAAAACTTCAACACTTGTGACCACGTATTTTTGGCCTGACTTGACATTTTGTCATATGAATGTCTAAATAAAATATTATGTAAATCGGACTAGTGGATCAGGACTAAAAAATTTTTTACATATTTTTTATTTCTGTAAATTTAGGTCTGATAAACTTCTCATAAATGTCTATAACATTTTAAGTCAGTCTATTTTTAATGGAATGTTAGATATAAAATCAATGTTATTAACATTATTAACCTTAAAATATTATTAATAAATATTTAATTAAATTTACTAACAATTTTATTTGTTATAACAAATATTTGTTG
This sequence comes from Cochliomyia hominivorax, assembly GCA_004302925.2. Classification (NCBI taxonomy): domain Eukaryota; kingdom Metazoa; phylum Arthropoda; class Insecta; order Diptera; family Calliphoridae; genus Cochliomyia; species Cochliomyia hominivorax. Next base: position 105,623,282 of record PYHX02000467.1, read on the forward strand.
TGATTAATTTTTTAGTTTTGTCAAAACAAAATAAATTTTATTCTTCCTTCTCCTTATTTTTTTGTATCAATGAAATTAAATTATTTTATATTTATTTAAATAAATGAAAACTGAAAACTATTTTAATTATAAATGATGTAAAGATTTAATCGATTTAATTAATATTTACATAAATTATGGCCAAAAAATAAATAAATTTTAAAAGAAAAAGTTTTGAAATGTTTTAACGTTCAATATTCTGGAAAATATACGAAAAGAAATTGTGTGGAGAGGGGATAATAAAGTGTAAATGTGTTTAACATATTAATAATTTTTTTTAAGTTTTTTTCTTTATAAATAATAAAATATTTTGTTAAAACGATAAAATATTTTATTAAATTCTTTTTTTTTTCTAATAAAAAAATAAAATTTTTTTTGTTCATTTGAACTGATATCCCCTCTTCAACTTTTTTTCTTATATATTTTCAGACTTTTTTGCTACAAAAAATGTTTAAACAAATTTTATGAAAAAATGTTTTAAAACAATTAAAAAAACACTAACAAAAAACTCAAAATTTTGGTTTGGTGGTGGGTGGTTGTTAACAAAGAATCTCTCTCTCTCTGATAAATAAAAAAAATTAAAGAAAGTTATTTTTTGAAAAAATCCATAAAAATGGGAGCAAATGTTTCACAACTGGAAAAGGAAATTGGCTCGGATTTATTTCCTCCCAATGAGCATTACTTTGGTTTGGTGAACTTTGGCAACACTTGTTACAGTAATTCCGTGCTCCAGGCTTTATACTTTTGTAAACCTTTTCGTGAAAAGGTCTTGGAATATAAGGCCAAAAATAAACGACCTAAGGAAACACTGCTCTCCTGTTTGGCGGATCTATTCTATAATATAGCCACCCAAAAGAAAAAAGTTGGCTCCATAGCTCCCAAAAAATTTATAGCCCGTTTGCGCAAGGAGAAGGAAGAATTTGATAATTATATGCAACAAGATGCTCATGAATTTTTAAATTTTCTCATTAATCATATCAATGAAATTATACTGGCCGAAAGAAATGCCAATAAAAATGGTTCTGCTGCTGGTACGGCAGCTATTAAATCATCTTCAACCACTTCAACATCTACCACTGCTTCAAATTCCTCTACAAATGGCACTTGTTCCCAGTCCACTGGCTCCTTTAATGGCATAGGCATTGGTATAACAGATGTCACTACACCCACCCAAACTAATAGCGCTAATACCGAACCCACCTGGGTACATGAGATATTCCAGGGTACTCTTACCTCAGAGACCAGATGTCTGAATTGTGAGACGGTCAGCAGTAAAGATGAACATTTCTTTGATTTACAAGTTGATGTGGATCAGAATACTTCCATTACCCATTGCTTGCGCTGTTTTAGCAACACCGAAACCTTATGCTCAGATAATAAATTTAAATGCGATAACTGTTGCAATTATCAAGAGGCTCAAAAACGTATGCGTGTCAAAAAATTACCCATGATATTGGCTTTGCATTTGAAACGATTCAAGTATATGGAACAATTTAATCGTCATATTAAAGTTTCACATCGGGTAGTATTTCCTTTGGAATTAAGACTTTTTAATACCTCCGATGATGCTGTTAATCCCGATCGTTTATATGATTTAATGGCAGTAGTTATACATTGCGGTTCGGGTCCTAATCGTGGTCATTATATAAGCATAGTCAAAAGTCATGGCTTATGGTTGCTGTTCGATGATGATATGGTGGATAAAATAGAGGCCTCTACTATTGAGGATTTCTATGGTTTAACTTCTGATATACAGAAGTCATCGGAGACGGGTTATATATTATTTTATCAATCCAGAGATTGCAATAATTAAAAGGCAGGCATTATAACTTTTAAAATGTTATAATCAGATAACATTCGAAATATTTTAATTTTAAATTATATAACAAACAAATTTAAACTATATGAGAATTATAATAAAAAAATAATAATTAACAAAATCTAAAATGCATTTCATAGAAGGATAATAAAATAAAATCAAATCGAATCGAAAAAAAGTGTTTTTCTTTTTGTTCATCTTAAAAATAAAAAAGTATAAAATAAATATAAACCCAAGTTGACATTTAACACATCTCTTTTGATACCAAAAACATCCAAAACAACAACAAATAATATTATGTAAATATTCCTTGACAAACTAACAAAATAAATGTCATGCAACTTGTCTCTTTAAGATTTTTTTCTGTATTCAAAAAAACCCTTTTAAATAAACTAAAGAAGAAGTGAGATCAAAAATTCTTTACACACGTTTTCCATTAAAACTTTGATCCAAAGTATTATTTGTCTTGATAAAGAGTCTGCTGTATTATGTTTATTGTCTAAAAAAAATAACAATTTGTTAATCTGATTGAAAAGAATTTGAAAAATATTTTCAACAAAACCCAACTCGGTATTACAAAAAGTTGACCAAGTCTTCAAAGGTCTGCCGTCAAACTTTTTCCAATGTAATCAAACGGTATCCGGAGAACTTGTTCGTTGATAGAAAACCTGGTACAGGTAAAAGAAATGGTCTACATGATATTTCTAAAGTATTTCAAAAAGAGCTCTCAACACATTCAATAGGAGATCAGCTCGGTTAGCTCAGTGTTCCGACTATTTAGTACGAAATCTAATGCAGGTTAAAAACCCTATAGGCCTCAAATAGTTCCTGACAGCAACGCTGCAAAAATTTAGAAGTCATAAATAGATCATGTGAATTGAAGTCAAATTTTCTAAAAAAATATATTCTTGCTGCATAATAGATGACAAATTTTTTACAACTTCCTGTTCAAAAATTTTATGTTCCTGACTCTCGAGGGAATATTGAGGATAAGTTTTAAACGCAAAATTTGATGACAGGAATGCTGTTATTTTTTTTAGAACCCAAAAGCAGTCAAAATTTCCCATTAAGTTCTTGGTATGGCGAGCAATATGCAGTAACGACGAAATGGTAATCATTTGTTACAAAGGTCTGCATAAATACCGAAATTAACATCAAAGAACTTGGTATCCTGTCACTATGGTAAGGAAGCCCTTGAGTGGTAGAACAAGAATAATAATGTGGTATTTGTACCAAGGGGCAACCCTAACTGCCGAGCTGAGGCAATAGAGAGATATTCTTGTTAAAAAAAGTTGAAGAGCACAAAACAGTGTTTAAAAGTGTGGCAGATCTTAAACGAAGATGGACTACGTGTTCGAGCAAAGTGACAGAATGCACTACAAGAACGTTAATGAAAGGGGTTTCGAAAATCACTAGTGATTAAAACTATAAAATAGATATTTTGTAAATTTTAATAAATTACCGAAAAAATTGAAGTTGTCAGTTTAGTGGTTTCGTTTTTTTATTAACATATTTGTGTGTTAAGAATTTTTCGATTTTACTTCTTAAATATCTACTTTTGAACTTAGGACAAGTCATCCAATTTATTTTATTAAATCTTTTTCTCTCTCTTCTACACTTTGGGATCACTTTTCCTAATATAAGATACCGGTAACAGTTATGTGTGGGTACTTTTTCTTTCTTTGTTTATACTTTTTTGTTATTTCAAAAAATATTAGTATTGTTGTTGTTGTTGTTGTTCATTATGACAATGACAAGATGTGACAGCATTATAGTCAAAAAGAATCATGTAATATTGTATGGGTGTGTCTTTTTCTTCTTTTTTTCTTATTCAGTTCATATTCTAATATTTCAACTTCTGAATACCAGAAAACTCTCAAAGACACCAAAAAAAAAAAAAAAGATCTCAAAAACAACTATTTAAACATAAAATTTTTTTCTGTTCAAAAACAAACATCAAAAGCATTTTAAATGACATGTCCGTCATATTATATTTACAAGATTTTGTAATAATTAGTGTTGGTTTTTGAATTGAATTATTTTTATTTTCTAACGAAAACGATTTTCAGTTTTTTTCTTAAAGATTTCTGTTAAGGAAAAATGATTTATTGAGTTATTTTTTGGGAGTTCAATAAAAAAAATATTGAAATTTCAAGTTCTGAAAATTAGGTACTTTTGTTGAAAGCAAATATATTTCGATGATTTATTTGTTCAATTGTTTTTGTTATTTATAATAAAAAATTTGGAGTTCTCTGTGTAAATATTTATTTAATTGATTCTATTAATTAAAAAAAATCTTAGTTTAATAAGAACTTGAACGTGACAAATTCGTTAATTGAACGATACTTAGATTATTGTATAATAATGTGATTGAAATTAAATTAAATTTAATGTAATTGCTTTAGAGACACACCGTGTCTCACCTTCTCTGATTTCGCTTAGAGAAGTTAAGACACGATGTGTATTTATTAAAGAACTCACAAATTGCAGTTCTCAAAAAAATTTCAAATTCCTTTCAAACTCTTAAATCAATGTTCTATAACTGTAGTTATAATCATGGTGCAATGCTGGACTATGTTACACTAACAAAATTTAATTAGAATTGACAGTTTTTTTCCCTCATGTCCTTGAGTGAAAGAAGAATTTTGATACCATTATCCATTTGTTATAAATATATATTTTTTACTATGAGAATAAGAATCTAATGTTAATGAGCATTGATCTAAGCCCAATTTTGTTTTTGAAATTGTACAACTGGTAAAGAAGTTATATTGAATTTAATGTGTTTGGAATTTTTTCGAAACAAATTGAACTTAAACTTCGAAAACACCGTTATATTCAAGCAGAAAAGAAATTTTAAAATTATGGAGAACTTTTAATTTTGTAGTGTCGTAAAAAATATATATTTCGTTTTAATATTATCTGCACTACTGAAAGTGGTAAACAAGAGTGTATAAATCTTTTCATTCCATGTGTATCACCTGGAACAAATCTTCTGAATTGATTAAACTTAGAGCTCAATGAAATTTGTCTAGGATTTTGATTAGTGTCATAAGCAGATCGCTATTAATCGGTTCAGGTTAAAGAAAATTATATACCGATATTTGAGTATACTTTATAATGCGTAAGGCGAACATTTGTGATAATTTCAATTGAAGGATAACGGATTATTCAGATTTTAAAAATTTGGATTGTTAAAAAAAGTTAAAGCCAAAAAGGAATCGTATGAAATCCCATAAAGTATATATATATTCCAGCATCTATTCAAAATCCGAGTCGATTTTGCTATGTCCGTCTGTCTTGGATAATTGTTTGAATTGAATAAATTTTGGTCAATTTATCAGATATCAAGCCAAAAGCCAAAATGTTATAGCCTGATACCTGAGATAACCTCTAAATTTTAAGTAATAAAATGTTTAGGAAAAAATAATAGGCTTTTAATAAAATTTAACCATAACAATGCAGGTCTATGTATTTCATCATCACACCAATATTTTTTTTGTAATCGGACAAAGTTATAGGTCTAAATATGCAAGATGTTGATACTCCCCAAAAACAGTGTTATATAGATCACAATTTGAATGATTTTTTCTAAAATAAATAAACTGCAAAACGTTGGATTAGACATTATTTAACCTAGCGCACATACAAACACCTTCCCAGAATATAGTCCTAAACATACAAAAATCTTAAATGTTGGAGAATTACATTGAAATTTGCCACCATTTATTGGCTTTAACGAATATCTGTCCATACTTTATTATAGGCCCCATATAAGAAAGCCTCTCGAAATGGGGTTTTACACTTATAGACGTCTTAATTATACATCAATTAAATTCGGGTCAGGTATTTTTCTAACGGTCTCTAACAAATGTAACGAGCTTGATGTATGAGCTACATACTCAATCTTAGAATTTGATAGGACTTTCAGGGTCTATGACTATTTAAAAAACCATAGCGATATATTTAACTCAATGTTAACGATTAAAGATTCGTCATTGTATTTTTCTATGCGAAAATATCAAATATCTCAATCCGTTTTACACGGATGTTTAAAAATATTCCCATTACCACTGGAAAGTGATGGCCCTTAGATTTTAAGGACACTTCGCCAGAAAATTCTTTTTGGGTGTGTAGTTTATGGGTAAAAGGTAAAGACCTTTAATCAAAGCTCCCGTTGTGGTTTCTCTATAATAGAATATAATAAAATATAAAGTTCTGAACTAAGAATTCGTTTCGAAAAAAGGAATTAAAAAAATGTGATTTTTTTCAAAGTTTCAACTTCAAATTAATATAACTTTTTAATGGATTCATATATTTATATGGTTGTTGGAACAATACTATTATAATTTTGTATTGAATATGTAACCTAGTTAAATCAGTTAACATAAAAGACTAAAAAAGACAAGAGCTAAAATAGGTTAAAAATTTATTTCGACTTGAATATCTCTTAAACTAAACTGATCCACCTTTAATTATGTTAAATTTTATTCAGATATCTTTGATGGTTTAAATGTTTGCAGAATTATAAAAAAACTTAAATTCGCCTACACCACTGTTGTTCGGAGGTTACAACTTTATATCCATTTCATTTTTCATGGGAATAACTGTGTACCTGTGCTGGGTTTTAAATCCATCAATCTCTTAATCATAAATTTATATATAACAATTTGTTCAGTTACATTTTAAATAACTATAAATTACTCTAAATAGTTATTTAGTATTTTATCTAATTCAATTTATCTTGTAAAAACCATAAATATTTATTCTTTCCGATATCTCCAAATTAATGCATTTTTTTTCAAACATTTCAATTATTATCTAATAATATTTTAAAGTGAAAGTCTAAGTTTAATTTCTAATTAAATTGAAATCTATAAAATTGTAAATTTTCAACCATACGAGAAATAAAGTGATTTATTACCAAATAATTTATTACCTTATTTTCTCTATAAACTTCAAAAATATCTGTCTTTAACGGAAAAAAAATAACAGGAGTCTATTTATCATGTGATTTAAACGACCACTTAACCACTTTATCCAACCATTTATTTATCCCAAAACAAACCAACCAACCAGTCAGTCAGGCATTCATCTATTGATCTATTCCATCCATCTATCTTTTTTGGTAAATCTGTTAATAGTGTAAGACTTAAACTACTCCTTTAAGCAATTTTAACACATGTTTTTAGAAAAAAAAAACTATAGTTAAACTGAAATTTAAAAAACTTCAAATTTATTTAATACTCTGACAAACATGTTTCCTAAATCCACAATTTAACTCTCTGCTAACGCTTGACCGTCAAACGTTAAAAAGATCACAAAAAAAATTCGAAAATCTTCAAAGTGGGAAAAAACCACAGACGACGCATTATTGAAACATTTAAACAGAGTTTTTAATGGATTTTTACTTTAATGAAAATTTAATTGCATTTATGCATCTATTACGCATAATATTGGTGGCTGACTAGTTGATTGGTCCTTGGGTTTGGTCTTGCTGTTGTGGTTGTTGTTGTTGTTGTTGTGGTCTTGTGTTATGTGTTAGAGGTATTTTCCAATAGACGTTCATATGATATTTTACTACCTGCCAATGTTTATGATTGAAGTTAAAGAAAAAACCTGGTTTCGTTGCCAAATCCTACTGCAGTAGACATGGGGAAGTTTTAAATTTGAAATGACAGAGAAGTCCAATATTTAAAGGAAATTTCTTAGGAATTTCTTAGGGAATTTATGAATTTTTTTAGGATTTTTTTAATAATTTGTAATGGTTTTGAATTTAATATAGATTAAAGGGATTTCTCACATACTTTTAGTTTTTTTGCAATGAGTGTGTAAATTTACATCAAATGGGTCTTTCAAAGGGAGTTAATATTTTCGATCTTATTGAAATATAAAATATTAAATAAAATGTATTTTTTGTCTCCAGACTCTAATCAAATTTGCGTAATTCTTATTGTGCCAGAAGTAAAAATGTCTCTTATTTTATGTCCCAGTCGATTTTTTGGGAACAATTCAGTACTATCTGATCCGTTATAGAAATCTTAGTAAAGTTTCAGATGTTGAGAGCTAAGAAGTTTCTGAGTTTATTTGGAGAAATACGGACCGCTATCGTTATGTTGGTATTTTAAAATTCGCCAAAGATCCATTGTAGACAGATCTTTCTTTTCTATCAATAAATCTTTCCACCTTTTTTGAAAAAAAGAAAAAAAAACAATTTTTTCAAAGTCCCAACTCTTCAATGGATTCGGATATTCATATATATATTGCATCAATATATATTTTTTAAACTTAATCTGGCACATACTTTAAAAAAAGTGCGTCAGAATTTTGCGGGATTTTCAAAAAATATTACCATGTCTTTCTCCGGTTATGTAAGATCACGTCAATATTGGGTTTTAAAACAATTTACGAAATTACCTCTTTCCACTTTTATCCACTTTAGCCTCGTTTTGTCTTCTTCATGTAAGTGGTAATTGTCGCCTTTGTTGGGACAAAAGAGAATATTTCTCATTCGTATTGAACTCTTAATTGGATTTTGAATATAAATTCAATCGAAAATTGATATACATATAGTACACTCCGAAGAGACCTTTATGTGCTGTAATAGTATACGTTGAAAAAACTATAATTGAGATGCAACAATAATATTTGTGCTATAAAGTGCAGGATTTTACCATAATCATTATTGTGGCTTATAATAGGAATTTGTCAAGAGTTTACCCGAAATTTGATCGTGATACAATTATACTTTTGTGACGGCCCAATCATTATACATTTCTTATCGCTTATGATTAACGTGGCATAGGTTTTTTAAACTATTTACGGAGAGAAATTTGCAGAAAAGCAGTTAACTATTTAAAATTAGGAGAATCGGTTCAGTGAAAAACATATATGAAACATTTTTCAGATTGTGAGCTTTTATGGTATAGTAGTCAAACAAAATATTCGCATATTCTAAAATCAAGAAATTCTGCCCGAAAATCAGAAAATTAGTACAGAATAAAATCAAAATTTTGGTTTAGTGGAATGGAAATATATTTATAGCGACTTGAACTATCATGGATAAGACTATTTAAAATAAGTCCGAACCATGTCTTTAAAGAACAACAAAAAAACTAATCCTCTAAGACTACAGAGGCTTCGACATTTTATTTTGTTTTCCTAAATTGATTTGAAAGCTTTTGCTTTATATTTCTATGCGTACTTTTTTATAAGGATTTTGTTCTTGAGACAAAACAAAAATTGATCTGCTCCACTACAGGTCATTTGCGGAGGGTTAATTTGACCCATAAACGAAAAAATGATTTTCGCTGTAAAAATGAATTATGTAGAAAGATTATTAATTTAACATTTTTTAACAGAGAACTTATAGATCGTATAGACCTAAGGAGAGCATATATTTATTATCAAATCAATAATGAGAGCGAGAGAGTCCTATTTTTATAAAAATCGCCATCGTCTCGTATTGAAAAAATTTCGCACGGAAAAGACGTTTACAAAACTACAGCCAAAAGCAAAGTAGTGAAAATCCTACTTGTCCTTTTTTCTAAATAAAACTTTTGTTTTATTTAAAACATTAATTGTGGCCCCAGGAGTAGAGTATAGTTAGCACATTCCTGCTTTTTAGCTAATTTGTCTCAAAAATGTTTTGTCATTTGGCAAACAGTTTAACAGGAGTAAACATAAAATTAAACTTTAGCCGAAGGAGCAGCAGCAAGTGCTTGTGTTCCAAAGTTGTGTTAAATGCGTAAATAAGTTAAATAATTTTATTTCATTTCGCATTTCCCTCTTAAACACTTTAAACCAGCAAAAATGAACAAAAAAAATTTCAATTGCAATATTTTTTGAATTTCAATAATTTTTTAGTTGCTGTAAACATGTAATAAATTATGTTGTTGTTTAATTTGATTATGAGTTGGACAAAAATTTACACAAAAAAATCGGCAAATTTTGACATGACCAAGTTAAATTAACAAAAATGTTATTAAAAATTAAAACATGAAAATTGTTATGTAAGTTTTTTTGTATTCGCAATTAATTCGCATTAAACAAATGTAATTGAAATCCAGTTTTAATTTTAAATTTTTCTCTGAATTAAATTTGATAAAGTTGTAAATTTAATTTTAAAAGGTTTTTCAAAATCGAAATGCATTTTCAAAATTGTTGCTACTGTCTCTAATTGACATTATGTAAAAATTATTAAAGTGACAGTTGTCACATTTTTAGACAGTTTTTACATATTTAATTAATTAGATTTAAAAATTAAAATTGAAAAAGTATGTAAAAATATAAAATAATATATGCATTAGTGTAAAGAGAAATTGACAGAAAATTGGCATTACGGAAAATAAGTAGCTGGCGTTGCCAATTATTTTATTAAACGAAGAACCAAAAATTTTATTTTAAAGAAAATTTAAAAAAAAATTTAATTGTTTTAAAAATTTTAATTAATCATTAAAAACACTTTAAATATCTAAAATTTAATGACACTTAATGGCTTTTTATACTCTTCACCGCCACAAATAGTGTAGAGGGTATATTAACTTTGTCATTCTGTGCGTAACGCTAAGAAGGAATCATTTCAGATCCCATAGTGTATATATTCTTGCATCAAATCAAAGTCTGAGTCGATATAGGTAAGTCCGTCTGTCTATTGTTGGCAAACTTACATACAAAATAGTTAACAGTGCTTTAGCCTGCATATTTCTTATAATCGTGAGAAGTTTCCTATATAAAACCAGAAATAGAAAAGAATAAAGCAATCTATACTGTGAAACAATGTTAAATTAACATTTTTAACCGCGAAGCAAAATCATAACTGAAAAAAGTTAAATTATTTTTATTTTAATTGATTTTACATTGTTTTTCTTTTTCTTGTGTATACGAAATTTAAAAAATTTACTTCAGACGCATTTGTGGTGAAGGGTATTGAAGATTCGGTATTCTTACTTATTGTTTTTATCTCTCAATTTATTGCATCGCCAATATTTTTTAATTATCTGCCATTTAAAAAAAATGTCTCAAAATTTACTTAAGAAATTTATCAACAATTTATTTGTTCATTATCGTCGCATTTTTCACCCACTAATTGTATAATAGAATTATAAATACCGCAAAAAGACCCAAAATGACATAATCTTTTAAGAGAAAAATGTGAAAAGTGCTCATAAAAATAAAAAGACTTTTTTATAAAAATTTCTAAACGAAATAAAAATAAAATCTTATTGTCAGACACTTATTGAACAAATGCCAATAATATCAGGTAAATATTATTGAAATTGTATTATTTTTATGAACAATTTTGATTTTAAGTACTTTTTCCAAATGGATAATAAAAATTTAAGATTATAATTTGGGCTCCAATGTTCCTGATATTAAAAACCATTTTGGAGTATATAAGATATTAATGGTTTATATATTTGAAATTTTAGTATAAAATCCAAATTTTAGTTTAGAAAATTTTAGCATTGAATTCAAAATTTGGTATAAAATTGAAATTTAAGTATAAAATTGGATTTTTAGCATAAAATTTAAATTTTAGTATAAAATTGAAATTTGGTATTAAATTGAAATTTAGTATAAAATTGGAATTTTAGCATAAAATTTAAATTTTACCATAAAATTGAAATTTTAGCATAAAATTGAAATTTTAGTACAAAATTAAAATTTGGTATTAAATTGAAATTTACCATAAAATTGAAATTTTAGTATAAAATTGAAATTTAGTATAAAATTGAAATTTTAGTATAAAATTCAAATTTAAGAATATAAATTGATCTCCATCAGGTTACTTCTATTTAAATCCAAGATTTTTCTTTCATCTAGATCTCAGCATAGTATCTTTGTGACTCTGCCATGCTTCGTTGCCAAAATATCATTTTTGGATTCAAAACCAATTTTTATTCAATGGCACTTCTACATAATGACCAGCTTCTATGGGCTTTGGTTGTCCTTTCCTTTCCAAATGTGTTTTCAACCTCAGTTTCTGGTCTAGGATGACATCCCTTTTACTTGACTGGGTTTGATATCTTAGTAAACTCGTCCTGGAAACGAAGATATTTAAGTTTTAGGACAAATTTTTGTGTATTTGCTAAAATTTTATTTCTTTAATCTTTATTTCGAATGCACTTTTCAAAATTATTCATCCATGATAAATTTGAATATTTTGATTTTATCTTTCGCTTTTTGAGTCTGAACACAACTAATCAGATTAAAATGTTGCATGAGAACGTTTTGTTTTTATTCTTTGTCTGCTTGAAAATTTTACAACAACAAAATTTATTCCAATAAGTTGCAGTTATTTAAAAAATTTTGAATATAACAACAAAAAAGGACAAGTGCAATATGCTAAATAAAAAGTATAGCATATCTCCAGGATAAATATAAGTTGAAAACTTTTAAATAAATAAAAAACGAAACAAAAACTAATGTATATTTTAAGTTGGAATTTAATAATAAAAACTATTGCATATTTTATGGCTTTTCTTCTTTTCTTTTCCCACTAAAAGAAAAATAACTAATTTTATTAAAAACCATATTTTCTTGATCAAAAAATATTAAGAAAAATGAGCAAAAGTAAATTATACCAAAGAACAAACGTGACCCTTGTCTGATTAGATAACTCGTCTTCTTCTACAATTTCTATTCTTTTCTTGCTTTGTTTTTGATTATTTTATATAAAATTTATAAAAAATAATACAAATCGAAAGCAATACAAACAGTCTGGTCAGAAAAAGAAATATAAAATAGAAATTTTTTATTTCAAATAGAAATTGAAAACAAACAAAATATAGAAGGAAAATATATATCTAAAACATCATGTAATATAAAGTGAAAACCCCATAAGAAGTAAAAAGGAATAACGCATTGATGCCGCAATCATGTTAGCGTCACTCCATAATTCAAGGCAAAAAAAAAAAAACAACAAAAACGTACAACATTATCAGTCTAATGTTTCCCAACATTTTACAGTTTTGTGCCAAGAATAACAAAATGTTTCAGAAAAAGGGATGAAGGGAAAGGATTTCATTTTAGGGATGCTTTCGAGAATTTTGCTTTCACAAATGAAAAATAAAAAGGGAACTACTCCACATACTTGGCAACATGAGAATTACTATTGTGTTTTTTGCTGTCGTTTGCTTTTGTTGTAATTGCGACTAAACAGATCTCCCACTAAAACAGACGTGAACAAAGTGCAAAATTGACGCAGGAAATATGGGAAATGTTTGCCACCACTTCATGAACAATATTTCATGCTTAAATACATATATACATACACAGTTACTCGACATAAGCATGTCATGATGATTTTTAATATATTTCACAGTTAACACTTAGAGAATTTCTATTGAAAATGATTTTCTATATTTTGTTTTAAAATTAATTTTTTTACTAACTTTGATATTTATGGTCCGATATTAATAATCTTTTTTATGCATTAAAATTTAGTTATACCTCCCATAAGGAGGCTCAAAATTCGAGAAAAAAAACTTAGTATTTTTCCTGAATAAGTTTTCTTCGATATCGCGGAAACTGATGGTCTAATCCTAATCCTTAAATTAAAAATCGAACGAAATAAATTAATATGATAAATTAATTTTTATACTAAATTTCAGGTTTACAAATAAAAATTTCAATTTTATGCCAAAATTTTACATTTAAATTAAACATTTAATTTTATACTGAAGTTTTGATTTTATAGTGAAATTTCGATTTTATAGTGAAATTTTGATTTTATAGAAAGTTTTAAATTTTTTACTAAAATTTTGATTTTATACTAAAATTTTGTTTTATACTAGAATTATAATTCTTTACTAAAATTTAAATATTTTACTGAAATTTTAATTTTATACTGAAATTTAAAATTTAAATAAAAATTTCAATTTTAAACTAAAATTTTGATTTTATACATTTTATACTACAATTATGATTTTTTTACTTAAATTTCCATTTTAAACTAAAATTTTGATTGAATACTAAAATTTCAATTTTACACTAAAATTTAAATTTTATACTAAAATTCCAATTTTATACTAAAATTCCAATTTTATACTAAAATTTCCAATTTTATACTAAAATTTCAATTTTATACTAAAATTTCAATTTTATACTAAAATTCCAATTTTATACTAAAATTCCAATTTTATACTAAAATTCCAATTTTATACTAAAATTTCAATTTTATACTAAAATTTCAATTTTATAGTAAAATTTCAATTTTATACTAAAATTCCAATTTTATACTAAAATTTCAATTTTATACTAAAATTTCAATTTTATACTAAAATTTCAATTTTATACTAAAATTTCAATTTTATACTAAAATTTCAATTTTATACTAAAATTTCAATTTTATACTAAAATTTCAATTTTATACTAAAATTTCAATTTTATACTAAAATTTCAATTTTATACTAAAATTTCAATTTTATACTAAAATTTTAATTTTATACTAAAATTTCAATTTTATACTAAAATTTCAATTTTATACTAAAATTTCAATTTTATACTAAAATTTCAATTTTATACTAAAATTTCAATTTTATACTAAAATTTCAATTTTATACTAAAATTCAATTTTATACTAAAATTTCAATTTTATACTAAAATTTGATTTTATACTAAAATTTCAATTTTATACTAAAATTTAATTTTATATTAAAATTTCAATTTAATACTAAAATTTCAATTTTATACTAAAATTTCCAATTTTATACTAAAATTTCAATTTTATACTAAAATTTCAATTTTATTTAAAAATTTCAATTTTATACTAAAATTTCAATTTTATACTAAAATTTCAATTTTATACTAAAATTTCAATTTTATTTAAAAATTTCAATTTTATTTAAAAATTTCAATTTTATACGAAAATTTTTAAAAGTTGAATAAATTTCGATTTTATACTAAAATTTCAAAATTATGCTAAAAATTTTATTTCATTCTAATCAGAGTTTGTTTTGGTGAAAATGTTTATTTTTTCTCAGTGTTAATTTACCATCAAACAATATAATTGTTCGCATATTACAGTTCAGTTCAGTTACAGGGACTTAAATGATTACATTCTTAATTTAAATAAAGATAAATATCGGAGTGAATGAATTTTCAAATACCACTAAATTTTCTCCGTGTCTATAACTCCTTCAATATCCATAAATGTTAGAAATAAATACAACGTATTATTTTTAAATAATTGTTACAATAAATTTTTAATGTTACAACTTGATTCTTTCATCTGATCTGTGGTCTGTGATAGTTTATCAAATTTTAGTCTTATTTTTTGCCTTTAATTTACAACCGAGAGTATTTATTGGGCTATTGAGATGTAATACTGCGATGAAATGCACATAAGATCTTTAAAATAGCAAATAACGAATTCTTTCATTTTTTCATAAATAAATTTTAATTTTCGTAAAAATATTCACTAAAATATTAAAATATTTCCATAGCGGAAATTGTTACGATTTCGTTATTTAAACTTCTGCTTACAAAAACAATAGAAAACCAGCAACAACTGTATTAAATTCTGCAGTTCTACTTAAATGTCGGATTGACGTAGACCAACGGCTACTTTACGGTTTTTGTAAATTATCATCATTATTACAGGATCCAACAATAAAAACCATCAGCAGACGACGCCCTCTTTAAATGTACTAAGTTTTTCTCTTTCATTTACAAATTTATTTTCTTTAATTTAAAAAATAAAATAAAAAAGCACAAAAAACTTAATTTTTTCTCTCCACTCATATGACCAAAAGAAACATTTAAAACATCACATGGCTCTGGACTCCTCTCCAGGCAATTGTTTCTTAGTCTTTATTATGCATTTTTTCTTCTTGAGTACATACTAGGGTTTCTCTTTTCCCGGGATTTTTTTGGTTCCCAGGAATTTGAGAAAAAACTGTAAGTAATTTAATAAACATATAACATTATTCTATGTAGCAGCTTTAATTTGGAACTGCCATTCCGAAATTGTTTTTTCCATATGGGAGCTATAGTAAAGTGTGCATTGAGGTTCTTAAATTTATTTAACCCGAATTTTATTGAAATATTATTATTAAAGAGTTTAATCAGCTTTTTTTTACTCTCAAAGGTTTTTAAAGCTTTACTGACTTTTGTAGCATGGGGCCTAATGTGAGACCTGATACCAAATATTAATTAAATTAATAAGAAATAAATATATTTTGAACTATTTCATTTATAAAAGTTGTATATGCTTAAGAGCTTATTTCTAATATGGTTCTTGTATTGAATCTGGATCATACAATTACAAACTTTTGAGGTTATATTCTATTTTTTATTGTGACGAAATAGCAGGCTTTAAATAGAAAACTGCTTAGAACAGTAACAAACAACTTGGCCAAATTTCATTAACTTCTAAAATGATTACTTTAGGAGTTACAATGATTCCTTCTGGAGTTACACACGGGCGCAAAATATCTTCTTTACGAAAATTCCCGATAGAAATTTCTGGGAATTTATAAAAATGAATTTCCCGGGAAAATCCCATATACGTTTTCCCAAGAGAGTTACACACGGGCGCAAAATACCTCCTTTACGAAAGTTCCCGATAGAAATTTCTCGGAATTTATGTAAAAGAATTTCCCGGGTACGTTTTCCCATAGAGAAACTCTAGTACATATACACTTTTTTATCTACTAAATGTTGAAATGTTGGTGCCTTGAAAAACAAATTTTACTTATTATGGACTTAGACTTCAATCGACTAAACGACTGACCGACCATCAGATAAATATTGTTCAATTTACAATTGAATCTCTAAAGGAGAAAACAACTCAAATAAAATAAAATAAACAAAACTTCATTTTTTGTTCGATTTGTAGTGAAAAAGAATTGTTTAATGTTTATTTACATTCTGATGAGATTTTTCTATATTTTATTTGTCTGGCTTTAAGTACCTTTTTTTCTACCCATTCAACTCCTCCCTTCACACTTCTTGGAAGTTCTTAGTGTTGGTACTTTGTTGTTGTTATTTCAACGAGTAGTTTTATTGTTTAATCATCATTTTATTCTTAGTTTATAGAAATATTGGAATTGTAAAGAGGCTCCAAAAGATTAACATATACATGTAGGAGGTCATTACTGCTCTTCCTCTTTATATGTATTTTTTAGACATTAACACAACAACAACAACAATGAAAAGTGCAAATGCATTTGCAACGTGATTATTGTGATGTGCAACTTTTGTAATTTATTATAATGATTATTTATGACTCTCTCACATCAAGGGAGAATGATGGTTGGTTGGTTGGTTGGATGGATGGAATGAATGAAAATGATTGATTTATGTAATTAATGTTTATTATTTTGATGTTGTGATTATTATTAATTTTATTATTATTGTTGTTGTTGTTGCCGTGAAAAGAGTTCTTCTAAAGTTTGTTGTTTCCTTTTCTTAAGTTTTAAAGGCCTTTTTGTTTAAGATCTTTGATTTATAATCATTTATGAGTTAATAAATTAAATTTAAATATTTTTAACTTTATATTTCTTTATAAAAAATAATAGAATTTTTATTTTTCAATTTGTTTTAAAATAAACTTTAATCAGTAGATAATTTAATCATATTATAAATTTTTCTCTTTTTAGGTGAGTTCAAATAGTTCTGAAATTTAATACAGAAAGAGTAAGTAACCAAAGTCTTTTTAACAGTTTTAAAATAATTATTTGAAGTTAAAGTTCCTACATTGATTTCAGTGAATCTCTTTCGTCGAAATTCAATTTTCACAATTTTTTACTGAAATTTCAAATTTTATACTAAAATTTCAATTTAAAATAAATTTTTTTAATTTAAATCACATGGAGTGAGATACAAAAAATCTTAAAATCTTAATACATATTTCTCAATAAAAATTAAATCTCCAAATTTACAGTTGAATTTGTTATTTAATTGAAATTATTAAATCAATTTACAAAAAAAGAAAAAAAATCACTGATTAGAAAATTTTGAACCATTTTCGAAAACCCTTCCATTAATGTTTTGTAGTGCTTTCTATCACTTTGCTCCACATCACACTTTTGGATAACTTTTTTGTGATCTTCAATTCCATTTTAACAAGAACCTAACATCTCTCCACTTGCCTTAGCTTGGTGCAGTTTGGAGGATTCAAATATCATATTACTGCACGATGCCAGGTCAGGCCAAAAATAAGTGGATGCAAGCTTTTCTAATTATTTCTTGAAGTAAATTTCTGTATTTATATAGTCCGTTTATACAAATGATTGGCATCTTTTGCCTCTACTGAATATTGTTGTCATACAAAGACTTTTTTGGAAATTTTGAAAGCTTTTGGATACTAAACTTTTCTTCGACTTCAGAAACATATTATGTTTTCTTTTTGATCAGAATGTTGGAGAAAAAATTCGTTTCGTACGTAATGCAGCAAGATTTTTTTTCGAAAGCTTGACTTCAATTTCCGTGCTCTGCATAAGCTTAAACTTTTCGTAACTAATCGTATGAGAACTGAGCTTACCGTGCTGGTTTCCTACCGATTGTGTTAATAGCTCTTGTGAAGATACTTCCTATTTTTAGGCTTTAGACACATCATGTGAACCAATGTTCTTTAAATGAACAAGTTTTCCCGGTACTTTTTTATAAAAGTGCAAACAGTTTGGTGGCAGACCTTTGTGTGATTGGCCAACTTTTTGTGGAACCCAATTGGATTTTATTGAAAATATTAAATAATTTTAGTACGCAATTTTTTCTGGTCACACATTTAAATCAGCTAATAACTGATATGTTTTACAAACGTGACTTGATGAAAAATAATACTTGGGTGAAAAAAGGTTTATTGGAACACGTATGTCAGCCCTCATGGTTTAAAATCCTAAAGCCTAAATTTTTACACGGAATAAATTTCAAAAAAAATGTAATGAGTAATGACTTTTCCTGAACCTTTAATAAATATGGACTCTATGGAACAAAATTCAAAAAAATCTAATTTATAAAAATTTTAAGTAAATCCTCCTCAATATGAATTTTAGGATTTTTATTGATATATTTGAGAAGATTTCTATATTCTATTTTTGCAGTTTATTATATATGTTTAAGAGTAATTTCTTACGTTATCATATTTTCAAATTATTTCCAACATAATCATTAATGTTTTCTTATTTGAAAATATTATTTACTAAAATAAAATTAAACTTGGTAATTCAATTCATTACCACAACAAAGCCCCCACCACCAGAAGTCATTCTAATTAGCACACCCAGTTTATATGGAATTCATTTACAATCGTTCGTTTTATATTCTAATTTGTGGGTTAGAGAATTATCAATCATTGTCAGTTAACAATATTCGTGTTACAAATACAATGTGTTAATGACATCTGAATTTTAACTATGATATATGAATTATTATTTAGATTATGTTTTATTTACACTATAATGGAAATTATACAAATACATATTCAAATTAAAAATCAAATAACTTAATATCATATTTTTTTTATTTTTTGTAAAATTTGAAAATATTTTCTGAATTCACAAAATATGATATTTTCATTATAAAATCATTTGATTTTCATTAAAAAGCTTCATTTTAATGTTTTCTTTTGAGCATTAATTAATGTCTACTTTTAGGGTGTTTAATTTCATTGTAAACAAATTAAGTATACTTCTAGGGGTTTCGCTTACATTCCAGTCTAGAGAAAATAACAAATAAATCAATTCATAATGAAGAGATTTGTTTTGGTTTCTGAAAACATATTTTCTTAATTATTTTGAAAATTATTCAACCGTAAATACATGAGATTTTTTGGTTGATTTTTATTTCGGAGTAGAACAAAAAAATACATCTGTTTCGGAAAGACATCTTTTCACAAATATTTAAAAAAAGTGTTCATGCTATTTGTACCCTCATTTCTTCAATAATTGTTGGATAATGGAAATTTAATTCTATTAAGTAAAGCAATTAATATCGATTTAATAATGTTTTATTTTAGATTTATGGGTATAAATTTTTGATTACATGACACGATTTCCATCTTTGAGCAATCTTTAATTAGTTTGATAATTTCTTATCCTTAATTATAACCTTCAACATCAGAAATGTTGAAAGAAGGTAAATTAGATTTGTCGATCTTGAACTGAGATCGGAAAATTCGTAACGCATGGTTTTCACTAAAACTTTTAACCCGAGTATTCATTGATTCTTGTTTTGATTTGGTTACCAATGTCAGTTGGCTCTTGTTAAAAGATAATTGAAGAGCTCAAATATGGTGTCCAAAAGTGTGATAGATTTTAAGCGGATGTTCGACTAAAGTGGCGGATAAAGACGTTAATAGAAGGGTTTCTGAAAAAGGTTCAAAATTGTGAATAAAAATATAAAAATATATTTTCTTTTGTTAATTGTAATAAATTAAATCAAATAAAAAACTAGTGATAAAAAAGATAAGAGGTTCCGGTTCTTTTAATTTATATGTATGTTAAAAATTTTTCGATCGGACTCCTTATTATTATGCTATCTTTGCCCCTGAACCTATCTGCCGTGCATTTGGTCAGTTTTCAGTGAAAGTAACTGGAACCAAATTAAAAAAGTCGTTCTAATAATTCTTTAGATATTTAGTTATTAATTTATGCTTTGTATTGGGGAGCATTTCTCCCAGATCCTACCGATCTTTTTATAGCCTACTGTTACTTTCGGACATATTGGGATCATCCTGTAAAAATTTAAACAAAATTTTTATGGTGGAGGGTATTAAAAATTCACCATGAATAGCATTTATAAATTTTTTTGCAACATAATAAGTTTTAATTGATATTAACATTTTATTGAATGATTATTGCTATTTTGTTGGATTATTGTTGTCTTCCCAAAAAATCTAATTAGGATTTTCTGGGAAGACAGCTAAAGAAGCTGATACTAAAGAAGCCATAAACAAATTAATAGACTAATATTAATTAATGTCTCCTAAATATAATTATGTCAATATATTTCACCAAACACATATAAGAAAAAAACTGAAAAATAAACAAACAGATATAATTAACAGCAGGCTTCAACTAACGGCCTCACGTCTACATATATGTTTAAATGACACACCAAAAATCCAGAAAAACAAACTCTTCCCTCTGACTCACTCCCTCTATTTAAAATAAAAACAAAAACTAATGAACCTCTTATATTACAACACATAATAACTCGTTAAATATTCATTTAACAAAACTAAAATCACCCGGGGCCAAATATTTAGTATGACTTCTGAAAAAACAGCCCAGTCAACCAACAACATCATAAAATTTAAACCGAAACCAAAACTAAAACGAACGTACGCAGAACACAGAAGACACAATAAATGTTTTAAGAGGAACAAGAAGAAGAGACTCAAAAGATACTCACTTAAAAATGCAAGTGAAAATTAGACACCTACTGAGATTGAGGGCGCCTTTTCTTTCAATGAAATCAACTAAACTCTGATGATAAAGATATAAATTTAGTTTGTGTGTGTGTGTGTGAGTGTTTATGTGTTACATACAAACACACATTTTACAAATTAACAAGCAAACAAACGAACAAACGAATGAACCCATAGATAAATTAAGAAACTAATAAGTATTCAAACAACGGAAGGAACATATAAAAATACATAAAATTTGACACCTCCAATGATGACTCTTTTTGCTTTCATGGGATTTTTTTGTTTCGTTTTTGAACGATTTTAATGTAAACATGTCTTGTGTAGTTATGGGCAGATAAAGAATTTTTAAGTCTCTTAGAGAAAATTTATACTAAAATTTCAATTTTGTTCTGCAATACACAATATTGTGCTAAATTTAAATTTTCATACTGAAATTTACATTAAAATTATAATATTGTTCTCAAGTTATAATTTTGTTTTAAGATTTTCTTTTGTTCTATAATTATAATTTTATGTAAGATATATAAATTTTCAAGTTTATACTAAAATTTAAATTTTATACTAAAATTTAAATTTTATACTAAAATTTAAATTTTATACTAAAATTTAAATTTTATACTAAAATTTCATTTTTATACTAAAATTTAAATTTTATACTAAAATTTCATTTTTATACTAAAATTTAAATTTTATACTAAAATTTCAATTTTATACCAAAATTTCAATTTTATACAAAAATTTTAATTTTATACTACAATTTAAATTTTATACTAAAATTTAAATTTTATACTAAAATTTAAATTTTATACTAAAATTTAAATTTTATACTAAAATTTAAATTTTATACTAAAATTTAAATTTTATACTAAAATTTCAATTTTATACTAAAATTTCAATTTTATACTAAAATTTAAATTTTATACAGAAATTTTATTTTTATACTACAATTTCACTTTTATACTAAAATTTCGATTTTATAGAAAAATTTCAGTTTTATACTAAAATTTCAATTTTATACTAAAATTTCAATTTTATACCAAAATTTCAATTTTATAATAAAATTTCAATTTTATACTAAAATTTCAATTTTATACTAAAATTTCAGTTTTATACTACAATTTCAATTTTATACTAAAATTTTAGTTTTATACAAAAATTTCAATTTTATACCAAAATTTCAATTTTATACTAAAATTTCAATTTTATACTAAAATTTCAATTTTATATGAAATTTTTAATTTGATACTAAATTTTCAATTTGATACAAAAATTGAAATTTTATACTAAATTTCCAATTATATTAAAGTTTCAATTTTATAGATAAAATTTCAGTTTTTAATGAAAATATCAATTTTATACTAAAATTTCAATTTTATACTAAATTTACAATTTAATTATAAAACTAAAATTTTGTACTAAAATTTAATATTTTTCAAAAGTTTCTATTTCTTTTAATATTTAAATTTTATAGTAAAATTTTAATTTTACTCAAAGTTTTAAATTCATGCTAAACCTCTTTTGGTCTGCTGCAAATTTTAAAACGAGTCGAAGATAATCTTCTGAAAGTGCTTAAATGGGGAGCAATGTAGCAACACTTATTTTAATACATTCAGACATTGAAGTTTTATAAGAGTTACAGTTATTAATGTAGTTTACGAATTTATACGTTGTTTCCTTTTAGTGTGAAAAAAGTACTTATTTCCGGTACCAATGTGAATGAAAAAGTACCATTATTTAACTTCATTGTTATCATACATTTGCAAACAGTTTTTTTCACTCACCGACACTCATATTTCAATTGACTTCATTTTTAGACTGTTTGTTTTAAAACAGCAGGAGAGTCTTAAACTCGCTAAAAAAGACAAATTTCTTCATTATCATTGTCATGATCATCATCATTATAATCATCATCACAGTCATTGCAGTCATTGTTTATTTAATTTCTGGGATAATTTATTTGTTTATTTCAATACAAACATATGTGATGTGTTGTTGTGATGTTTCTTTAATGCGGGAGGGAGTTTAGTTTTTTATGGACTCTGTTTTTTTTATTTCTTATTTTTTTCGCACTTAACTGTACTTAGGGGATAATAAAGACTGAAATTATTGTTAGTAAAATAATAAGAAGAATTTATTATAAGACGCTTAAAAAGCCTTTTAAATAACAGTGGGAGGTTGAATTTTATTTTTTTTTTTTAGTTTTTAATGGCAAATATTTATTTAAAACTCTGCAAGTGCAAACATAATTTATAGTTTCCATAAAAAGATATTTAAGTTTTTTTTAATGTAAAATAATTTTTCTTCCTTTAAAATAGGAAGTTAGTTAATTCACGTAATTACTTTAATGTAATTCAATATTTTTATCTTGCAAATTTGTTTTTTCATAAAAATTTCCCCTCTTTATAATTTTGTTTTAAAAGAAAATATCTCAAGTCGAGTTTTATCTTATCTTAGTATCTCATAAATGTTTCTTAGATTAGTAACACACACCTCTTAGCTCATTTCAAATATAAATCTGATCATGAGTTTTTTTCTTAATGACTTTAAAATCACCATTTCCAGTTTTCCAGTGTTTATCACTATTATTTTTTCCCCATTAATTTGTATAATCTTCATAATTAATTTATTACATGTTTAGTGATTTGTTTTTGTATTTTGCTTATGATTTTTTTTTTAATTTTCTTTACTACTAAAGAGTGAGATCGTAAAATTCTTTACATACATATATTTTAAAGAAACCGAAACTACTAAACTTTTAGTTTTAATTTTTATAACCTCCGTCACCACAAGTGGTGAAAAGGATATATAATCTTTGTCTTTTCGTGTGTAATGCTGAGAAGAAATCTCATAAGACCCCATAATGTATATTTTTGTATCAACTATGTCTATCTGCTTAAAGGTCAATTTTCATTGACAAAGCTCAATGAAATTTAGCCTCAGTATATAGACTGATATCTGAGGCAACTTTTTAGTTCAAGCAGCAAACTATCGTTGAATTGACAATTATTAATCGAAAATTTTGAAAGAAATTTTACCATAATATATTATTTTACCATAATATATGTACCGTTGTAAAAATTATCAAAATCGATTTAGAAGAAAAAAGTTATAGCCAAAAATATAACTAATTTTATGACTTCTTATGAATGGAAGCAGTAGTTTTTGTAACGTTTCTGATATAAATTTCGGTAAATTTTCGGCCCGCTGTAATAAATCATTGTCGTCTTTTGCCGCAACTGTATATTGCTTCTCATACCAAAAACTTTTTGTGAAATTTGTATGCTTTTTCTTTGCTTCCAATTTTTAGCTTTCAACAGGCAATTTCTCCCGGTACTGTTTAACAACATTGGAATAAGTAGAGCTGCAGTAGACATTTGATTGCTCGGCCAATTTTTTGTAAAACCAAGATGGACTTTGATGGAAATATTTAATTATTTTAGTACGCAATTTTTCTGGTCATTCCTTTTAATCAGATCATTAAACATAATAACTGTCATGTCCTACAAAGGTAACTTGATCTAAAAGAAACCAAAAAATACTTGTATTAAAAGTTTTAATGAAAAACGTGTGTTAAGATTTTTCGATCTCACTCCTTACTTAATCACTCACACATACATACAAACAAATAAATAAGTATATAAAAAATACTTGTTATATTTTTGCAACACAATTTATGCAGACTTCCTGTTACAATTTTATTACACAAAAATTAAATACAAGAGATTTCAAATTATATATCTTTTTTAAGTTTCAAATATCTCATACATTTGTCTCAGATCGTATAAAGTGTAAGAGCGACTTAATATGTTTATTTTATTTGAAATTCAGTTTGTTTTAAGATTTTGAAAAATTTATTTTAATATGTGTTATTTCCATATCTTTTTTGGTGGATTTTGTGGAACCGGTTTTCTTCTAATCAAAATTTTTCCTTTTGAAAATTTTTGTAATTATTTTAGTATTTTTGTTCAAGTGTTAAATTTCCTTTGAATTTGAATTTATCTTGATCTCTTTTAAATGGTATTTTAATGTTGTTCATTTATCTCATAATATTTTTTAAAAATTAGAAAGTTTAACACACGTTATTAGCAATTAAAACGTTGTAATGTAATAATAAATTTGTAATTATATCAATCACTTTGAAATATTATAAAAAATACAGTGGGTGACAAAAAAATTTATACTATAATAAAATTTAACCTTAACACCTAATTTTATGTTTAATTTAATTAATAAATAATAAATAAAAATTTCATTTAATACAATTTAAAATTTCAGTTACATTTAATTTTATACTTAAATATAAATTTTATACTAAATAATGATTTTTTATAATAAAATTTTTATAGTACACAAAAATTTAAATTTGTTTTATAATAATTATTCAGTTGTATACACAAATTTTAAATACTTTCTGAAAATTAAATTTGTTTCTAAAACATGTCAAAATTCTAATTTTATACTACAATTTTTTTATACTTATTTATACTATTTATACTAATTTAATGCAAAATTCAAATTTTATGATTTAATCAAACTAGTTCATTTGATGGTCAAAGATGACAAAATTGTTTATGTTATTTTTTTAAATTTCGCCAAAAATTCACTTATGTATTTGTATATATTTGTAATTTTTCACCCGTTTTTACCGTTGTCTCTTTTTAGTTTCTTTTTTAGGTTAGTGGACTTTAAATTCCTAATTTTTTTTCAAATTTGTGCCATATTGTTAACAAAATTCAAAAAAATGACGTTACGTTAAATAAATAAATCGGTTTAAATGTTATGTTAATCTGAATTTGAAACTTTGAAGAAAATTTTGTTTTGTTACTCAAAGCTTTTTCTGTAAAAGTTATGAATCTTTATGCTTTAACTTTTTAATCGATACCTAATACATATGTATAAAGTTTATACCCTGGTCGAAAGTCCAACCTAAACTAGGGTTTCTCTAGTCACAATTTGGCTTTCTTCTGGCACAATTTGCTTGTACGCCGTTCGGTTTGCGAGCAGCATTCTCTACTTTTCTTGGACAATTTTTATAATCTAATGAACAGGCTTTTTACAGTGTATTTAATTAAACATATTATAGTGTTGGAATCAGATCTACTCAATTCGAATGTGTAAGATAAAGTGCTGGAACTTACTGTCACTTGTTGGGAACATGTTAATGTACAGGATTAAACATTATTATTCTGAGTAGAAATAAACTGTTATAAAAGGTATAAAAATTAAGACTCGAAAATGTTGGGACTTTAAGCTGCTAATTTTGAGGCAACTGATAAATTTAAAACTCAGAATTTTCAAAAAGGATTTTGTAAATTCTGTTTTGAAACTTCCAAAATTCTGTCAGATCCAAATAAAGTATATAACATGAAAATTGTTTTTGAATTTTATTCATTTTTTTATACTTCATCTGAAAACATTTGTCATATAAAATTTAACGATTTTTTCTCTAATTTATTCACTTTGATTTTCAATATAGCGATTTCTGCATCATTAAGTGAAACAACATTTCTAAATTCTTTAAATCAAATTTGATTTATACAGTTGCCAGTCAAATTATTAAAAAGAAATACTTTAAAATTTAAATTTAGCAAATCCCCACTTCCCCGCTCCTTATGAAAATCAATTAATTTATAAACGAATAGAGAGAGAATAGAAAAGATAAATCAAATAAAACTGATTTATACCAAAAGATTAAATGAACCAAAACCACAAATAAAACAGATAAAGAATTTAGAAAAAAAAGCAACAAATCAAAATTTATATGGTTTTTTGATGGAAATCATATGAAAAAAAAGAATTCGTAGTTCAAAACCAACAAAAAAATATTTTTGTTATTTTTCCAATATAAACAACAAACATTCCGGATTTTTTTTTTAAATGTAAACAACATGTTTTGAATACTGATCGTAATAATGATTAAAGGAAACATTAAAATTAAGAACACCCTTAAGATCAATAGAGGAGATTTCTCATTGAAGAGAGCACTTGTAAGACAGACAAAGTGTTTGGAGGGGGAATATTTACAACAAAAAAGGACTTTAAATAAGTACGTTATTTGTATATTTTATCGAGAAAGGAAATACTTGAACATGAAATCAGATTTAAATTACAAAATCAACATAAAACGTTTTTCTTAAATAAATACTTTTCCAAGGAAACGGAAGAATGACAAAGGAAAAGAGAAAAAATGTTTAAAATTCCAGATCATAACGCTTGTGTTATGCCTTTGAAACATGTTATGAATATTAAGATCCTTTGGATATCAACAAAAACATATTGTCGTTAGAGAAACGAAACAAATTGTGACACTTATTTTCTCTATGGGGAGGGAGAGTGATCTTAAAACTAAGGAGAGAGATCGAAAAAAATGTACAGCATATTTTTTGAAATAAAATTATAATAACAATTAAAAATAGATTTTTACTTGAATCGCGAGCGATGAAATTTTGAACCTTTTTCGGAAACTCTTCCATTAACGTTTTTATAGTAGTCCCTCCGTAAAAATCCACCACACTTTTGGTATAATAACATTGAAAATAGTTTGACGGAATACTTTTGAATGTTGGGCCAACTTTTTGTAGGACCAAGTTGTTTTTCCTTGAAAATATTTAATAATTTTATTACGCTCATTTAAATCAGAGTAACAAAATATTAATTTGTTTGACATTAGACGTTATAAACTGACATTGTAACCTTATAAAAAATCAAATAATACTTGGGTTAGAAGTTTTAATAAAAAACGTGTTTTAAGGGCTTTTCGATCTCACTCCTTAAATTCTCGTGTAAATTCCCCTCATATTCTTTCGTTTACTACTAACACTAACACATTGTGTTATCAAAAATGTTCATATCATTACAAGTTTTAGTATGTGCCAAGAATTTAATGTTTTTAGTTCCCTGATCTCCCTTTTTAAAAGAAAACTGTTACATCTGCCGCTCATGCGTGCATGTCTTGTGTCAAATGGAACAAATATCTGAAATTTCTTTATGCATTTCTTGCTTTGGTTTATTTCCCAAATTATTTCCAAAACATATTTAAAGTTTTGCTTAAAAATTTTCAAATTCCAGAATCATAAATCCATTCGTGGTTGATTTAGAAAATATAATTAATTGTTTTAAAGTACATTTTTAATAGTTTCATAAAAGGAGTTTTTAAGCATATTCATCATGATCAGTGATCATAAATATTTTAAAGGATTATTTTATGGGTTATTTTGTAGAGTTTTTATTCTTCAATACAACATTAATATTTCAATATTATGAATTTTAGAAATAATTATTTCATTTTATTACTTTTTTTTTCAAATAAAAAGCGACACTTCATTAATTTTTCAATAGTTTGAATTTGAAATATAATTTTAATTATTAAATATAAAACAGCTGTTTGTGAAAAAGTTTAGAAACCCGTTAAAAGTTTTATGAGATTTTTTTCTTTGACAGAGAAATAATTTATGATTTTTTTCCAATAAATTTGAAAGAGTTTTTAATAATATAAGTAAAATTAGATTTAGGACTGTAATGTGAGATCATTTAAAAACTGAGAAATTTATTCTTAAAATTTGAGGTAGAATGCCCAGAAATCTGCTATTCCTCGGAAGATTTTGTAAAAATATGACATTTTTGATAATTTTGATATTTAAAAAAAAGAGAAAAAGAAATTATCATACCAATCCATCAGGTTTTACAGTAAATCCTCCAGTGCTTCTGATGATGTTGAAGTTTTGCTGATCTAGATTTTCATAATTGTTTTTAAACTTAAACAATTTTCAAATGCTAAATTGATGTAAGTTACTAACATATCGATTTTTCTCATTTACCGTTTGTGATCGTCGAAGTCATCATGTCGAAATTTTTTTAAATCTTTCATTACTCATTAGAAAGTTGGGAAATACGTTCTTGAGAGTGAGCTGATTTTAATATCGATCTTATTATCTTAAGTTTAAGTTTTATTAAATTTTTTTTTCGTGTTGAACAAATCAAGTTATCCTCTATATTTCAAATGAGATCTACTATACAATCTATATTAAATTCTACATTTTATATTATTTTTTTAATAAGCCATTATCATTATTAGATTATCTTGCAGAAAAAAATCTTACTAAATTCAGATTCTGGTACAATAAAATAA
The DNA here is from genome assembly GCA_004302925.2 of Cochliomyia hominivorax. Classification (NCBI taxonomy): domain Eukaryota; kingdom Metazoa; phylum Arthropoda; class Insecta; order Diptera; family Calliphoridae; genus Cochliomyia; species Cochliomyia hominivorax. Next base: position 105,652,646 of record PYHX02000467.1, read on the forward strand.
AAAGGCAGCTCAAAAAATACAAAAAAAACTGATGATCGCGAGTTGTTTAATTGTTGGATACAACGATAAGTCAATCTATTGAATATGTCTGAAATGATCAGTTAGCTTCAGATCTTGAGGCATTTAAATATATCAAGGACTTTGATTAAATTTATCTACAATTTCTATCAGTGATGATTAAGAGATGTTCCACAGTTAGTACAATTAGTTACAGGCAACATTAAATTTTCTGCTGAAGGAACTAAGCGATAAAAGATATTTGCTTTCAATATTCTGATCTGATTTTGAAGACATTTTCGCATTTTTGGTGATCGATTATGCTTTGCCATAAAAATGCAGTTTTTTAACTCTCATTTTTGTAAAGCTTTCACAATCCTAATGCACTGTTGATAAACTGATCTTTTAAAAAAGTTTCAACTTGATCATTAACGAGATGATCTTGCAATAAAGTTTCAATTCAATTTTTAAAATCGTTTTCTATTCATCTGAACTTAAACTCGATCGTTAATGACCTGATCTTGTAATTCTATCATTGAAGTCGTTTAGTTCAAGCTAAAATAGAAATGATATTTGCGATAGTCAAAATGTTAAAATTTTTATAAAATTTTCGACTTCTAGATCGCTAGATCACTAAAATTGATTTCCACGTTTCAAAATGAAATTTTTGAATTAAAATAAAATTTTGATAAATTTCAAAAGATCGTTGCAAGGATTTTAATTTCTTGGACAGTCAAAATGAAAAAATATAAATTAAAATAAAATTTGGTGTATTTCTCTTTAAATTGTTTTATTAAATATAAAGGAAATCTCGTTAAAACTGTTGAAAAATTCTTGAAAATTATTTACGCGCTTCTGACTGAATATTTCTTTTGATGTTTCAAAAAAATTTTGAAAATATAGAAATTAACAAAGAGATTATTAGAACTTTTCTAAAAATGAATTTCCATTTAATGTTGAAAAAGTTAAAGGTCTTTTTATGTTTGAAAAAATTAATTAAACATTTTGTAAAAAAATTTGGCGTCATGATTAACGTGACTTGATAATATTGTTGACATTTGTTGATCGTTCACAAAATTGTATACTTAAATGTGCGTTAAAATTGGGAACGTGATACCGCATGTCTTCTATAATCGCCAGCGTTATAGTAAATAGTACACACTCATGATAACAATAGAATTTCTAACATTAATTAAATATTAGATATAGTTATTTAACTATAATAATTCATTTGTTCTAAGAATTATTGATTATAATAATCTCCCACATATTTTTAATCAAGAAATATTTTTTCCACTTTCTAAATGCAATATAATATTAGATAACTAAAATAACAACAACATTTTTATTAGATAAATAATGTATCTAATAAATTTCTCTTTAGTTTCTAATTTCATCACAACCCCTTTCATTTTAAATATAAAACAACACAGAGAAAGAAGACAAAACAAAAAAATAATAAAAAATAGTAAAATAATCAATTGGCATAATATGAAGGTCATTTTATTTGTAAATCCAATTCAATTAACATTAATTGATACAAATAAGTTACACGTTTTACCTCCCCACATCTCGGAAACATCTACAATTATCAACAATTTTACTCAATCACACACGAATTATTTACACGTGAGATATTTAAGCTTGAAAAAAAGACAAATATGATGACATTTTTTTCTATACATAACTGCAAACGATGAAATTTAAGAGAATGATGATGATCATCATCGTTATAACAATTTTAATTATATGGAGTGACATCGAAAAATGCTTAACTCACGTTTTTCATTCAAACTTTAAACTTAAGCATTATTTTTTATTATTACTTTTTTTGATGAAGTTTCGTCTGTAAAACATGTTAGTTTTTAAACAAAATAGAGGCTCGATTTGCACCGTTATTGGGGACCGGAGAAAAGCGACTCAAATCGAATAACTTTCTTCAATATAAATGCACTGAAATTTAATTTCTTGGGGAAATTATTCAAAAAAAATATGAATACATTTTTATTTATTTCTTACCTAATAAGGGATTTCTTGCTATATTATCTCATGTTCAGGTAGGAATGATGTGATAATTTCAGCTAATTGATTTATTAGTAGATGCTAGGCAAAAAACTCTTCCTATATTAAAAACCTTTGGCGAATAACACACTATTTTCCTTCCCTAACGAGATACTTGTTCTTAGAACTACTAATAAACCAAAGAAAAGGAAATTCCCCTTATTTCACACAATTTGAAAACTTAACGACGAGTGTTATCAATGATGCTATCCACAAGGCTGTAAAAATTAAACCATTTCTAGCGTCGCAAATCGAAATCAAAACGAAGCAAATCGGTGTAAAAATTATACAAATCGGGCCAAAGTAACTTGAAATTTTAATGATGCAAATCGAATTTTTTCTACTGAACCGATTTTGATATTTTTTTGAATGGTTATAAAAATAAAGGTAAATATAATGTATGTTAAGAATTTTTCGACCGCACTCCTAGTACATACAAGTGTAGGTAAATTTAAACCCCACTTTTTCTCTTTCTCCCACCCTTTATGATAATATTTTTAAATAACAAACTCACTTGTGCTCGATATTCTATTTCTTTTTTTATAACTTTAAACAAAAAAATAAAAAAATCAATTAAAATTTCATTATTATGGAGATAAAAATATCAGAAATAAGAAAATATAAGTTCATTATAGAAAAAAATGACTAAAAAGATGAAAGTGACTTTAAGTCAATAAAACAGTAAGTAGACACGAATACCAAGGAAAGTCATTCAATCTTAAAATAAGTCAAAGTACTCGTGTACAAGTTTTGTATCTACAGAATGTAATTGAGAGTTAAATTTATATATCGAGTTGTGTTTGAAAATTTATTCAATTCTTGAATTGAATTCATTTATGTTTTCTTTTTTTCATATACATTTTCTATAAGTAGAATAAGAAAATTTCAGGAATTTTTTTAATTACGTTATTTTATGCATTTTAATGAGTTTCATTTCAATTGAAATGAAATTATAGATAAATAACATTGAATGTATATGTATGTGTTATGGGAGTATATTTATTCAATCTCTATTTTCAAGTTCGTATCTTGAATATTAAATATTAGCAATTTTATTTAATCAAAAATTAAATATGCTCTAATTTATTTCATATTGGAATGTTCTCCATTAATTTGAAGTACTCTAAATTTCGCTTTCGAAAAGAGTCGATTTGTTAAAAATAATTTTAAGTTTTTTAGTAAAATAACATTTTTTTTAAATATATTTTCAATTAATTTAAATTGAGTGAATTTAAATTTTTTGGTGAAAATTTAAAAATTCCTGAATTCTTAGTCAAATTTTTTTTTTTTTTTTTTTTTTTTTTTTTTAAATTTAGAATTTTTAATAAAAAATATAATTTTCGTAAATATTTGAATTCTTTATAAAAATTTTATTATTTTAATCTAAATTTAAAAAAAAAAAAAAAAAAAAAAAAAAACATTTTAATTACACTTTTGGTTAATTTTGAATTTTTTAAGTTTTCTTTCTGTAAAAAATTGATTTTTGTGAAATCGTGAAAATTGGTTTTTTATTTTTAGTTTACAGTTAACCGGAGATTCTCAGAGAGAGTAACTACCTGCGAATTATTTGATCTGACTACTTATTCCTTACAAGGAATGACTTTTCAATAAGTCGTCTCCCTGTAAAGAATAACATTTTATATTTTCGTGTTCAAAAATATCTTAAAAATATATTAGAATCAACATATCTCCTTAAGTTAAAAATTCTAGTCTGTCTTTTGGAAACCGATCTGTAAGATTTCTCTTTTGAATTGATTTTCATTAAAAATTATTAAGTTCATAAATCCAAATAACAATTAAATATATTTGTAATTCGATTTCTCAACATCAAGAAAGAAAATAACGTTAATAAAAAGTTTATAGTTCTTCGACCCTGATGTATTAGTAAACTGTGTTTACGTCATTATGTTAATTGCTACAGTTATTAGGACGTTGCAAAGAAGTAATAACATACATTTTGTCTTGAATATTTTACATTGTGAATTTTTTTGTTTCTGAGTGTTTTTAGAATCCTTGACGCTGTTTACGTTACTATTCAATTACTTTCCTTTTAAGAATGTAGTTAATTTCATAACTTTATATTTAAATTTATATTAATTCTTATTTTTTCATGTTTTCTTTTTCCATTTCATTTCAGGTAAGTTTACCAAAATAATCTTAACTCCTGCCAAGCTTCCTTTTTTCTGCAAAAAATAATATTCAAGGGTAATTATGTAAGTTTGTTGTCTAACTTTATTTTTTTGGGCACCATTTTTTTTACTCTTAATGATACATACTATGTGTGTATGTGTGTGTATAACTGTTACAGTTCCTTAATAATACACGGTGACTGACTAAACGATGAGTCATCTCTAAATCCTAGAAAGTAAAAGTGCAGTATGACAGTTTGAATTATTCATTCCTAGCAATTTCCCTTATTTTGCCACATTTAACGCCCCTTTAACCATGACATTTAAATAAATGACTCACATTTTTATATATTAAAAGTACAAAAACAATCGAAAATATTTGTTACAAATACAAAAAAATCTATTTGTAATTTGAGAAGAAATTTCAAAAAAAGGTTTTGAATTGTTTGATAATTAAAATAATTTTATTAATAAAATAACAAATATTTTGCTAAATTTGCTTAAAGGTCTTTTTTATTTACATTTCCATTAAATTCGAATATAAAACAAGATAGAATGCTATATTCGGCTATGCGGAATTTTCAATATCCTACACCACAAGTGCGTGTGAAGTAAGTACTATTTTTCCATATACACACTCACAAACACGGAACACTTACTAAGTCATAAAATTAGTTACATTTTTGGCCATAACATTTTTTCTACTGAACCCGATTTTGATCATTTTTTAATGTTAATGAAGTACATATCAAATTATCTATTTAAAATTTAAAACTTTACGAAAGATCTACGCTTGAATTAAGAGGTTGCCTCAGATATCGGTTTATATATTTTAATATACTAAACCAATTTTCTAGGTTTTACATAGTAAACTACTCAGGACTACTATAAATACTCAGGCTTATCGTTACACACAGAATGACAAAGCTAATATTACCCTCTTCACTACTTCTGGTGTTGTAGAGTATAAAAATAACTGATATGATAATACCTAAATTAAATAGTCACTCAATTCGTTTATCTGTTAATATGATTATTTTGCCAAAAAAATTGCTATATTTTCGTTAAATATTAAATTATTCTTGTTATAAATTTATTGTTATCGCTAATTTTTAAACATAAAACACATGACAACAATTTAAAAATGAATAATAAGGAGTGAGATAAAAAAATTCTTAAAATACATATATGTTAATAAAAATGATTTTTTTATAGTTTTAATGACTTGTGATGAAACTGCAAACCTTTTTGATAGTCCCTTCCATTGCTGCTGATATTCAATCCCAGTTTAAAATATACCATACTTTTAGACACCTTTTTTGTGCTTCAATTTTCTTTTTACAAAAGCCCAATTTCTCTCTACTGGCCTAAGCTCTGGGCAGTTTGGAGGAATACCATTATTGCACTTGCATCTCAAAGGCTTATTTACCATAGTGACAGGCCAAAAATTAGTGGACCCATTATGAAGTCTTATTAATGAAGGTAGCCTTTTTGTAAAATTCGGTATTTATAGAGACCGTTGTAACAAATGATTGGCTTTTTTTCTGCAGCTGGATTTTGCCATACCAACAACTTTTTGAGAAATTTACTATTTTTTGGTCATTCTAAACTTCTTTTCAACATTACAATAACTTCAACATTGCAATAACTTCATTTCTACTTTGATTCGAAAAAAAAGATTAAAAAATACTTTTTAATAAGAAACGTGTGTTAAGAATATCTTAATCTCACTCCTTAATAATTCAAATTTCCTTTACTTATCGTTTTCTGTTTGTTTTGGTTTTTAAAAGTAAACCAAATTTATCTTCCACTTAGGATACACATGATAATGATAATTAAATGATAATTAACTTAACAGTATCATATTAAATGTTAAAATACTGTGAACTCTTTTAAATTATGTTATTATACATCAATATTTCTCTAAGAGAGAGTATAACATTATGTTATTGTTGTTTTTTTTCAATTTTATATACATTTCTTTGTTTTCGTTTACACCCCTTAATTCTTCATCGAAATAATTTTGATTAATATTTTAGTTACTTTATTTTACTTTCACATATACATTTGTTATTGTGTCTGTATGTGTTTAAATATTTTATCAGTTTCCAAACATTTCTATGGGGTTAAATTTTTTGTACGTGCTACTGTTCATCTCGTTAAGTGCTCCCTCTATAAAATATTTAACGATTTCATTCAGTTTTTGGTTTTGGAAAAAAAATGATGAATTATATGTGATTCTGAGTGGCATTCTTATTCGGTTTTATTATATTACACTCTTTCTTCTTTCTTCAATTCAATACACTAAGAAGAATTTGTATATGTAAGTCTCGGAAAGAAATATTTTTTATCAATATATGAACGCCAAAGGTCATTCCAGGATTATTTTCATTAATTTTGTATAAACATCATTGATATTTATTTTCTGAAAATAATCTTTAAAACAAATCTATTATATAAGATCGGTCTTAATAAAATATATATAGGATTCACATTTTTATTGAATTAAATCTACTTAAAGTCAGATTTTTTAAATCATCGTCTTCAAATGGTGTCCTAAAATGTCAAATTGATTGTTTCAGTAAGTTATCAAAGAAAGTCGAAAATTTTGAAATTTCGCGGTCAGGATATCGATCTGCACTTAAATATCTTTACTAAATTCATAAATTCTAGCCAAATAAGGCCAAACAACTATATTTAAAATAAACACTTACTTCCTGTCAAATTTTTTCAAATGGTCAATGCCACTAGAAAATCGAACAAAGTCTTAAATACTTAAAGTACTTTGTTCTTATGTAAATTTTTGCCTTTCTGAAAATGACAAAAAATGTTGTTTGCGAATTTAATGGAAAAGTATTAATGGTAATTCTGGGTGCATATAAATTTTTTGTATTGAGTCTATTTTAAGTATAGCAAACTGAGACTGCTTTTCTTGCCTTCTGTTCTCAATCAGCTGAGTTAATTTTACTGAAAATAGAAGGAATATTGTGAAATCATAGGATCTCAAAAAGGAAAACTCTCGAAAGAAGTTTAGATGGAGATCGACATATGTCCTTTATCTCGCTTATCTTCGGGATATTAATTTAGTAGTAGTGGTCTCTGTATATTGATTTTAAATTCATTCAAATACCTCTCGAATTTATCGTAAATATGAAAACTTCCTTTGATCTTAGTTCGAATATATAATATGATATATAAAAGTGAGATGATATATAATAGAAAAATTTTCTAATAATGATGTCATCACATCCCAGGAGCTTTTGGTGACTGCCTTTAGCATTGACTTGTCTTTTTTTCCTTTTCTTTATTTTGCGATACATAATAGGGGCTCACACTTACTGTCTTCCTAAATGCGTTCAACCACGCATTTAGTCTTTCATCTTTCCAATAACAAGTTTATGATCATGGAGCTCAATTGATTACGCACACTAAGCCTTCACTTTCACCATACGATTCCCATAAATCTAATAAAAATTTTCGTGAGGACTCTCTGTCTCCTTCCGATGCATCTAATGAAGATGAAGTAATTACACGTATTAGGTTATAGCAGGAAAATTGAAAATTTGAGGAATCGCATAAACTATCCAAATTTTCGTACTCCGATTCATCCGAATACATCTTTGAAATAATGTTCTGCTTTATAAATGTGTTTAAACTTTAAATTTGTCAAAATCTTAAATCTTTTGACTAAGAAGCTGATTTATTTGGCTAATTTTTAACGGGTATTGAAGTTTCTATTCTATTCCCTCTCGAGTCTGTTTTACAAGACTCTTTGTTTAATTAGTTTACAAGTAAATGAGGAAAAATGTCTCCGATCATAATTAAATTTTAAACACTGTTAAAATTAACAGAGCACCAATAACAGCAGCAGCACCACTAATTTTATTTTAACAGCTCTCACAGGGAGTTTTGTTATAATTTCTTTATATTTTACACATTGTGGAACCCCTCTCGCTCAATTTGGTATCCGTTTCGACTACTACTACTACAACATGCAACAACAACATCAACAATAATATAACGAAGAAAAAACAAACCAGCTCATCATCACACAAAGCAAAAGCACCCGTATTCTTTAGATATTTTTTGATACGATTTTTTACACATTTGTTTCATTTCATTAATATATATCAGTTCCATATGTGTGTGTGTGTGTTATTTATTTTTCTCTATTAAATTGAAACAACAACAATAAGAGCAACATTATATTATTGTTGTTATTTGCATTTTTCGTAAAATTGTTGTTGTTATTGTTTCCACATTTTCTTGTTCTTCTTCTTTATCATCCACTAGTTGTGTATGTGTTTGTATTATGTTGTTGTTGCTGGCATTTCATTCGTTTCTTTTTTGTTTTTCTACAGTCGTTTAGTAATGTCGGGAGCAAGTGAATTTTCCTCATCGGCTTTTATTTTCACATTTAGTCTCCTTGAGCATGTCTGACAGTAAAAATGTTTAAACATTACGTGAACGCGTGTTTTTCGTGAATTTCTTTTTATATTATTTTTTGTTTGAAAATATAATTTCTTCTCTCTTTTTTTGTTTTTTAATTTTTTTTAACAAAATATGATTTAAATATATATATTTTGTATAATACCAATATGTTTATTAAATGTTACTGGAAAAAAGAAGATTCGAAATTATTTAATTGTGGAGAGAAAGAAAAAAAAAACATCTAAAATAACAACAAATTTATTTGACCGTGAATAGTAAATAATGTCTTCTCATACAGTGTTTCTGAGAGTGTAATAGTGTAACATAGAAACAACAACAAAATAATATAAAATTATTAAAATTATGTGTGATTAAACAAAAACAACAATATTTTTTGTGAAAAAATTTAATGAAAATATTAAATAATAATGATAAAAGAAATAAAATAAAGAATTATATTTGTTTAGTCTGTTTTACGTTAAATGGAAAAAAGTTATGAAATGACGCAGTTTCTCCGTTTTATTGAAAAGAAAAATCAAAAAGAATTAAGGAAATAATTTAAAAAATAATGCATCCAATTAAAGAAATTTAATTAAAAAGATTAACAAAAATTAAAACAAAAAATATTTAATAATCTGACATAATTGTTTGTAAAATATATGTGAAATTGTAAAGTGATTTGTGAGAAAAATTGTGTATTTTTACAACGACTTTTTAATAGACAATAAAAACGCGAACTTCCTGCTCCTTAAAGAAAAACTAAATCAAATTTGGATTATTTATATTTTCCCCCTTCAGCAACATAAAAATATTTGACTGAATATTTTTTAAATGGTATTTTACGTAAACTTCATATTGGATTATTTTTATATATAAAAAAATTAAACTAGAAACCACAACATGAACTAAATATTTGATTTTGAAAATATTTTATATAAAAAATTGAAATATTTTTCATAAATTTCTGGTAAAAAAATTATTTTATATTTTATATTTTCTTGCATAACTCGTAGTCTCTTGTTGTAGTCTTTTGAGAAAAAATATTTGAATTTTATTTAAAATATTTTTCTTATTAAATAAACATGAGTTTTCTTTAGTCATTATTGTTTTCGTTGTTGTTGTTGAGATTTTTATATATTTCAACACTTTATTAATTTAATAATAAAAATTTTATGTTTGTATTGAATATATGATTTGTTTATTACAAATGAATTTTTCTATAAAATATTTTGTTTATATAAAATTTGAAAAAATAAAACAGTAGAAACTGGTTATTGTGAATTCAATAAATTTCAAATTTATTAATAAAATTATTAAAGATACATTTTTATTTATTAATATTTAATATTAAATTTTACAGTTTATTAATTAACTATTATTTATTTTTTAATTTATTTTAGGTTAAGTTTAAAAATTTCATTTTAAATATATATATTTTTTTTAATTTTGAAATCCAGTTTTTCTTTGATTTTTATAGTTTTTAAATAAATCTATAAAAATTAAAATATTCGTTAGTAAATACAAGAAACGTTTGATGTCAAGATTTCATTTAGAAAAAAGCTTGTTGAGGTATTCAAACATTCGAGATTTGTATTAATTTTTAGTTATTAGAATTTGTAAAAAATATCACAAAGAATCATAGACAAAATTAAAGATCAGAAACTTAATAAACAAACCGATTAATCGGTTTTTTGCATTACAGAAAATAATAAGTCGAATAATTCGAATAATTTAAATATTTCGAATTTTCAAATTTTCTGTCGGTTAACCGGTTTTTAATGGAAAGCACCCTTTCAACAAAAAATTAAGCTTCATTTTTCTCTATTCCGCCATTACTGAAAAAAATTTATATTTTTCATTCCGTGTGTTACAAGATCAAAGTACTGATTACATTCTTAAACATCATATTCATATTTTATGCAGCAATTTACAATTTTTAAGGTAAAGAGATATAGACCTATAATTCAGATTTATTATTATGGTATCTAGACTCATTTTTAATTACGATACTGAAACACAAACTACAAAAAATTTCTATATCCCACTCATTTAGGGCATTAAAAAGTTCAAAAATAATTTGATGAAATCTGTTACAAATGGTTGTTTTGATATAAGAACATATACAAATTTTGATTATGATCGAATTATTATTTCAACCCCAGGCACAAGTTTATGCAACAAACTTAAAAGTTTAATAAATAAATTAATCATTGTCTGAGTCTGCAGATCTAATCAATATTAAGGTGAATGATTCTTTAAAGTGTTTTATTGTTGCCAGAAAATCATATTAACTTTATTAATTTCAATTGGAAAAATAGTTATGTAAATAATTTCCAAAAAGTACATGTATGTTATATTTATATTGTCCAAAAGCAGTCATTTTGACTCCATAGAAACTTTTTAATGATCCAAAATTTTTTTCTTGAATATTAAGACTTCTACAAGTGGAATATGATATTTCATGGATCAGTCGAAAATATCTTTTATTTCCGAGTCAGAGCTAATTGTGAAGTAAAAGTTGAAAATCCATTATTTTCCGTATGTCTCGAGAAAGTAAGTTTGAAACATATATAAATGAGAAACCAAATTTAACGAGAGTAAGTCCATAGTTGACGTTGTACTTTTATTGATTTCTTTCTTAATCGATTATAATTTTCTCATAGAATTTAAACATTTAAATGAAAACATTTTGACTGCTTTCGCAAAAGGTCTTACTATTCTCTTTGTAAAGTTATGCAGAACTGATTATTCTTTTTAAATTACATTTGCACAAAATTAAAATGGAGGCTATAAAATTATAAATTTGAAAGGAAATTCTGACGTGCGTTTTGTGCACGTATTTATGGAACCTCAAAGTTGGGTGTCTCACAAATAAAACTTGATCAATTAATTTTATTAAACAATTAATACTTTTCCTTATATTAAAAAATTATTGTTTTTCCTCCTCCTCCACATTTTCTTTTGTTTTCAATTAAGTCTTGAAATTCGAAAATTCCCGTTTCTTTTAAAAATTATCCTAATTTTTTAAAAATATAAGAAATTATGCGTCAAAAACGAAAAGTTTGAGATCAATATTTTAACTGAAGCCAAAAAATAATCATTTACAAGTTGAGTATTCTGCATGCGATAATTTTGAATAAAAATAAAATCTTTTAAAAATATATTTTTAAAATAAAGTTTTTTCGTTACGATGAATAAAGTTTTGTTGGCTGATATTTAGCCTACTTTTCTTCAATTTTACACCATTTTTCGTTATATTTACTACCTTTTTTGGTTCAGTGTATATTAACTTATAATTTTTTTGGAAAGTTTTTTTTACTTAAAAATATTTAGTTTCAAAGTTTAAGAATCTTATAGAATTTTTTTCAGATCCTCTCGATTTCGTAATCGAAATTTAATCAAAAAGTTAGTTTTAATTGCAAATCGAAATATCTTAAATTCGAACTGTGTGGAAATTAGAATCATCATTTTTCAATATATTTCACACTTTGAAATCTGGTTATTATTCATTAAATTCATAATTGATCTTTGTCTCAACTAAAAATATAAAAAGATAAATTGAATTATTAATGATGATAAGTACAATTTTTCTCACATTTATTTGTATGATGTTTGATAATTATTTGAGACAGAAATTATGCCAAAACATTACATAGAACCCCATATATCTTTTTCAAAACAATATCTTTTTTATTGTAAACAAATACATAACATTTTAAGCATTTATAATAAATACTTCCAGAATTAGAATTACTTTAAGAACAAAGCGCAAAGTGGTACTAATTTCTAAGAGTCGACTGTATGTGCTTTAAAATTTCAAGGTCTTTTGTTTTAAACAAAATAATGTATTGAAAAATGTATGAGTTGTTAATAATTTGGTTGAGTTAGTATGGACAGAAAGCAGATATTTTTTATATATTTGGAATATTTTTATATAATTGGAAATACAAGGAAATCGCTTAAGAGTTGGATCTTAATATGTAGCTTTATTTAACATATTAAGGTCCGCATTTCCCCAAAATGGGTAACAATGGTTGTATATTTCCTTAAATGTATTGTATAGAATCCGTTGTAGCCAAGTTCCACTGTAATTTTTAATTACATTACGATAACAGAAATAGTAATTTACTGATAAAGTTCAGTTATTTGTTTCTGATAAGTTGCATTTATTATTTATTTATTTATTTATTTATTTATTTATTTATTTATTTTCTTTTCAATTGTACTTTTTTCAAGTGTTTATAATTTAATTTAATAGAAATAAAAAACTTTTTTAAATTGTGTATAATTAAAACATGACACAAACTTTATTAGTAAGACAAATTATGGAATTTTTCAATAGTAAATTTCAATTTGAAATTGAAAATTTAAAATAAAATAAGAAAATAAATCAAATAAAAATTCTATTATATAAAATAATTTCCGTTTTAAATATTTTAAAATTTCAAAACCACAAATATACTTTGATAATATAATTTCAAGCAAATTGGACTTTTATGGGAGCTTTTTTTCCTTTTAATAAATTTATTTTTAAATTGAAAATGACCCCTGCTATCGTTAAAAGAGACCTCCAAAGTATATTTAAGCTATAAACAATTGTTTATAAAGTATACTTTTTTAATACTTTTTTGGAATAAATCATTAAACATTCACATAAACAAAAGTCTCTGTACATATTTCTAGTACAAGTATTTAAACGATTAATTTTAAATTGAATTGAAAAACGACAAAAAAAACTAGAACATTTAAAGTAAATTCTTTTTGAACAAAAATTCCAAAAAAAAAACTCCTCTAAAGCTTTTTTTGTTTGTGCGTGTGTGTTCTAACGAAGGGATTCCACAGCTATAAAAAACTGCACATAAACATACTCACTTTTGTGCTTCGTAAAGTAAACAATTCGATTTTCGACCAAATAAACTGAAATTTTTATAAACTTTTTTCAATTGTTGTTGTTTTTACCATCGACATCAGAGAGAAACAAAAAAAATTGGTTTATTTGGACTTTGATGTGTATTTAGCCTTTAAATTTTTCATACGATTTTTTTCTCTTAAAATTTTTTATACCCTCCACTTCCACAAGTGATGAAGAGGGTATATTAACTTTGTAATTTCGTATGCAACGCTAAGAAGAAATCATCTGAGATCCCATAATGTATATATATTCTTGTAAATAAAATCTGAGTGATCGTCTGTCTGTTGTTGGTACGATTACATCCATAATTATAGACAGAGCTCAATGAAATTTGACTTTTGTATTTATTGTTCTGAGAAGCTGGCTGTTAAAACCAGCAAAATCGGTTCAGTATATTTTAAGATATAACCCATATCTGAGGCAACCTATAAATTAAAGAAAAAAATTTCATAAAATTGTCATTTATAAATCGGCAAATTATAATGCAATTTTGCCATGAAATTAATGTTCTTAGTTACCATTCCAAAAATGATTAAATCGTTTTAGTAAAAAAATTAACTATTTTTATAACTCATTAAGTGTTCCTGTGTTATATTTAAGAAGTATATTGTATATGATTGAGAGTGTATGTGTGCATGTATATGAAACAGAAACGTATTTACTTCTTACGCATTTGTGTTGGAGTGGAGTGTTCTGAAGATTCGACATAGCCGAATAAAGCATTCTTACTTAATTTTTTTTTTTGTAAATTTCATTTAATTTATTTTTTAAGGCTGCCAACACCAAAACAAATACTGGTGGTCCAAAAGGGGGGATGCAAAAGAAAAATAATTGTATAAATGAAAAACTTTAATTCTTTTTTTATTACAGCATCTGTAAAATTTCCGCATTGCACATGTAAATCGAAACAGAATGATTTTTACAGTTTGATTGTGTAAATAAAATTTCAGTATTTAAATGTAGGAAAAACAACCAAAAAATCAAATAAAATGCATATAACATTTGAACTTTTTTTTTCATTCGTTTGATTTTTCACTCTACATTTCTATTTTCTCTTAAAAGCATTTTTCTTCTTGTTTTTGGATAGAAAACAGCTATAAGATTTTCTTATCGTTAAAATAAGAAGAAGCAAATAAATCAATAATTAGTTAAGGAAAATAGAAAAACAAATAGAAAAATAAATTAGCTTTTTTTAAAAATAAATTGATTTCGTAATTGTTGAAATATTCATTACGCATGTTAATGTTAATGTGAAAATAATTATAATTATAACACAGAGGGGAGTAAAATTATTTTAAACAAAGAAGAAAAAAAGATTAATAAAGCTTTTTGAAAATTTATAATTTTTTATAACTGAGTTTTGAATCGGAAACAAATCCCAATATTTTTTCTTGTTAAAATATTGAAAAACAAATAATATTCATACTTATTTGAAATTACGCCCAAAACATTTTTATTGTACAGTTTTTCACGATTGAAAATTTTAATTCTACTGCAATATTAAAGTTATAGAAGCATTTTGACAACTATATAATGGCTAAAGCTTTACCTTTTATTGAAAACTTTGCTGGAATAGATTTCAAACAAACTTTTTATTGTTTAATATTTTTTAAAATTTATGTTTCAGGTTGAAAATTAATTTAACTTTAACTTTAAATTACTCCTTACAAGTCTATTATGAGTTCTATATTAAAATTTTAGACTATAATTTAAACTGAAGTTTTTGCCTGAAAACTCTTAATTCCATAAAAGTTTTATTAACGAATCACTCTAAACTTTTTGATAATTTAGCATACAATTCAAAAAAGAGTTTTTTTAATAAAGCTTTTATTGCTCTCTTCGCCATTTTAAATGTTTGGTCCATTCATATTAAGGGAGTTTAAATGAATGGACCGGCATGGAAATGCGTAGGAAAATACAAATTGATTCAATTGATGATTGATTGAAAAAAAGCTTAAAAGCTTTTTCTGAACTTTATACAAATTTGAAATAAAATAATTTTTAAAGATTATTTAATCGGAATAACTTTTTTTAAACTTCTTAAAACAATCAATATTATTTAAAAAATTTTGAAAAAAACTTTTTTTTTAAAATCTAAAAGAACTTCTAGAAACACTTTAATATTTAAATTTTTAGTTAAAAACTCTAATTGAAATATGCAGCATTTAAGCTTTTATAAGTGGCAGAATACTTTCATAAATTTTTATTTTTACAAAAATTAATATCCAAAGTATTTTTGATCTTAAATTAAAAAAAAATATTTATATGAAAACATCTCTTTAATTTGTAAAGTACTTAAATGCATTTTTATTTTATTTATTTTTTTCGAAAATGACTTTTGCTTTTTTTAGTTTAATTACTTTAAATTGCCCTTAAAGCTATTAAAAATTATTATATATTTAAAGCAAAAATGTATAAACAGCTTTTTCTGAACTTTCATACAAATTTGAAAAAAAAAAAAATAATAATAAAATAATTTTTAAAGATTTAAGAACATTTATCGGAATAACTTTTTTTAAACTTCTTAAAAACAACTCAATATTATTTTAAAATAAATTTGAATAAAACTTAACTTTTTTTTTAAATCTTTAGAATAATTTAAAAAAAACTTCTAGAAACCACTTGAATATTTAATTTTTTAGTTAAAAACTCTAATTGAAATATGCAGCATTTAAGCTTTTATGAAGTGGCAGAAAACTTTCATAAATTTTTATTATTTACAAAAATTAATATCAATTAAACAAAGTATTTTTGATACTTAAATTAAAAAAAATATTTATATGAAAACATCTCTTTAATTTGTAAAGTACTTAAATGCATTTTATTTTATTTATTTTTTCGAAAATGACTTTTGCTTTTTTAGTTTAATTACTTTAAATTGCTCTTAAAGCTATTAGAAATTATTATATAATTTAAAGCAAAAATGTAAATGTGTGCATTAAGTACATATACATATATAAGTACACACATCCCATTTTGCTGCTATTTACTGTCAGCAATTTCACTGAGTTGTAAAAGAAAATTAAAACATAAAATTTTTTATATGACTAAAGGAGTGCGATCGAAAATTTTTTAAACACACATATATGTTCATAATAACGAAACCATTAAACTTACAATTTTAATTTATTTATTTATTATTTACATATATATTTTTATAGTTTAAATTACTAATGATGAAATATTGAATCTTTTCCATTATGGTTTTTATAGAGCTTTCTGTCACTTTGCTTGAACAGGCAGTCCATCTCCGTTTAAAATCAACTATATTTTTGGATATCGTTTTTGTGCTCTTCAATTCTCTTTTAACAAGAGCCCAGTATCTAATCACTGGACTTAGGTCCGGGCAGTTTGGTGGATTTGTCTCTCTTGGTACAAATACCACTCAAGAGCTTATAACCCAAAGTGGTGACAGATTATTATAAGGTCTTATGAATTAAAGCCATCTTTGTAGAACACATTTGTTGATATAAATTCGGTAATAATAGAGGCCCTTGTAACAAATTATTGGCTTCATTTGCATTTTGAGATATTTTGATTGTCTTTGGTTCCTTTTCTTTAACATTCGCTAGAGCGTAAACCTTTTGACTAGAATTTGCGTGCTCTGTTTTACTTTGCGAATCATCAAGAGGACTATTACTTCTGCCTGTATCCGATTTTTTATCAATAGACAAGTTCTCCCGCTAAAAATTTTTCGATCTCAGTCCTTAAATAATGTTTTGTAAATGATCATTAAAACTAATGAAATTTTGTTTGAGAGACCCACAACATTTTAAGATTTTTGATTATCGTCCATCTGTCTTTCATGAAGGAGTTGTAGTTGTTGTTTTATTGTGTGGTATTTAGTTGATTTTTGGCGCGCGAAAAATATATATATTTTTAGTTTATTTTTATATCCCTTTACAACTTACCTTATGTTATTAAACATTTTTTGTTGCTGTTGTTGAATGTGCAACATTTGGCAACATAACATAAACAAAATAGTTACAAATACAACAAAATCTTGGCAACTTTAATGTTATATCCTCATGCATCTATGCGATTCCCATAATATCAACACGTTCCATCTTTTTTATATGGTTCGGAAAAAAACATATAAAATAATATACAAATCATTATGTAGGCAAAGAAACAAGTGAGTTTAAGTGGAGGGTTGTCGAAAAAAAAAATAGTACTGCCTGCACTCCATTCTTTTATGTTTCTTCTTATTGTAGTTTTATTTTTATTTTTTTTATTTGTTGCAAGATGCTGATATACTTCTGTTGCAACATTAGATTTTCTTTAGTGAAGTAGTGGTTGCTGTACACAATATAGGCCAACAAGTACAATGAACTGAAACATAATTTCTTTATTTTTTCACATAAAAAATTGGTCCATAAAGTATAATTTTATAATAAATTTTATTATAACCGATATAATAAGATTTAAAGAATAAAATAAATATTCTAGTTTTCCTAACCAAAAAAAAAAAAGAGAAATACAAAAGTTTTCTTTACAAACTTTTGTTGGCGTACATTCCCCTCCCTTCTTTTTCATTAACCATCATCACAATCGTGCCTTCTGTTGCCTTATTTAACCAAAATATTACAAAAAAAGTTCTGTTTATGGTAACAAAAGATTCAGGCTAAACCGATATTATTATTGAACAACAACTGTCATTAAAATGTCTATATACTCTCTAGTATTTAAGAACTACAATAATAAAAACATTAAAACTGCCAGCTTTTTAATCCCAGATTATCTTGTCGACATAAAATGTCCTTATCATTATTATCGACAACTGTACCAATTCCTATTATTTTTCATATTCTTTGGAAGATGCTCAAATTGCTGACTGAAGAACTGAAATAAATCGTAATTTAGTTGCTAGAAATTTACCTCTAAAATATCAAAAGTTCAAAATGTGATTGAACTTTTTATTTTTTATTTCTCCATGACTCTATATTTAATGATTATTATAAGTTTTTTCTTGTGTTTTAGATCTTTTTTTCCAATTTGTTTTATGTTGTTTATGCTATTTTATTCCTTTTACATATATATTTTTTTGTTCTAAAATTATGCACGCTCGAGCAAAAGTGATAAACGTATGGTAACAAAAGATTCAGGCTAAACCGATATTATTATTGAACAACAACTGTCATTAAAATGTCTATATACTCTCTAGTATTTAAGAACTACAATAATAAAACATTAAAACTGCCAGCTTTTTAATCCCAGATTATCTTGTCGACATAAAATGTCCTTATCATTATTATCGACAACTGTACCAATTTCCATTATTTTTCATATTCTTTGGAAGATGCTCAAATTGCTGACTGAAGAACTGAAATAAATCGTAATTTAGTTGCTAGAAATTTTACCTCTAAAATATAAAAAGTTCAAAATGTGATTGAACTTGTTTATTTTTTATTTCTCCATGACTCTATATTTAATGATTATTTTAGTTTTTTCTTGTTGTTTTAGATCTTTTTTTCCAATTTGTTTTATGTTGTTTATGCTATTTTATTCCTTTTACATATATATTTTTTGTTCTAAAATTATGCACGCTCGAGCAAAAGTGATAAACGTATGGAAAATGAAAAAGGAACGTGTGTTTAAGCTAAAAATAAAGAAATAAATAGCAAAAAATATATAAAAATGAGTCGATTTCATTTAGTTTAGCGCTTTATTTTCAACATATGCGGCCTATTTTGTTACAAAATTTTTCTTTGGCGCTGATGTTGTTCGTTTTTTTTTCTCTTCATTTTTCATTTACATAGAAATCTTACCTTATTTTGTTCTAAAATGGCACAGTGTTTTGGAGGTGTACAAAAAAGGAAATAAATTATCTAAGATCCCATAAATTAGATATATATTATTGCGTCATATCTGCTGTGGATTAAGCATGCCCGTCCCTCTTTTGGACGCATTTTAATAGTTTGATACCGACAAAATCGGTCTTCTAACAAAGATGTTATATGCGGATATCTAAGACAATCTCGATATTCACAATAAGTAACGCTTGATAATTTTCAAAACTAGTTATCAGATTTAAATAAATTTACTGTAAATTAAATCTAATTTCCAATTGATACTACCCCAAGAATTTTCGGTTTTAATAGAATTATGTGATGTTGTAAGATCTGATATAGATCATTTTTCGGTTTTTATTTTTCTTTTTTTAAATCCTATTTCAAACCACTGTTTCTTCAATTTCATTATTATTTCTGTCTTTTTCTGCCAGTAATCTTATTCAAATTTCAGTTAATTTACCTTTTTTGTTTGCTCTTTAAAAATAAACCATTCACGATTTAGCTGTCAATGTTTATTTGTTCATTTATTCAAAATGGGTGTTGCAACAACAAAAAATCTGTTTATATTCACTCGCTTATTTGACTCTTTATCAGACCCTCCCCACCCTTTCGGATCTTAAATATGTTGCAAACTGATCGTAATTCTAGAATAATGTGTTGCTGCAACAATTTAGTCAACACACTAAATCAATGTATGAGATGTCTTAAAACCAAAATAACATAAATAAATACATTATTTTTACAATAAACAGTCATACATACACACTAACGCAAGTACGCCGCAAAATTTATGTCGTAATGATTTTGTTGAAATTTCGTACACACAACGTTCTCATTTTCAATAGCTGTTGAAGAGTAAATATACCACAAATACAAAAAAAAATGCCACTGGATGTGTTTATTGTACTTAGGTTTTTCTTACTCATGGTGTAAACTGCCACATGATGTTTATGTGTGCGTATGTTTGTATCTCGAAGTTTGTGTGCAAATCAATAAATATATTATTGTTCTGCAATATATGCCTTTCTTCTTCTTCTACTACTTAGCATGGGTAGAATTTTGTATACATTAAGAAAAAAATGATCTCATGCACACAATTGAGTTCTTTTTTGCTTATTTGCCTAAACTACTTTAAAAGACAGTGCTGTAAAAAAGTAAATTCTTAAACTTATTAGATATTAATCTCATTTTTTGGTTTTGTATATCACTATTTTTAACTATCGAACTATTGCGATTTGAAGCATCCCCAATTTTCAGTTTAAATATCTGGGTATTTACTTGTATGACCCACTGCTTTTACACCCGCGACCATCACAAGTGGTGAAGAGGGTGTATTAACTTTGTCATGTCATTTGCAACGCTAAGAAGGATTCATCTCAGACCCCATAATGTTTATATATTCTTGCATCAAAGTCTGAGTAGATTTAGCTATGCCCGTCTGTTTGTTGTTGACACGTTCACATATACAATAATAGATGGAGCCCAATGAAATTTGACCTGAGTATTTCTTATAGTCCTGGGAAGTTTTCTATTTATAGTTAACAAAACCGGTACAGTATATTAAAAGATATAGACCGATAACTGGGGCAGCCTCTAAGTTCAAGCAAAGAAGTTTCGTAGTATTATCAATAATAAATCGACAAAGCTGGCTCGCTGAGTGTACCTGTGTTATACATGACAAAAACTATATTGCATATATTTGTGAGTGTATGTATGGGTGTGTATGTACGGAACATAAAGTATTTATTTCACACGCATTTGTAGTGAAGGATATTGAAGATTCGGCACAGCCGAATATACAATTCTTACTTGTTTTCTTTTTTTTTTTCGAAAATAATTCAAATACACAAATATATGACATACTCATCCATACATTGATTGTAGTCGTCTTCTTTGGAAAACTACAAAATGCGTACGTGCATTTGAATATTTGCACTCACTCATTTGCGCGTTCACTCATTCATTCACTCTCATGTTTTATATCTTCATATATTGCAAATATAACGAACCTCTATAAAATTTTCATAATTTCAAATTTCAGCACTTAGTCAGGAACTCGTAAACTATACATATGAACTGTTTAGATACTCCATCTAGTTTATACAAGTTTTTGTATCTTTTTTGTTTATCTCTGAAAAAAAGAACTAAAGTAAATTGTATTCATGGAATACGCATTTGAAATGTTTGCACTTGTTTTTATTATTATTATTTTGCACTTTTCTATTTTGTTTTTGTTGCATTTTTCTTTTTTGTTGAGTTACAATTTTTGTTTATTATTATCTTGTGATTGGATTGGAGTACAGTTGTGTGTTGATGCTGTTGAAAGATGTAGGTTTTATTTAGTATCTTTTCTACTTTTTATTATTTAGTTTTTTAGTTAAAGATTGTTTATTTTCTTATCAATTTTTATTATTATTATTTTGTTTTTGTTATTAAGTGATTTTAATTGATATTGAATTGTAATCAATATTTTTTGGAAGAAACTTTTTTCTCATAAAGTTTTTTAATTACTTCAATGAAAGTTTTGAAAATTGGTAGGGGGAAAGACAGGTGGAGTATTGTGTTAAGAAAACTTAATGAAATGTGAAATGAGAAAGGATGAGGCAAATTTTTGTTGAACAATTTTAAGATTTATAATTTTCTTCGATTTCTTAATAAGTTAAAGTTTAAGAAAATGAAGCTTTGGAATTCGGGTTCCTATTTCCAATAAGTTTGGAAAGTAAATTTGATATACTTCATTTTTATCAAAACCCATATAGTACTCAAGGAAACGTATCGATTTTCGAACAAGTAAGATCATTTTTTCAACTTGCATCCTTAAAGATATTTTTTTATAAGTCTTTCGGCTCTTTTTAATAACAATATCATATACATATGCTTTGGTTTTCACTTATAGTTTAAAGTTTAAAACCAATTAAGAGTAAATCTGACCATATTTAGAAAAATTTAATCTTTATTTGTGAAGTTTCTAATTTGATTTTTTTAATGATTTTTGCCATCAAAAAAAATTGATTAACCCTTCGAAATTTTCCCAAAAAATTCAATTTTTATTTAATTTATATTTTTGTTTTAAAAAAGTCAGATTATCAACGACATTAATTTATGTTTTTTTATTCTGAAAAAAGCCATTTTTCAATATTTCATTATTGATTAAATTTTCCAAAAAATAAAATTGTTAAATATTTTAAATTTTCGAGTTTTCAGGAAAAAAATATTTTTATATATTTTTTCTTAACAAAATTTGTTTTTTAAAGAAAATATTATATTAAGAAAAAGGATTTTTTTATTTATCAAATACAAAAATTTAAAAAAGTCGTTTAATAAAGATTTATTCTATTCTATTCTATTCTATTCTATTCTATTCTATTCTATTCTATTAATCTATTTAGCAGTTAATACCCCTAACAATTTTCTTTGCGTCGCTTAAAATGAATATCGGTATTGTATATTTATTAATTAGCTTTTGGTCCTTCGTTCCTGGATTTTTGTTCCATTTACTATTTTTATAACTCCAATCCAACTCTAGGAATTTAAAGTTATCATTTATTTCACTAAAAAATAATGTCTTGTTTAACGATTTCTGAGGTTTCCCCCTCCATAATTGGCTCTCTTACAAAAACTACTGCATTAAAATTCATTTTTTTCTTATTATCCTTAACCCCAACACCTTAAGAGATAACAACTACTACATTTACTACCCGTAGTGTTGATATTTGTATCCTTGCTAATAATGTCGTAAATTTTATTTCCTTTAAACATTTCCCATTATTACACACAAACACATACATACATTTTTCTAACTCCAACTAACACTTTTGTCTGGAATTTCAGTTGGTTTTAGAATTAGATGAACATTTTAGGGAGAGAAAAAGAACTTCCAAACAATAGTTGTCTTGTTAATACTTTAAAAACAGTCATAAAGATAAAAGTAGAAAAGGAAAAAAACTCATTGCAGATTCTTTTAAATGTAAATGTATTATGTGTCTGTGTTAACTTAACAAATTCAAAATGACAACTACTTCTACTAAAAAGAGTTTTCAACTCTTATTTTTTTCTTATTTGTTTAAAAGTTCACTCAAACACCACCCTCTCTTGCAG